>VZRJ01013686.1:35516-81541 GCA_013397565.1 Ptilonorhynchus violaceus
GTGCAAGGGGTTAAAAGGGGACCAGAAAGGGGAGGGGTTTAGGGTCACAGCCAACCGGGATAAGGCTTAGGGGAGAATCTGAGGGTTCAGGATCCAATAAAAACATCTGAGGGGAGGGTACATAACATAACAACCAATGAGCAACCGAGTATAACAGATCTTTCTGGAACAGAAGGCAGAACTTAGGCTTAACAGACAGCTAGGGTGCTGATGAAGAGAGAGAGAGGGGGTGGGCCCTAGACACTAGCCCCATCCTCCAACTCCTCCTCCCAAGGGGAGGAATCAGCATCGGAGGCAAGGTCTGCAATGCCAGCCATGGCAATCTGAGGGGAATGACCCACCACAGGTAACCTAATGTTTTACCTTTTCGCCATCTTTGGATCATCCCTTGTTCTGTGGCCCAACTTCCTAATTGGCTTCACATCCTTCAAAAGAGGCCTTTTATTATGCAATCCATTGCTATATAGTGAGTTGTGAAGAAACTGTGAAATCAAAATTACAAATCTATGTATTGGTAAGAATTAATGCAGAAATTGGGAGGCCTCTGCCAAACAAAAGCAATGAATCCCAGAAGATGAACTTGGTAAGAGTTTTTGCAGGGCATAACGTTGACATTTAATTATCATAGTTACTTCCCTTTGCCTCTCTTTTCTTCCTTAGGTTACAATGATTCTTGGAACAGCTTTTACAGTCTCCTCATCAGTCCTGTTTTAAATTGTAATTAAAAATAATTGATCTTGCTACTAAGAGATCGCTTATGAACCCTATTTTGCATGGCTTATTTCAAGAAATTACTTAAATATCTGTTTTACCCCTTATAGTTTATCTTCAGCATTTGCTTCAGTAATTCAAAATGGTATTAATTCCTATGGATTATCAGTCTAATGTCACAAGGCTGTGGGCTGCTCAGAGCGCGGCATCAGCAGGGAAGCAGCTGAGCAGCTCAGCACGGCAACGGGCTGCCTTGGGGATGCGGACAGGAAAAAAAGCAAGGAAGAAGCAGGATGGCAGAAAGGAAAAGCTGGGGGTGGGAGCTGAAACTCCGGGTGAGCCCACGCTCCCAAGAAACTAAAAAATGGCAGGGGCCTCATAGCGCAGTTAACTGCTTTTATGCGCTAAAATCCCTCCCACAGCCTGATTTCCCAGGCATTTTTTTCCCGGGCATCCGGGGATCTAGCCCTGCCTGCAAAAAGGGGAAGGGTCGCTTGCGGCTCTGTTGTGGAAGTTTCCTCTCCCGTGCTTGGCTGTGGGGCGAAGTCTCGCTGGGGACGGGGCTGTTTCCGGAGCTGCCTCCCACACGTGGCAATCTGCCACCCCATGCCAGAAACAGCATACGGTGTCCAGGCATACACAACATAGAATTGGTTCCTCTCATGCCCTTCTTTCTTCATCATGTCAGAAACAATAACTTCTCAAATCAGTGATGAGATGGTATTTCACTGATACAGATTTCATAAACCAACTATTCATAATCCCCGTAAGGATGAAGTTACGATAACTTCTGGAAAATCAAACCAGGAGAAGCTGTGCCATCATTATGAGAGAGAATAACAGCAGCCTCTGGCTCACAAGGTTTAGAAGCATTCATAGCATGATAAAGAGTTCAAAAAATATTCCCAAGACAGTTCTATTTTCCATTATGTGGTGACTCTCATATCAGGGTTTTAGTATTTGCTGTAATATACCATTTTATTCCCTTTAAGAAGAAAAAAATATTCATGCAAATGTGCCAAATTATGATATTCCTTCTAAAAAATATACTTTTAAGTCCATGTTAAAACTGGCATTACTGTGTACCTTTGCTGATTTGGTATCTACATGTGCAGGATCCTTAGGTTGTCTTGCACTTCAAATCTAACTAGAAGACCTAGGTGAACCAGATGTCTTATTCTCCTTATGTTGAAAACACTATTTTGGTAATAATATCATAAACGAGTATCATGAAAAAATTATCCGTAAGTTAGTCACTAGTTAATGTGCTGCTTATGAAGCCAGTGTTTGTGTCAAATGCACTCATTATATTTATTCCGGTTTTCATTCCCTGAAGTTGTTGCGTAATTTGTGCATGACTCGGATTAAACAGCAGTGTGTTTTTTATATTAGGCATAGTGTGTGCACCACGCAGCCTCCCCCACCTGCTTCAGAAAGGAGGAGTACTTTAAGTTGTCCATCTATGTCAGCCTTTAATATTATGAGACATGTCAACTGCCCCTGAACACTCATTTTTATATATCCAGGTCCCTCCTGCTGTGCAGAGCATTTTTTTTCCCAGTACTAAGCTAGCAGTTTGATTTTTGTGATCTGCATAATAAATTTCGTTTAATACAGTAAATGAAGGTAAATTATATTTAGTTTACTCAGTTAGTTCTCTAGGAAAGGTATCTGCTGGTCCATAATAACACTATTGGGTAGGTTAGCTTTAGTATAATTTCAACTTTCTCATCATGTCTTCAGAGAGATGTGTTAAAGCCAGGAGTCTTTAAAAACTTCCAATAATTTTTTCAGTCTCCTTTTTTAAAAGAATGTATTACATCACAGTAACTAGGATAGTTTTATGTAAAGTAGGGTTATTTTTGCAGTTGAAGGCTGTGATGCTCCATTCAGCTATATGAGTAATGGTGACCCAACAGTACTGTTCATATACATAAAGCATCTTACTAATGCAAAAGCAGCTTTACAACCTTTTATGTGTTGGATTTTTTATGTGAAGGTTACCTAATTGCACTAAAATCTAGTTAAATTCCGAATTTCTACTCAGAGATAACAAGATATATAAAAAATAATGGGGGAGTAATATTTTTCCTACAGAGTGAATGATGCCACAACGTTTAACATTCCTACCCTATCTAGAATCTTTCATACACATTCAGACCACGATTCCTAATAGTAAGGAGAGATGGTAGGTAGCATACAAGAAAAGCAAAATCACACATTCAAGAACTAGAACATGGAAAAATGAAGCCAATAATCAGACTACTCACTTTATTAAAAAGAACTAAAATTCAAAATACAATTAACTAACATAAATTAGGTTTTGTTAAGAAAAACAAGTATTTAACAAATACAGAGAATTATGTGGCATTTTGATCACAAAAACAGTGAAATCAGCCTAAACTCCTAAAACTGACAGTGAGATTAATCTATGTCAGCCACATGGGAATGCTAACATGAAACTACCCTTCAGATCCCCTATTTGTTCTTTTCATAATTTTTGAGGTCAAATTAAAACATTATTTTGGACTACAAATATTTAATGCAAATGTGGAAACTAGTGAAGGAAGGGTGGTGTTGAACAGTGACTGAAAGGTAATCTGGAAGTTGGAAAGCACTTCAAAAAAAGGGCAGAGAGATTATTCAAGAATTAACATTTGAATTAATGCAATATTTTTATTAATGAAAGCTGAGTTTGAAGAACCACCCTAACTTCCTTCTCTGAAAGCTGAATTTTAAGTAGCCTTACTGCAGTTGATTCATTTCAAATGAGGCTAAAGGAGCCTTAAAAAACTGTGCTTGTTTCCTTGAAAGAGCTCCAGTTTGGTTTTCCTATTTGTAACAGCTGTTCCTGCATATCTGATATGGTGTCAACAACTGAACAAGGGGGAAAAAATAAGCAATAAATAAATAAATTAAATAACATAAATAAATAAATACATAAAAGGAAACCCTAAAGCACATTATAGCAGGATATTCTGCCTAGAGTCAAGGTAAAGCAGCTTGAACAAAGGAACAGTGCTCTATTTACAAAGGTATCAGCAGTGAATGGACAAGGCGATGTCAGGCTGCTGGTGGTGTTGAAGCCAGACTCATCAAACCCATAGTTAAAATCCTGAGGATGAACGACGTACCTGATAAAGTACCTGATAAAGGAATCAACAAGTGATAGCACCAATGACTTATCCAAAGCTGCTGAGCTGACACGGCTGACCTGGAGACATCTGACTGATAGTCAACCACTTTATAATATAGAAGCCCAATATCGCTTTTCTAAAGGCAGGGTTTTCTAACACACCCCTTTTTGGAGCATGTGTGGAGTTTCCTCCCTTCCTTCTTTGAGTGGGGACACCCCTGAAAGTTATTCTTTGAGGCTGAGGGAAACAGATTTGCCCACAGTCATTGGTATGGATGAGTTAAGCCAATCTCTACTTAATAATTGGTTTTGCAAGCTTCAATATAATTCCTTCAGTATTGCTTCAAAATAGCGCACTATACTTACTAGTAGTTACAGCTGCCTATACTGCGTAGTAAATAATTCTGGTTAAGATATTTTAATTTATTCATTATGATAATCAATTTATTTTGTTTGCCATCCTTAGTCCCACAGGACAAAATTATATAAGGGTTCAATTATACCTATATGATCCTTTAGACATAAACCACTGGCTAAATCTGGGTCTAAGATTGGCCCCAGACACACCTGGACTCCTCTATAAGGAGATTAGAAAGCAAAGGGGTCCGTTTGATACCTCGTCACTCAACAGGATGGCTTCTCCAATAAACTTTCTGAAGCTTCTATTTAACATGTGATTCACACAAGGAAAAAATGGACCAACCTCAAAGATAACAATCCCTTCTAACCTAAATTTCACCCATGTTACATGTTAGAAGTGTTCTCATCTAATTGCCTACAGTTATGACTGTTGGTGGAATAAAAGAGTACTGCTGAATAGTTGGCCAAACCCTCAAATTCATAATCTACTAGGATTTATTATTTATTTTAAAGAAGTGCAGTTGCCCATTCTTGTGTATGTTAAACATCCATTTTTTTAATTCTTAAACACATCTAAATTATTTTACCATACTGAAACTTGATTGGGCAATCGTACTGAAACTACATTGGGTTACTCTTCCATATGAATATCTTGATGACTGCAATGACTGTGACAGTCTAAATTAGTAGTGCTGATTCCATTATGAACTGAAATAGGATTGAGATAATTTTATCCTTTCCAACTAGGCCATCATCGTTAAGTCATCTGAGGCTTTGCCTCCTATTATGGAAATTTCATTGAAAAAAATATACATTAAAAAGTAAAATAAGTTAAAATGTGAAAAATTCACTGTGAAAATCTGTGAAAACAGAGTGCACCATTTTATTCATTTCATATATGGATGAGGAGTAGAATTTTCCAATTAGATTGACCAATTTCTGTTGCCAAGATATCAGGTTAAATCTGTGTTATATATGGATTAAATCTGCACATAAATGAAGTGATTTGTGGCATGTTACCATAAAAAACTATCTCTTAACTGAAAAATTAAACTCTATAAATTTGTCATTTTACTCACTCCCTTTGCTCTAAGGGTAGAAATCCATTATTGAAGAATTCTGATAAAGGCAATTCATTTGAAGTTCATTGAACATCTCTTCCAACATGTCATCTATATAAACTCTTAAAAAGCCAGTCACTTAATTTTAGCTTAAGCATACATGTGTCTCTCCTCTCATGTGTTTAGGGGAAAAGTACTAACATAACAATTTTGTAAATAAAACAGTAAGGTTTTATTGTCATCTTGATATGTATCTACTTTGAAAATTACTATCCAAGGGTTTCTTAAGGAGTGAAAATTTTAGAGTAAACACAATATAATGGAAATTTACGTGCCAGAACCCCAGATGAACAGATCTATCTCACATAATTTTATAATCTGAATCTTAATTATTTCAACATCCTGTCTTGGGGTGACTTTATGATGCAGAGGAGACTCCTCCAGTCTTCCTCCTAAGTTTGTCCAAACCAGGATACACCCTTATGAACAAGAATAGTTTTCATCATTATTTTGTTGTTGTTATTGTTCTTTGTGTTTAAGATGTGCTTGGATTCCAAATATATTATTTTATCTAGCAATTTTTCTGTATCATCTATCTCCAAAGTTTATGTGATTTTCCACGGTGAATCAGTTTAATCTTTGTGCAATATAAAATCAGTGTCTACTGCTTATTTCAATAATTCATTCTCACTGGCACTACAGCTTTCCTTCTTGGTTTTATATGTGGACTTTAGGTTTTGAAAATAAAAAAGTCACTAGTATTTATGCTGCTTTCTCCTGTTCTTGCGTATTTTTTTCTTTATCTTTTAGGCCAAGTCATTTGAATATGACAGTTCTTTCAGAATATGTATTCATGATGTGCATGATTCTATGTATCTTTTCAAAATGAAAGTGATACTTTTCCATATTTAGAAACTGAAAGTCATATTATCCAGCATTTTCTGGCAAATTTTAGTCCCTAGGAATTCAAAGCAGCTGTAAGTTATTTTTCCTGTCCAATTCCACTTACCCATGCACTGACTTACAACTAACCAACTGGTGTCACAGAAAATGTCTTACAATACCAGACTGTGTAAGTAAAATTAATGCACACATTTTGATTCATGACTTTTCTGAGTATCTGACTATATAATAGTGCTGCATGTTTTTGGAAGACCCACCATTAGTTATAATGGAAACATTTCTACCCAAAATTTATTCTATTTTATTTTTCTTTAAGAAATTACAAATTAATTTTATACATATTAGTATTCATCTCATTATTTTGCTTCTGTTAATGAAGGGTTTGTTTCTTTTTCTTCCCAAAAACCTGTTTTACTAAGATTATGTACAGTTTAGTGCTCTATTCATGTTGGAAATAATCATCCTAGTTTTGTCTTTTCAGAAGCTGGAATTGAAAGAAAATTTAGAAAGAGAGAAAATGGTTTCTTTTTAGCACTGGAAATAAAGAGTTTTTGATTATTGATCAAAAGCCACCCAAAAACCAACCCTACTAAAAGGTTAAAATACTAACAAAGGCTTAGCTGTGCTGTTAACATTGAGCAGTAGCTTCACTAAATATAAAATTCAAATGTGTGTATTGTGGTGATACCCAACACCTGAAATCCAAACTTACACTTATGGACTTTTTGTCCATGACTGCCCTTGACAAGGTTTTATGCTAGTAGTATGATTGCCTCAGAATGGAATATGACTGAGTTTTATTTTTCTGAAATTAATGCAGTGCATCACAACCCCGCATTTTCTTAAGCTCTTTTTTTTTTAAAACTTCTGAGATCAGGTCGTTCTGCAAATGTGCGGTCACAACAAGTCTTCAAAGGTACTTCAGTTTTTTACAATCATAAAAAGAGCCAAAGACTGTAAATAGTCCATTTATGTCTTCTCTAAAACTCACCTGTTACAGGAAGAAGTGTTGTATGAAATACTGTTTTTCAACCTGTCATAACTGATAGTTCCATAAAGCACTTCTTAATTCTGTGAGTTTGAAGCACTGGAAGAGCCTCAATCATTTTCTTGGGCAGGTGGTAGAAGGTGGGGTGGGCTGGAAAACTGAAAGAAAGAATAGAACTGCAGTCCTAAATAAGGTTTGAGTTCATCTCATCAGAATTTCATCTATGTCATAGCAAATTGGATTATTCTGCATTCTGCCTATAAAAAACATATTAATTTTTTTAGTATAAATAGTAGCTTAACCAAAATTCAGTATTTCTGAAGATCTACGTGGTCCTTTAAAATGTCTATGTTTATACACACTAATGAGTTCTGAAGAAACAGAGAAAAGGACAGACAGAAGTATACAAAAGGTAAATTTAGAACCAATATTAGTTTGGACAAAATTTTTATGTTTAAATAGTCAGATAACCAAATACTTGTAGGGGTGGGTTTTGTGGAGTTGATTTTTTTTTTTTTTTATTTTTTTTGCAATCTTTTATCTGTTTCTGTGTTTTTCTTCTGCAGTAGTTTTTATAGTAGCTTCATGAATAATGATGAGAATAGAAGTCTCATTAGCATAGAACAATTTTAAATATGTATGTGGAAAAGTTTGAAATCTGACAGTATTTGCCTTTAATAATTATCTCAGATACATTAAAATTCAACCAAAAAACATCAGTGCATTCATTGTCAATGTATAGCCTATACTTCATGGGTAAGAGGCAGCCTGATGTGTAGCATTATTGCATAAAGTTTTAAATATGAGAAACATTTTTGTCTTAAGTTTCATTTTATTAACTTTAGGAGGTACTGTACAATACCTAACAGCATTATAAATAAGATACAGAAAATACAGAATAAAGTTACAGAAAACTTTATAACTGGACTTCAAATGTTGTGGTTAGCTTTTGTCTATGCCCTAAGAGGACTGCTCTTAAATTCTTTCTAATTAGGACATTTATGCTTAAAAAAAACCCTTCAAAATGTATATTTTTCAAGAAACAGTTTGTTTTCAAAACTTAGCTACAACTCTCAATTTCATGAACTGCACTTGTGACAGCAGATACAGCTGTCTAGACTACTCTGTTTATTGAAGAAAATGCCATGAAATAAATTGTCTCATTTTAAGAGTTAGCTATGAATAAAGCATGTGATTTTAGCTGTGTGTGTTCAGGCTAGACACAAATACCAGGTGCTTGCATAGTCATATAGGGTTAGGGCATTTCTCCTGAGAAAGCAGAGCACTAAAGTTAGTGTTTGTATTAGGTGACACCTGGACCACCAAAACTTTAGTTCATAACTGAAATGCTTTTTTCTGTTAAGAAGAGTATGTTTTCATAGGTTTCAGACTCTTTAGTATGTCTGTTTGATCATATTATGTTTGAGAATATCCTCTTGCCACAGTGAAGACTTTGTTCATTTTGGTAATTAGTACATTTCTGAGACAGCTGCAAGCAACTTATTACTCACAACCAACAAGGTTTATTCACGTTATTCAAAATTCACCTGATAAGCAAATCTTAAAAAAATCTAGCACAACCCTCAAAAATGTCAGGTTTTTTATCTGTTGAAAGTGGAACAAGCTCCCTGTCAGATTTTGTAATGAAGAAGTGTCATACTATAAAATTTGAAAATATTGTTATGGTTTTGAATCTGCTTTTTGAAAGGTGATTTAGGAGCCCACACCAATATGGTAGCACAACAGCCACAGGAGCATAATGTGGTCCATGTGAGAGTTGACATTAGAATCTTAAATATAATATAAACTCACAAGAGATAATTCTCCCATTTCACGCAGGGAGAACAAAGAGCTTTGCCTGAACTGTGTGCTTACATTTTGGGCTGTTAAAAATATTTGCTTCCTTTAGATTTTTTTCATAGACATATTATTATACAAGCTCTTATTTTGAATAACACTGATTAAAACCATGGGGAGTATCATTTTTCTGATCCAGAAAACAATACTTTCTAAAAAGAATAAATTGAGGATCATAACCTGTTACTTTGTAGCAGATAAGAAGGGAAAAACTTCAGAAAAATTATTCTGCTTAGCAAATTTCTGCCAAATAATACAACATTGGTCATGTATATACTGCAGCTATAGAGGTGATACAGAAAGAGTAGTTATCCTTTACAACTTCTGGCACATTAAGGAGAGGATTAAGTGTCTTTCACAAGCATAACAAGTATACAGGTATGTGATAAAGTACTTTTATTCCACAGGAATCAGAAGGCAGATTTCCAAACAAAAATTAAAGTGTTCCAAAGCCTTGAAACTTTGAAAATTTCGAAGCGATATTTTTTCTTTCTTCTGAAATGGAGTATATCTGTAATCCCTTTGGTGAATTATCTTTTTTCTTCGAGATATATACATGTTAAAAAGAAGAAAACCTAAAACTTAAGTTTAATTTTTTTTGTCCATTTACTTACATTACAAATCAAATGTAAATTGGCAGTAAGTACAATTTTAATTATTAATTAATGAAAAACAGTTTTGTAGAGGAATGTCATCACTTAACAAACAATTGAATGATAGATTCATAGAACATCTGACTTGGAGTGGACTCACAAGGATCACTGAGTTCCACTCCTGATTCCACAAGGCAACCTAAAAGATAAACAGTGCATCTAAGGGCATCATTGAATGGCTTCTTGAGCAGCAGTAAGCTTGGGGCCATGACCACTTCCCTGGGGAGCTTGTTTCAGTGCTTGACCAACATCTCAGTGAAGAACTTCTTCCTAATATCCAATCTGAGCTTTCACTGACACAGGTTTAAGACATCAGCTCACAATCACCAGACAACAGAGAAAAGAGATTCCTCTCTTTTACCTCATACAGAAGTTGGAGACAACAGTGAGGTGACCCTTCAAGTCTCCTCACTAAAGCATTAGACTTCCAAACACTCTATTTCAAACTATGCTATCATGTCATACTAGTTTAGTTCTTCCAAGTTTCAGTGCTTATGATGAGCCAAGTGTGTCTGGCTGAAATAAAATGCCTCTTCATGGCATTAACAGAGGTACTCTGAGGAAGTGTTTCTCCTCTTGAAAAGCTCTAATGCAATATACGAACACAGTCTGTTAAATAGAACTAGTCACCTAAGTTAATACAGAAAAGTGTTGTTTCTTCCTGAAATAATTTCCTTCTTTTCAAATAACTACTAACATTTTGGGGTTTTTTCTCCTCCCCATGCTTCCTTAAAACATATTTTCAGTGGTCTGTAAGACTTTATTAGGTTCATTATCTTGGAAAGCAGAAAAACTGTTGTGTGTACACCAATAACTTTTCTCAGAATTTATTTGTGTATGTACATTTTGGAACACTCTTAATTTCAAATTAAGCTTATAAAATCAGATGGATTAGACCATCCTCTACAGAAGTTTGCATTACTGTGATGTGTGTGCACAACAAATAAGAAAATAACAAAGATGAAACATGAAAAATTATTACCATTCCATGAAAAATTAATACTGCTAGTATTTGTTACATTGCTCAATTGCATTGAAACTCTGGCCTGACAAAATTTAATGCCAAACTCACATTTTCCACAGCAGAACCAGTATTTCACTCTCTGGCAATGTTGTGGTGGATTGACTGGAGAGAAACAAGCATGTACTGCGCAAGAGCTGGACTTGTGTTCCCAGGCCATTTTAAATGAAATCACCTCTTGCTAACATTCCATTTATGCCTGACAGCTGTTTTTACATTTTTGCTTATGACTCATTGATTGTTTACAGCATTCATTGGTTTCTGGAGAATTGCAAAAATATTCTTGAATAAAAAAGTGCTCAATCTCAAGCATAGATTATTAATTGTTCTTTCTTGAGCAGATTTTGGCAATAGGTCCCCTACTGCAGGCAGCAGATGCGCATTGTCTTTATTTGCCACAAGTCAGTGCTGTACTGTGTCAAGTAACCACCTCCAGAAGATATTATCATGTTCTACATATCATATTATATTGATGGGTTTACAGAATAATTTGCTTGCCTATTCTTTTTCTTTTACATTCTAGGCTGCTTCTTAGTGGTTTATTTTTTAGAATAAGTTACTGGTGGATACATTTAAATAATGCTCAGATCCTGATATAAATGCTTTTTAAGCCTGGGTGCACTTCATGCTGTATTATTGTCATTGTTCTGTTGGCAAAAATAAACTACCAAAGTTAGTGGTAAACAACATGTCAATAATTTGCTTTTGTAACACTGCAGCTTTTATTCACATTTTTATACTCCTTCTGTATTGCTATTTCTGATACTTGTGTTCTGTACAGACTTAAATAAATAGAACATTAAAAATATTGTCAAAAAGGAACGTGATAAAACTTAAGCAATCAGAAATGGCATATATTGTTTACTTACTGAGCTTCATGTATGAATTCTCTCAGAATCACTACACAAATATATGTCGCTTAGATGGGGGGATGGATGCATGGATTGAATGAAAACTTCAAGCAAGGTTCAGATTTTTTGAACATTCAAATACCTGAATGAGCTAAGGTAATATAAGATAGGTACATAATTAACCTTTTTTTAATATTATTTTCATAACACTTTTGGTGTTATGCAGCTATCATTAAAATCCTTAATACCAGCTCACTGATAAAGATCACTGACTTTTTAGGAACTAGAGGACACTAAATGAAGGAGATATTGACTGGAATATATTAATATAGATACAGACCTGTGAAAGATGCAAACATCAAAATAACAGTTATTTGTCAACAGCGTTAAATGAAAGGCATTAATGAGGTGGATTTTCACATTTCAATTTGACAATTTGTTAAATGATTTAGTGAATTTTGGGGAAAAAAAAGAAAAAAGAAAAATTGAAATATAACCAAGAATGTAAATTAGATACAAAAGGCCTTTCTTTCCATGAAAAGAAAACTTAGAAAGAAAAAAAAAACAAAACAACCCCCTTTCTTTTAAATCTTTAAAGCTTTTTTTCAAAACTACTGTCGTATATCTGAGGATTGGGGTAATATATGAAGTTACACATAAGTAATTCACAAAATATTTTTGTTATTGCTACTTTTAGTTTGGTTTGGCTGCAGCAAACAGTTAATATTTAATGTGAGTGGCATAAAACAAAACTATCCAAGTATCTGAGCAGAACAGAGATCTAAATGATCTTTTTAGGTACGAATTAATTTCAACTTGAAATGGCGATGGTTCTAAAATAAACATGGAATATTTACTGGAGTTTTGTCTCCTGAACATTTATGTCTTCTGTATTAAGTCCAGTTTCTTAGTTTTTCTATTTTAGGGTCAAAAAGTAGAAATAAATAAGAAATATGACTTATAAAAAATGTATTACACTTAGGCTGGAATAAAAAACACAGATCTCTCTTTATCTGGGAATGCTGTCATAAATGTTAGTAGAATTTACAGGGAAAAGAGGTGGTGGCTGTTAAAACAGGGAAGCTAGTTTGCAGACATTTTAAAAATTCTGAGATTTTACTAACACAATTGATGCTTTAATATGCAGTTTGCTTTCAATTTTTTCATCCTCATATCTCAGTACTGTTCACTCTTATAACAAAAGGTGAACCTGTGACATTATTTTTTTCTCTAGGATGAATGATCAAACTGTTACCTCAGAGATTATACTCTTGACATCTTTCCTAACTCTTCCTTGTTTGTTTTTAAATTCTTCTGTTAGCAATGACAGCTGCTGTCGATCTTTTTTTTCCTACTGGAAGCCATCAATCAAACTCTACTGCTTGAAGTAAATTTAAAATACTAAATTTACCTATTATCATGAAACAAAGAACCCCTTACCAATTACAGCTTTGATTGTGGTGGTTTTGGTGATTTTGGGGTGTTTCTTTGAGATTTTGGAGGGGGCATTTTGTTACATCTTCGAAATTGCAGTGCAATCTTTATAGTTAGTTAAAGAATACAAGTCCATTTTCACTTGAGAATTGTGCACCAAGATATATGCTGGATGGACACCACATAACCATCTGCATTAAGCCTTTCCTAAAAGACTGTACTCTACAGTAGTCCAGCCATTTTGTGAATTGATTATTCTGTTTTCCAAACAAAAAGATGCCTTGACAATTTTCTTCACAACGTTTGAATTCTGTACCAGTAATCTGTGACAATACTGCAGAGTGCTGTTGGTTTGGCTACGGTGATTAACTGGAGATACAGGAAGCAATTTTCTATATCTCAGTGAATAGCAATGAGTTGAGACCCCATCTCTTCCTTCTTCCTTCAGGAACAATGAAGTTTTAGTTTTGTTCTGTTTTGTTTTGAGTTTGCAATTTTTTTCACGGAAGGATCATTTATATTAATTTTTTCCTTTTTTTTTTTTTTTAATTTACCCTCCTTGTGCTAATCCTCAGCACTGCATACACAGGTACAAAATAAAAAGAGCTATACTAAACAAGAGTAGACAAAGAGATGTTTTCCTATAAATCAAGTGTTGACATCTTGGAAAGTAGATCATAATTTTGCATGTCTTCCATATTTTTTTTAAGATTACCTTGTGCCATTTACCTCTGGTATAAATATATATAAAATATACCTCTGGTATAAAGAAGGATAAGTGTTTGGAGTTTTCCTTGTGTAATGATGAATTTCTATCAGGATGCAAATGAATACTGAGCTGCTTAAAATTCAAGCATCATGAATTTATAAATGAAAAGGTTCTTCTAATGAAATTACAGATATCAAATAAAATACCCAAAAATCAAAACACCCTGTCTCCACCACCAAAACCCCCACTGAGAAGACACCTGAATTTCATTTTTCTTCTAAAGAGAATAAAAGTGCTGGCAGATTTAGTGTGAAAAAACTTAATTTACTAGAAACTGTAAAAGTGTATTAATGTTAGGGAAAGCTAAGATAACATATTTCCACTAAGATTAATGTGTGTAATGAGTAGGTGAACCTACTGCTGAAAGCTCTAACAGCAATATTAACTCTTATATGTGATCTGTTGGATTGAGATGGATTAAAGTGATTAGTTCTTCCCGAGTCTTCATCTCGAGATCTAAAGTATCTTTTATTTTTTTTTCCCCAGTGAAAGAAAGATTACAGTACAAACACATTCCTATGCTTATATTTGAAATCAGTATTAAGTATAAGAGTCAAAGACAATTATATTGCCAAAGTCCTAGGAATTATGTAGACAACATCCTGGAACTAATTCTGTTTTCACTAATGTGGAAGTGTGGTGTAGACAAAAGCATAAATACATCTTAATGGGCCTTCAGTGCAAATCTGAGCTAGGGTCAGTAGACCAAGTTATACATTAATGAAATATTTTGTTCAGCAAGATCCTTGACTCTTCTGAAATTTTTTGACTCTGCCAATTAAGTGTGACTTTTTAAGACAAGACTTAGCTATTGTTTCTCATCATGAAAGTAAATATTTGGACAATATTTTTCCTTAACTTTTCCAAAGAGCTGTTGATCCTTGGTAATGCCAGTTGGCTGGTCCTCATCTCTTACGTTTCATGTTGTGAGTGATTTCCCAGACTGCTGCTTCTACACCCAATCTTGTACAATTACTTGTGTAAAGAATTTTATGTTCTCTTTGAAAGGGATGCTTCTTCTGATATCATATTAATCATCATATTAATGCCAAGTCATTAATGTCTCCAATGAAACTCAGATTTTCATTCTGACAGAAGAAAACGGAAGCACTGCCATTCCTGAACTTCAAGGGCTGTCACTTCGTGAATTGCTTTCTAGTTGTGCAGCAGCAAATGGCAAAAACCTCTGTCTTATTTTGTTACTTTTCTTCACTAACATATCCTTTTCTTTTTAATAGTTGACAGCTTCTCCTCATTTTAAAAGTATTTACTTATGCTCGTGTGATTATTGGTTAGCAATTCTAATTTAAAAAATCATTTTATAAGCTTTTCTTTTTTGACAGTTTTAACATTTAGAATGATAAATGGGTGCCAACTTCATAAATTTCCCTTCCTGACTTCAGTGAGGAAAATAAAATGTTCCTAGACAACTGAGGAGGTCTTACCATAGAAAGATATGTGTCTTCCAACAGAGGACTCTGCTTCCCTTCCGGTTCCAACATCACCAAAACAATCAGTATGGACATCTATCTTTAGCATCTGACAAGAAAGTTTGCTTCATTCAGACAATGGTAAAGAGATTTTCACAGGAAAATCTTAGCTTTATTCTAAGTTTTGCCATCAAAGGAAGGGCAGAGAAGTAAGTAGGGATTGTAAACTGCCAGTTACTTCTTTAAAGCAAAATCTGATCTTTTAACTATTTTAAAAAATAATTCTAAATGAAAGTAATTATAAACAATACTCAGTGTCCTCTCTCTTGCTTGTCTTACACAATGTGCTTAGTCCTTCTCCAGAAACATGGCTTATTTTAGAAGTACCCCTACTGTAGGCATGCAGTGTCTCACTAACATCATGTGCTAGGAAATGAATTATACCAGCTTCTGAGCTGGGCAATTTAGAGTCCCTTTGCTTCTCAGATGAACCAAACAGGTAAGCTTGTTCACTTTTTAATTATCACTGCACCCAGTCAGACTCATGCTATTTGAGGAAATGAGCATAAGCATAATACAAATAATACTCCCAAATCATGTTGTGAGCAATGGAACAGAGCATCCTATGCGTTACAGCTCATTTCTTTGCCATTAATTTCGAACATAACCATCACAAATTCTTAATTATTTTAGTAATTAGAAAAAGAAATCCACAATGCTTAAAAAAAGATATCTACTTGCAATTTCTCCTCTAGGAAACTTAATGTAGCATCTGTATATGCCTTAATCTCTGGATGGAGTAGAAAAATAAGGCAGATGGATAAACAAATACTGGTTTATGCAGTATGCATTTGGTTCCCCTGACTTTGTCTTTTGCTAACTGTATATGATGGGAGTATTTATCTCCTCTTACTCTGACTGAACCCAAAGGCCAGGGGGCCTGCTTCTTGATATGAGATTATGAATATAGTTTTTGTTGAAACTGTGAACTTGCTCTACATCTTTAGACTCAAAAATTTCACTTGCCTTTTCTTTAAAAGGCTCAATGACATGCAGCAAGAAGATAAAATATAATCATTGAAGCTAATCACTGTCATAAAAATAAGACTCCCTGTAGAATCAAGCAGGTATTTAACACTCATAAGCATAGCAGAATCTATCCTTTTGTCAAGGAAACTGAAATATTTTCATTTAAAGATGATTGGAATTTTAAGATTTATAAGGTCAAATTTTGTCACTCTTTTCCCACTGTTTACTAATTTCTATCCTAAGTGTTCACTGAGAACATGTGGAGAGACATACTAAGCTCTGCTGTCAAAACAACTGACTACTGGGCAAAGATCTGAAGTTTCATTAAAAGGAACAGAATTTGTCACGCTTTTTGTGTGCTGGCAGTAAGAACTTTGCATTTCTCCTTGTCTCTGTTAGGACATTTTCCAACAGAGTCCTGGTTGCTAAGGACAAATTTATAGATTCTTATGAGCTGGTTCCAATTAAATTAAATTAAAGGGGATTGCTGGAGTCAGAGTCCCATACATTAAGCTTTGGCTGATGAATTAGTGTGACCTTATTAGATGAAGAGGGTGTCAATATTTGAGAGAAGCTATCAGTTATTTATCTCCATGCATTTCTTCTCCCTTTTTAACTGCTGTATGGTAGAAAACAGCTGACCAAGTTGTAGTGTGTTACCTGAAGACTATATATCTATGTTTTTGCATTATTCAGGCTGAAAATAAGGTAAAAGAAAAAATCAGCATAGAAAGATCTTGAAAGTAAATAAACTGTGAATATGCCTTCCTTTCTCATGTGGCATAGCTTGAGGTTATAAAATTTTTTGGACTCACAGAGCCCATATTCTTCAGACTGTAAGTAGACATTTGGAACTAGCTCATGAGGGATGATCAGAAAAAAAAATCTTACACTTTCAAAGCCTTATGAAATCAAACAAGAAAAGTATTTTCATACTTTTTTCTGATTCACAGCAAAATCACTGCCCATGTGTAGCAGTATGAAAATTACATAGTCTTCCTCCAAAGTAAGAAAAAGTTCTTTCAATGTAAAGTTCTTCAATGTAAATCATTTCTATCTAACAAAAAAATAAATAAAAGCAGATAAAGCATGTCCTGATGCATAAGAACTCCACTTTCATCTTGAATATCTCAGGGCTATTTCCTATGAACCTTTGGTGTTAATTTCTATGCAATAAATGTTATGTATTTGGTTTGGAGAGGCACACGATTATAAATTATTTTTTGAGTGTGATTGGGTACAGGTACATCCATGTAAAGGGAAGGGGAGAATAAGAATACCATATTAATCATAGTCAGCTGATATCTGGAAGACAGTATTACATTATTTAAAAAACAAGGGTGGGATGAGCCCCACTAGCTATGGTGGCAGTAGACTATTCACTATGCATGCCTTCATTGATGGTGGCATCACCTTCTGTAGTGGCAGCTTGCATCAGCTCTGGCACAAATCAAAAGGAAAACACTGCCAAGACTTTTAAGAACTTTCTCGCAATTAATGAAACATTTTGGCAATTTGTAGAATGTTGCCTTAATTTTCCAGCTTTTCTGAAAATCTAAATGTTGCAGAGTGAACAATGCTGCTCACCTGCTGCATGATATTTTGGTGTTTTATTCTTGTCATTATTAATTCTGAAAATGATACTGTCATCTTCCTAAAAGCAAGCTATATTATTTTTACAATATAAAAATAACAACCTTTGCTATGATACCCTGATTTTTAAAAATTATATCCATTAATTTTCAACCGTTTCTTAAAATTTATTTAATGTGGCCAATTATTCTGTAATGGATGTTGGTGCCAAAGTGTTGGCAGCATGGGGGCTGCAGTGCTTGACTCTGGGAGGAGAGGCCAGGGACTGTCCATGTTGGACACAGTCAGTTCCTCTTGTTTCTAATAGGTTCCAAACCAGATATACCACAGGAGACAGCTGGGCCAACAGTCACACTGTTGGTGACTCTGCAAAAAATATGTTTAAAACAGGGTGAAAAACGCTGCACAGCAGTATGGCAAAGAGGAGTGAGACAAATGTGAGAGAAACAGCTCTGCAGACACCAAAGTTAATAAGAAGGAGGGGAAATAAGAGGCTATTTGGTACAATAGGTAGCTGTCTGATAATGGCCATCCAAATTGGTTTAATTGTTATGGTGTTGTAAAGGCTAAAACATGTTTTAATTACAGGTTTGACTAATATCTGATGAGGTATAAGTTTCGTGGTGAGGATTCTCTAAAGCGTAGCTGAGTGCTTTTAGTGTCTTTGGAGGATGAGCCTCACTTCTACACCAAGGAAAGAAAGTTCTGGTCTCATGAACAATTCAGAACATTTAATAATGTGTACATGCAGGTACACTTTCACCAAATTTCAATGATATGCAATAAAAAGTAAGGACAGCTATGTTACAATAATTCTTAGCTGACTCTAGAGTTCATTTTAGTCTTGAAGTATAAGGTTTCTTCTGTGTTTAAACTTGAGAAAAAGTCATTTTTGCAACACTACCTCACTCGGACTTGGTCTTTTAGAGAAGAAAAGTTTAATTCCCTACATTCCCTTCTCTAACCTTATACCCCTACTATCATGTTTTTATTTCACTAGTAGTAGTAGGCAACTCTCACTTCAGTGTGATGGCCGGGTGTCCACAGGAAAATGACAGTGGAAAAAAGACCCGAAACACAGTAAGATGATATCTTTGGTAATGTGAGTGCCATGTGAATTAAGTGGGGAATAAATAAATGTCATTTCATGACAGGAAAAAATACAAATGAGGTACATAGACAGGACAATAGAGGTATTCTGAGGAGAATGGAAAAAAACAAAACACAAAACAAAAGTTGACCATGTCCTGTGACACTCTGACCTATCAATTCCATGACCTCATCAAAGGAACAAGTAAGGAAACACCATTTGCAGAGGTATGAAACTGGACAACTTGTTATCTTTACGCTACACTTTCACCATTATAATAATAAATGTGCATCTCTGTTACTCACCTGATTATTGTTTTAATATCCGATGCGTAATCAACATCGACAGGAAAGAATATGTGCAGAAACCATATGGATAATTTGTGGCATGACACTAAAAAGAGTAGACAGTCTAGTGCAGCTGGAGATTAAAGTGGTTTTGGAACTTTGTCTGTAATCAGACTCTAGCATCTGTTCTCCTAAAATGTACAGACTTTCTGGTGGAAACTGTGGCACTTTTATTTGATAAGACATGATGTAAGCAAGAATGTAGAGTGAGAAACAGTCTAGAAAACGACTGCATGAGGATATGCCAAATTATAATTAGTTATTTCTTAAAACTAAACCAAAGAAAAACATATAAAAGTGACAAAAAATTAATTTGTAGGAGGATAGCACAAATCAGAGTGGCAATTAAAAATATTTAAAAAAAATAGAAAATATAGGTTTTGAAAAATAAGTAATGAGAAATGGTTATTGTAGGCAACTGTCAGAGGAGATATCCTTATTTTTCTTAGAGGAAGATCTAATCATAGAATCATAGGATTATTAAGGTTGAAAAAGACCTCCAAGATCATCAAGTCCAACTTTTGACTGGAAATCAGCATATCAACTAAACCATAACTTTAAATACCATGTCCAGTCATGTCTTGAACACTTCCAGGGATACTGACTCTACCACCTCCCTGGGCAGTCTCTTCCAATGCTTGTCAACCCTTTCAGTGAAGAAATACTTCCTGATGTGCGACCTGAACTTCCCTTGGCAAAACTTAAGACCACGTCCTTTCCCCCTGTCACTGGTTTCCTGGAAGAAGAGGCCCTCGCCTGGCTACAACTTCTTTTCAGGGAGCTGTAGAGAGTGATAAGGTCACCCTGAACCTCCTTTTTCTCCAGACTAAACAGCCCCAGGTCCCTCAGCCATTCCTCGTAGGACTTTCTCAATGTTCAGCCACAACAATGATGAGTACAAAGAGAAAATAGCTTCCCTGGTCCTGCTGGCCACACTATTGCTGATACAAACCAGAATGCCACTGGCCTTCTTGGCCACCTGGACACATGCCTTGTGCCTGCTCAGCCACTGTCAACAAACACCCCTAGGAGGTCTTTTTCCACTGGGCCACTTTCCAGCCACTCTGCCCCCAGCCTGTAGTGCTGCATGGTTTTGTTGTGACTCAGGTGCAGAAGCCAGCATTTGGCCTTGTTGAACCTCATACAACTGGCCTTGGCCAATTCATCCATCCTGTACAGACCCCTCTGCAGAGCCTTCCTGCCCTCCAGCAGATCAACACTCCTGCTCAACTTGGTATCATCTGTGAACTTACAAAGGGTGCACTCAACCCCCTCATCCAGATCATCATAAAGATATTAAACAGGACTGGCCCCAATACTGAATCCTGGGGAACACTACGGTCTGGAAACCACCTGGATGTGACACCATTTACCTCCATTCTCTGGGTCTGGCCAGCCATTTTTTAAGCCAATAAAAAGTGCACATGTCTAGTCCATGGTCTGAAAGCTTCCCATGCCATGGCAGATGATGTCAAAGGCTTTGATGAAGTCCTGGTAGACAACATCCACAGCCTTCCGCTCATCCACTAGGTATTAAAGATCCCCTCATCACCTGGTATTAAAGATCAGGTTGGTCAGGTTGTCTTGTTGGCCTTCCCCCTAATCCTTACCCCAGGCACCCAACCTTATCATCACTGTCCTTGAGCTCTGTGCAGCCGAAACCCTCCCCAATGTACAGAGCCACCCCAGCACCTCTGCTTCCCTGCCTGTCCCTTCTGAGAGCTTATAACCAACCATTACTGCAGCACTGCAGTCATGGGAGTCATCCCACCACATTTCTGTGACAGCAAACACACCATAACTTTCCTTCACAATGGTTTCCAGCTCCTCCTTTTGTTATCCATACTGCATGCATCGGTGTAGGTGCACTTCAGCTGGGCTCTCTACTGCAGCCCTACTCTGGCATGCTGCCTCTAGGTCTCTGCTGCCCTCCAGTACTAATGTCAGGCTCAAACCCTCCCCGCAGCCAGAAACCTGGACAGCTGCATAAATCTGAGGGAGCTCCACCTGGGTCATCATTCTCCTTCTCGCGATTGCTTTTGACCATGTGGAAACCATAACTGGGTCTGCTCTCGCTGGGTAAGCAAAAGCACCAGGTGAGCTCACCTCAGGAGCCAGGAGGGTGACTCTGTCCTCCTATGTGCAAACTGCCATGCAAACTCTTTTGCCATGTCCTTGATGTGCCATGTCCTGTTTGTGCCCTCTGTTGGCCTGCCCAGTTCTCCTTGCTCTGGGTTGCTTGGCTCCCTGGAGCTGTTTAAATCTATTGTGGTTGCTGTGGCAATGCCCTTGACAGGTCAGGCTGGCCCTGTTGAGTCTGTCCACTCTCTCTTGGATATCCCTGGTTCCAGGAACCCCTAACCTTGCTCCTTCTGTTGTTTTGCCCCAAAACAATGCCAGATTATGTTTGGTGTGTGTGTCAGTACTCTGTTCAGTCTACTTTTAAGTGTACTCATGAGCCGTTGACCTCAGCTGGCTGCCCGTGAGTGTTAAGGGGAGGATTCAGTTACTTTGTATCTCGTAAAGGAAATTAACTGGAAACAATACTCACTTTGATCAGCTGGGGGTAGCTGAAAGGAAGCTGATGTACACATACCACACATGTATCTTGTGGTATACAAGTCTCCACTGTGTGGATTCTTCTTTCTTTTATTACTATGCCTATGAAATGGAGGAAGAAGAGATGACATAAGAATGCAGAAATCCCATTTCTCTTTTCTTTTTTTTCTTTTTTTTTCCTTTTGCAGAGGCCACTCCATCTTAAAGGTCCTGAAGTAACCTCAACTTATCCAACCTCTACTACAAAATTAAGACTGTTCCTACTTGGCTCTTGCTGTGAGAAGTTTTGCTCTGAATTATGTTTCATAATAAGAAACTCTGTTCTTCACCCTCCATTTTTACATTCTTTATTTCGTCTTATTATCACATTTATACTCCACATTCAGCGACAAGTGGTTACCCCTGCATTTTTTAGTGTGCCCCAACATAATCTCAATGGCCTTTCAAGTAATACTTTCTTCTTTTTCAATTCATAAAAAATGCCTGAAGAGTCCTGAATATATACTTGAAGATAGTAGCATGTGCTGTATGGTAAATAATAAGCCATGTAGCACACCATAGGACATATGTGCCTGTTCTGACAGTTTGACAAAAAATTTCAAGAAAATAAAATAATTGCAATGGCAGTATATATATTATTCAAGTCAAAGGTCTTTCATGCAAACTTTTTTGTATCATAGTACCACAGAATGGCTTGGGACGTGTTGTTTAGCCTCACTCAGCAGCCAAGCACCGTACAGCTGCTGGTTCAGGGAGACCACCGGAAGGGTAAAAGCTAGAAAAGTCATGCACTGATGTTTAATTGGGAAAGCAAAAGATGTGTAAACAAGCAAAGAAAACAGGGAATTATTTCATTGCTTCACTTGGGCAAGCACAAATTAATTGGCACTTCCCATGTGTGGTCATCACATGTAATGGTTACTTGGGAAGACAAACAAAATTACATCAAATATCTGCCTTTTCCTCCTTCTTCCCACCACTTTATACACGGAGTATGATGTCATATTGTATGGAATATCCTTTTGGTCAGTTGGAGTCACTTGTCCTGGCTGTGGTTTCTCCCAGCTTTCCATGTACCTCCAGCATCCTCACCAGCGTGGCAGTACAATAAAGCACAAAAGGCCTTGGGTCTGTGTAAGCCCTGCTCAGCAATAACAAAAATGTCTCTCTGATCGACACTGTGTTCAGCAAAAATCCAAAGCACAGCCCCACACGAGCCACTGTGAAGAAAATAAACTCCACTCAGACAAAACCAGCACAGACCTCAAAGATCATCTAGTTCCAACCCCCTTGCCATGGACAGTGATGCCCTCCACTAGACCAGGTTGATCATTGCCCCATTCAACCTGGCCTTGAACACTGGCCAGGAACAGGGCATCCACAACCTGATTAAGAAGGCCATATAAAAAGGTATATGAGATCACATTTTTTTTCAGAGGTGAAGTTACTTCTATATATTCTGAGTTCCATTCACATGAGTCATAAGGGGTTAGATCAACTGCCATGTCCTTGATATACCTGAAACCATAAAGGGAATCCAAAAGGTAGAATTCTTCTAGAATTGTGTCGTATTATTCAAAACCCTGGATTTGCTACTAAACACTTCTTTTTGATAAGGTTCTTTTGTCTAATTCATTTGTTTGTATTTTAAGTGAGGAAAATATCATTGTCACTGTGTTTAAATATAATGAAAATATTTAAGCAAAAAAAGATTCCCAAAAATTTCCTTTGTAAGTAAAGACTGCAGTTCTAAAATAGAAATGGTCTGTTATTCCTCAGAAAGAGTACAAGCAGTCTGAAAATTCTTTGCTTTTTTTGCAGCCAATCCTGAAGATGGCTTAGTCCAAAATCTAAATGTTTTTAAATTAACCCAGTATCATTTGACTGGGAGCATGTCAGAAAGACTCAACAGACAAAGTAATGGGTGTGAAGTGGTGAAGAACATAGCTGGTCTTAATATATGAAGAATGATCCATCAATTTCTGTCTCAAAACCATCGGGCAGGACGCAAAGTTCTTGAATACCAATGCCTTTCAAAGAGAGTAATTCCTGTGAGACTTGTTATGGCAATCTTGATGTGGTTTTCTTAGTTAGTCTGCAGTGGACAACATGGTCACCTGGGACACCCATTGCATTCTTACAGATGTCAGCCACAAAAAGTGATTGCATGTTACTGAGAGGAATGTCTGGCAAGAATTGGGAGTTGCAACACTAACTCAAGTACTTCTGTGAAAAGTACTTTCTTTATCTTCTAGTAGATTACTAATAATTTTAAAGAATGTTGTTTTGTCAGCTCCAGAGACTAGGTTGAGAAATTTGGATTAAAAAGAAATCTTTTCCTTAAATTGCATGGAACTTGTTCAGTACAGGAGGAGTAGTGCCGTGTGTGTCAGAGAGTAGTGTCACGGTCCTTCTTCTGTGGCCACGTGTAATTCAAATGAAAACTAGAACTGAGGGAAACTGCTGGTTTAAAGAATCTTTCTAGAAATTAAATCACTTGGTGCTTAGATAATGAAGGAAATGCAGATGGAGTATAATTTTATTTTCCCCTGCAATATGAAACTTCCAGTCATGCTTCTGTGGGCTTTAATAAAAGTAGAATTCTGCTGTAATTTGCTGTTTAACTCTGAGATTATTGTTTCAAAATAAATAGATGGTAGCACATTAATAATTAACTTTTTGAGTTCATTACACATCTCTAGTATGACTCTACTCTAATAGGATGCTTTTCTGGTCAATTTTTGATAGATCCACATGTGGATATTATTGGCCAAAGCAGCATACTATTAGGAAGAGAAATAATCTTTTCTTTCTTTTTCAAACACATATACATTTACACTGATTTAAAGATTTTATATTGGCACATTAAACTTTTCTAATACTGCTGATATCAGTATCACTCAGATATGCCTCCAAAGTCAGTGATGAATTGTTGAACCATTTGTATGTTACTAGGTGTCAGACTATTTAAAATGTATTGATTTTTCATTTCTATGATTGACATATACTTGAATAGTAACTTGCATATTAAAACAATTTGCCCATGGAGAGTTTAATCCTAAGGAGGAACTGTGTTCCATGGTATACCACAAGAATTTTCATTTGCATATGTTAAAAATGAAATGCAACATTTCCCATTAAAAGCCAAAATACTATTTCTGAATCCATATGCCTGAGATTTACATGGCTTAATTATGTGTCACTCAGAAATCTTACACACTGCAAACCAAAGCTAAGACTGTGTAAACACATGGGTTAAACTGGCATGATATTGCAATTAGAATCATAGATTGGTTAGATTTGGAAGGGACCTTAAAGATTCTCTATCTCTAACCCCTTCTCATGGGCAGGGGACCCTCCACTAGACCAGATTACTCAGAGCCCTGTCCAGCCTGTCCTTGAACACCTTGAGAGATGAGAAGTCAACAATCTCTCTGGGTAACCTGTTCCAGTGCTACACCACTGTAACTGTGAAGAATTTCTTCCTAATATCTAATCTAAGCCTACTGTCCTTCAGCTTAAAGCCATTCTTCCTTGTTGTATCACTATATGGCCTTGTGTAAGGCCCCTTTTCCAATTCTTTCCTTCTGCTTGTTAACCAGGGAAAGTTAACATTCACTATTTTAAAGGACTTGGACTACCAACAAATAGTCTCCATTAATTTAATGACAAAAAGACAATGTTGCTTAACATTGTCACTCTCAAAGAATCATAGAATAAGCTGAGTTGGAAGGGACCCTCAAGGGGGTAGCATAGCACCCCTGCATAGCACCATCCCCAAGAGTCACACCATGTGCCCAAGAGCCTGCAACATGAAATGTATTTATAATTTTGTGAATAGATAGAGAGAGAGAGAGAGGCAAAGACACACTGATATACTTTATGATGCATTTTATGCAATCCAGTTCATATTTTAAAAAATTTTTAAAAATTGCATGCAGAACTGCAATAATTCAACAGAATAGTCTACAAATGCTTGTAAAACCCTTTAGCAACCTTTATTAAGTAGACACATGGAATCACAGTACTGAAGATTGGAAGCAATCTCTTGAAGGCATCTGTCAACCTCCTGTACTGTGAAAGTCCAGTGACATTGTGTTGCTCAGGTCTCATCCAACATCCCCAAGAGATCCCATCACCTTGCTGGGATCCTGTTATGGTGTTATATTACTCTCATTGAGAAAAAGGTGGTACTTGAATTCATTCTAGCAACATGTCTCCATTGCATTTTGTCCTTCTATGGTATTTCTCCAAGAAAAGTTTGATCTCCCCTCTCCCTGCATTTTCCCATTAGATAGCTTTATAAAGCCTCTCTTTCCCCTTTGCTCTCCAGACCAAACAAGGCACGCTTTCTCAGCTTCCACTTTCACATGCAGTGCCCCAGCCATGAGCAATCTTAGAGGTCCTCTGGTGAGTTGGTCTAATGTGTCAGTGCCTTTCTTGCCCTACAGAGGCCAAAACTGGATCTGATCAAATGAACTTTTTTGTGCGTGAACATCATTCGTGCTTACAGCTGGATACATTCATATGGCACTGTCAAGAGTAGAAAATTGTACTTTGATACATATACAAATTAGTATTTTAAAGCATGATTCTATGATCCATATTTGAACAAATTAGCCTAATTTTCCACGATGCTGAGTATTAAAACATATTGTTCCTACCAAAAAGGGATACTGAATATTTTAACTTGAAATTCTGTTCACTTTCTGATACTTCAGTAGCTAAAGCTCTAACATAAAAATATAAAGTACTAAAATGGTAGCAAAAACTCTAAAGTTAATACTTCACTTATTAGTTCAGAGGAAAAATATATTTAATTAAGGTTAAAAGCAGTTTTCTTTGACTTGTTCGTTACGGATAGAAATTGAAAGCCCTATCAAAAAATATCAGTAAAATCATGGAAACCCAACATTGTATTCCTTTCTGTGACAAGAAGTATCTGAGTGTAAATACTTAGACCTCATATTTTGCAGGAACTTTGCAAGACTTCACAAACTACACTTTGAAGTATAAAATGCAGTTGGTCAAAACAAAGTATTTAGAGGTCATTTATAGTAGTACTTCTGAAGTCTGAATATCCATCATGAGGAACAGGGAGCTTTTTAGTGATGGGCTCATTCTGAAAAGTCACCTGTCCTAAACTACCTCTGGTTTGGCACCTTAGACAGTCAGATCACAATATTAAAAGGAGCAAAAAAATCCAAACATTTTGTACAATAGACTATCTCAGCTTTTTATGGCTTATCATCTATGCTAGTTTCTGCTAGTGAAATTAAATTCTGCAAGAAGAGTAGCTTTTTAATTATTATTTTCCACATCATGAGCCTACTCTAACTGCTTGTGAATGACTAGAACTAATTTATAGCTGATTAGCACTCATTCCTGCTGCTAAGGACAGATATTAAAGCTATTTTCTTCCTATGTTGAAAGTTATTAGCAAATGGAGTTTGGGATGAAAACCAAAAGAAAATAAAAGCTCTAAGATGCAGCCTGAAAAAATATAATCAGCTATGTGGCAATTGCTTTTATTGTTATCCTTGGTGAATGTTACAAGCCTTTTCATTCAGCAGAACCAGATGGGAGAACTGAGTAAAAATTATAATACATTTCCATAAAGTATAATAATTTGAAATGTAAGAAATTGAGTATTTTTTAATGAAGAAAATGTACTATCAATAAAAATCAGGCTCATAAAGAAGAAAATGCCTTGTAACAGCACACAGGTGGTAGAAGGCAATAGCAATACACAGACAATAAAAGTTATAAGAGGTTAATAGCATGACCCAAGAACCTGGCTAGAGAATAATAGAACAATTTGATTTGGAAGGGATCTTTAAAGGTCATCTAATCCAACTTCCCAGCAATAAGTAGAGACATCTTCAACTAGATCAGGTTGCTCAGAGCCCCGTCCAACCTGACCTAAAATGTTTGCAGGGATGGGGCATCCACCACATCTGTGGGCAACTTGTGCCAGGATTTTACTGCCACCATCATCATAAAAAATTTCCTTCCTAAGATCTAGTCTGAATCAATGCTCTTTTAGTTTAAAACCCATACCACTTGACCTATTGCAACAGGCCCTGCTAAAAAGTTTGTTCTTCTCTTTCTTTGTGCCACGTACAAACATAAAGCTACTTGGAGTTGTATTGTTCACACTGAGAAACTAATGTTTTAAAAAATATTATTAGACAGTAATTCAGCATTAACAATAGTTTCTTACTTTCTTTTGCTTTATTTATTTTTGACATAGGTCCATGGCTACTTTTTAAAGGATTCTGTTGTAGATGAAAAAAGTTTCCCAGATAGGTCAGCATGACATTTAACAAAAGCAGTTCTTCAGAAGCAAAAAAGGGAACACTTTCCCCCACACCCACCACATTATGCTTTGACTAAGACCCAGAGTCCTCTTCCAAACAATATTTTTGTGTTAGAAGCACAGCCATTAAAGTTAAAGCACCATGAAAAAAGTATTTGCTTGTCATCGTTGTTTATTAGAAGTAGGACATCAGTATGTGCATAAACAGAATGCAGTGACACAGCCCTTAAAAAACATGTTGTAACAGTTATCAGCACCTCACCTGAAATATTTGCTTTACTGTTTAGTAGGTAGGTTTCTCCACACTATCAATTCTATAGAATTGTGGAGTTTGGGTTGGAAGGGACATTAGAGCTCATCTAGTTCCAACTCCCCTGCCAAGGACAGGGATACCTTTCACTAGACCAGGTTGCTCAGAGCTCCATCCTGACATTAAATACTTCCAGAGATGAGGCATTTACAACTTCTCTGAGCGACCTGTTACAATTTCTCACCACCCTCACACTAAAGAAGCCCTAAGCCTTCTTTTTTCTAGGCTGAAATAACACAATTGTCTTAGCCTTTTGTCATAGCAGAGGTGCTCTGTCAACTTGGTGGCCCTCCTCTGGACTCATTCTAACAGGTTGATGTCCTTCTTGTGCTGGGGACCCCAGAGCTGGATGCAATGTTCCAGGTGGAGTTTCATGAGAATGGAGTAGAGGGACAGCATCACCTTCCTCGATCTGCTGGCCATGTTTCCATTTGATGTCCGTCTTACCACTTTGAATATTGCTGATCCTCCCCATCATATATAATTTTTTTGTATTTATGTGCATGCTTTTCTTACTTTGACTGACCAATAAACCCTTAAAATGAAAGAAGGATTAAAGCAGATGAGCAAAGGTGATGTGCCCATGAATGCACTCAGTCAATAATGCAGGTTGTGACTCACCACAGCTGTTGCAAAGAAGCTGAATTTGTCTCAACACGAAGGCGACTGGAGAGTGAGCTATGTTTTAGACAAATAGCTGTCAACAGTTGAGTGGATCAATTGGCGATCTAAGTGCTTCTGAATGAGCTCATTAAAATGTGAGTGTCTGAGTTAGCCAGACCAGCAGGTGGGGAGCGAATACTTGTCCCAACCCAACAAAGAATACAAGAATTGAGCAAACAACAGAATTTAAGAGAGAGCAATGGGCTTGACCTGGACTGAACCCACATATTCTTTCCTGGAAGTTGGGGATACCCACTGTCATGACAGTGATCATGTTCAGAGACCAGCAGTGGGAGTCTCACTGGTATTGTGATTGAGCTGTGTATTACAATAGCTGGGGTTTTTGCCAAGTGTAACTTAATTAAAAATTGTGGGGTTTTTATTCTTTGTAAAACAAGAGTAAATCAGAAATTCTGTCTAACGTCAAACATCTTCAAAAAAGTAAATTTTATATTAAATATTACATCTCTATGTGTGATGTTGTGTATGAAATTTTTAAAAGAACACAGCCAGAGAACATTTGACTTGGATTAATACCAAATATTTTGTTACTGAAATCCAATATAAGTTGTTTTCTTAAAGAGATTTGGGCATGCTAAAGAACAGGTTTTTCTTGGGTGTCTTGCATGCAGACAATATAAACTTAGACTACTGCAGACTTAGTTCCCACTGCCCAAAATAACTCTCCAACACTATCACAGTGAGCCTTTTGGATATTTTTATATTCTTTCAAAATCACAGACATAAGAAAATAAGAATATCTTGTCCTTGCAACCCACTCCCAAGCCTGGGAAATATCTGTGTAACATGATTAATATAACTTAAAGTTCTGGCCCCATTGCTAATGCAGAGCATGAAGATCTCCAGCAATGGGGATGAGCCGGGGGGATGGGGAGCAATTGCAGCAGTGCTGCATGTACTAAAAGGGCAATACTGGTGATTTACTGCTTGGTATTTTCCCCTTAAAATACAGAGGATGGGAGGAGTGAAAGAAATGTTAGATTAACAGATTACCATTGTGCTGTTCTCTTCTCAGCACTGACACAGTAACATGACGTTACTGTCTGGGGAACTTGGGTTCATTCTTTGACTCATATCTTTGAGACAAAGCGTTATATTCTTGTAAGTTTAATAGACGCATGCAGTAAATCACAAATAAAATATTATTTTGTGATGTAATAATAAAAGTTGAAATTCAAAAGCAAAATCCTGTTTGTGTTCCCTGGACACATAAATTTTGCTTCAAATGATGTTCCTGTGTTGTTGGCATTTTTTTTCCTAAAAGATTGTTCTGAAAATTACTTTCTCATATAGACAAGTTTTCTTTTTTCTTTAGGTTTACCCATATAGATACAAATTATATAAAAACAGATATTCAGAAAAACAGAGTTAAACAGTTCAAAAATTTTCTCTAGATATAATTAATTTTTTTGTCAATTTGAGCCTTTGTCAAAGGCTCAAATGCACCTCCATAAACTCTGTTGTTCTCCAATTCTAAGGCTGAATTTTCATTTAGTTTCCAAACTCCCTCTTCTTTCATCCATCTCACTTTATGGCAATTTGTGTGGAGCAAAAGTATTTTTTGAATCTATGTACCTTTTGGTGATGGTGTATAAATCTGTACATGCAAGAATAAATTAAAAGAGCTCAGTTGGCATTTGAAGAATCTAATTTTTCTGATTAAGATTTTGTCCATGTCTTCAGTGTTCTACAAAAAAAGAGAAATTACATCCAGAGACTGAAATGCTAGAACCAACAGACAGCCTTTGGAGCACTTGACAGTGTCAAGTATAAAAATTGGTATGTATATATATGGATTTTTTTAACTAATATTTTTTGTATGTTTAATATCTTATGACCAAAAGACAATGTACCCTTTTTATTGGTTACTAAAATAAGTCATAGTTAGCATTTTCAGTTTCATCTAGATTTTGATGTAGTTAGTTTGCCATCCCATTGTGGTAAGAAAAATTACTTTTGTGTTTGTTTTCGTATTTGTAGCCATACATGCACAACCTATTGCATCTTGATGTTTTCCAGCCACCTGAAATCATCATGACAACTCACACATGAACTACTTTTTCATGTAGAAAGCAAGAGCATTTAGTAAAATAAAGCAAAAGAGAAGAATTTAGAGAGCAATGCTTAATGATAGACAGTCATCACAGCTAGGTTATACTGAATAAACACAGAGAGATGAAGAAGCAAACCAAGAATAAAGAAACAAAGAAACCTGAAGTTTCAAGTGGTGCTTAATACTCTGAATAAAAGTGAAAATCAGAGTGCTGATTTTCAGGCTGTACAAGATCATTTATCTAACACAGTCTTGTGATGATGGCTGAAATCCCACTTTAGAAGTTATTTGTAAAGCTTATATTCTGTACTAATTTTTCAGGATGTCTATAAATGTCCTTGTAAAGACTTCTAGCCTGCATTTCTTATGCAACTAGGGTTTGAATTGAACATGATTAGCAATCATCCTACACTTCACGTAATTTTGCATGTGACTTTTGTGGCATGTATTACAAGTCATTACTCTTTTGATAGTTCTCTATGCTGACACAGGTATTTCCTGTATAAAGTCCTGGCAAGGCAACTGGTGATAGGATTCTCTGGGTGCAGGAGAGCATGTAGCAGGTATTTTCAGGAGTGTTTAATTTCTGCTCACATCAATTTAACTCTCACAAATTATTATCTAAGTAATTTGTAAGGTTTTCTCCTAATTTCTCTAGACCTTCTTTCCTCATTTGTGAAAACAGACATCAATTATTTCTTTTTGCCTTTCATGTCACGCTTTTCAGCTTGTAAGCCCTTTACAGCATGACTTATTCTTTATTCTGTCTATTTAGTCTGGCTGCTGTAATAAATAAAATTATTTAAAAACTACAAAGGTATGTGTGGTGGGCTGACTCTGGCTGAACACCAGATGCCCACCACACCTGTTCTATTACTCTCTTCCCTAGCTGGACAGGGAAGAGAAAATATATTGAAAAATTTGTGGGTCAATATAAGGACAGGAAAAGATCACTCACCGGTTACTACCATGGACAAAACAGACTCAGCTCAGGGAAATTAGTTTACTAACAATCAAATCAGTAGGGTAATGAGAAATAGGATTAATAATAATATTCCTTCCCCTTACCCCTTCCTTCTTCCTGGACACAACTTCACTCAGGATTTCTCTAGCTCTTTCCTCTCAGTGATGCCAGGGGATGGAGGGCGGGAGTTATGGTCAGTTCATCACTCGTGGTCTCTGCTTCTCCTTCCTCACATCCTTCCTGTGCTCTAGTGCGGGGTCTCTCCATGGGAGACATTCCTTCATTAACTTCTCCAATATTCTTGGAAATTATCCCAGAGGTGCTAGCACTGTCTCTGATGGACTCTGTCTTGGACAGTGGTGGATCTGTCTTGGAGTTATCTGGCTTTGGCTCCACTGGACATAATGGAAGCTTCTAGCAGCTTCTCTAGAAGCCACCTCTGTAACCACCCCCTCCCCCCACTGCCAAATCCTTGCCATGCAAACCCAAATCAGTATAGAAGAACACTTCATATGGAAAATTAAACCTTTGAAGACATGTACAACTTCCCTCCTAAAACACAACCTTCTGTCTTCCCTCTTTCATCCTAGTGAAGAGGAAGAATGAGAGTTTTTTCCACATGGAATAACTTTATGTTCCATTAGGTTCCATTTTTCAGCTGTTGCAGGCAAATTCTAGCATGTATCTTTGTACTTTTCTAAAATGCATTTTGGCTCATTGCCAGAGCCATTATTAAATCATACCTTTCTCTAGTTACTGGAATAGAAAAATTGTAAGGGAATACGGTACTTTTACCTCACTGCTGCAAGAAGATCCTTATGCAGAAGGTAAAGTCATTTTGAGCCTAAAGGCTTTTAATATATGGTCACACTGTCGTGTAACACTTTGTATTGCTCTATGTCAGAGTACTCAGTCTTGGTTCTCTAGTAGTTAATTTTTATAAATCTCATGATAAAGGATGCTCTGATTTCAGAGGTAATTCAAAAGTTATTTAGTAACTGGATAACACACTCTTGAGGGTTTTTTTTTTTAATTTTCAGTACTAATTCTTTATGAGACCTCATTTTCATTTTATTTCTTGAAATTCCTTTGATCTTATTTCAAGCACACACCTCATTAAAATGGACTTCTCTATAACAGCCCAAAGCATTCCTAAAGCAAAAATTTTTAGCAGATCGTGAACAAAAAAAACCCTCAAAACAAAACAAAAAAACCCAAAACCTTTATCTGATTTGAAATTTTCACTTCTGTTGCCTTAAAATTGGCCTTTATTTCAAATGGAGGGAGAAAGTCTCAGAATTATATTTAAAAGATTGCTAACATAAATCCATTGACAGTTACTAATTCTTGGATATTAATAGAATGAATTATGATATAACAATTGAAATGTGCCAGTGAAGTATATTAAAACTCCCTAATTTCTGTCCTAAATAAGACAGTGTGCATTTATTGATTTTTATTGTGTGACAATGGCCTATCGGGACTTTTTTTTGCTAGAATAATCCTGTTCTTAGATACATTCTCTTTTTATAGAATATAAATGCAGGGGAAAAGAAGAGAGATATGTTTAAAGGAAAAAGCATCTGAAGTCACTGCTCTAATCAAAACAAAGAGTAGTGGAGGAGGCTTTGTCATTCTTCTCAGACTGAGGAAAATTCAGACTACTAGTCTCACTTTGCCCTCAAAGGGTGATGCCTTTGAATTCTCCTTGCTCCTGATTGATCATAGCAATATTGCAGTAAGGATTGGATCTGATGGGAAGGTCTGAATGAAAGAATGATCTGACATTTAGGGCATGAGTTTGGATATAAAAATGGGTAAAAGTTTATTTTCTTCTGTCATAAGCCGCTAAGTTGCTCTCTCAGTTCCCATCAGCAGCATAATATTATGTGTCTTCGTATGGCAGGTTCAGTATTCCTGTTTCAAAATTTACGACTGAAGCATGTATCTGCTATAACAGAAGAAACTACAGCCTGTGTCTGTACCCAAATAAACTGTAATCAATCCTTTGTTAACTTTGAAATTTGGTAATTAAGATCTGCAGAAATCCATGTAATATTTACTATGGCACTGATGCCATAAAAATCTTTTAATTTATCAGAAAATATTAAATCTTTCTTTAAATGTAATAAGCAGAAAATAAAAGAAGATTGTCAGAACACAGTAAAACGAATATATCTTGATATATATCTATATACTTGTACACTACATTAAAAACAGATTCATCTTTATCTCTGGTAAAACCATCTAACACTAGTTAAACATGTTTTGCTTATACTCAAAGTGAAGAAATCTGCTTACTGAGAAGAGAAACCTTCTCATCAACAAACTATAGGGTCTCTTCAACATTTTGGAAATTGCCCAGAGCCCAATAAACATTTATGATCAACACGTGTGTAATATAAGGTGTGATTCATCATTGTGCAGTAACTGTTTTGTGCATTAACAGAAGTGTGATAAACATTTCCTGGCAGCTTTTTGGCAATAGAATTTATTTAGTGTTGACATTTATTCTATTCAACTCTTTTAAAGCGAGCACTCTGTATGGTGCATGTGCTACATACCAATGAGACCAGCAGACAGGGAAGACAGAGCTAGGACTGAAACTGTATAACATTCAGTATTTCCTCTAATTTACAACTTTCTATGTGCTTTAAATAGGTTTCTTATAAAGTGGAGAAGGAAATCACTGTATCACAAGCTTTCAGAAGTTCCATTCAGCCACTGAATTAGTTCCTTATTTCTCCAAATATGTTCCTTTAAAGCACAGAATTTCTTTGCTAAGCACAGCGATTTAGTCATAGAGCTGCCATTAATGTCAATGGGAGCTGTACAACAAAATCCCTTGACACCTTCTTTTTTTACTGTTTGTGTAATTTGATGATAGATTTTAAACTGGATGAAGCACACCACTGCACAACCCTGAATCTACTGATCACAGGTCCAGAACTCCCAGATATATCAAGTAGCTACAAAGAGCCAAGCTGAATGTGGTATGTCTTTAGCACACCTTTTTCTCAGTTTGTGAATGAAAGGTTCAGGTCTCTCTAGGGCCTGTTATCTCAGCTCCAGCTTGTGTGAATAACAAAACAGTGTCCTCTTGGTAGCCAATTCACAGCTGTAGTTTAGATCTAGATCTTCCCTTCCATCAGAGGAGACTTAAAATTGTTTGCCTAAAGAAGGTCATGACTCCTTCAATCTCTCTTTTCCAGACTTCATGGAATAAAAAGATATATTCCTTGACCAATGAAATAAATAAGATTTTAGGACAAGTGACTGATAAAATGAACCCAGATGAAGCTCTTGCTTGCCTGTACTAGCTTTGATTTTAGCAGAATTTAATGAGTAACAGCACTCTCCTCACCTGAAATATCACTAATGGCTGAGTATGTTAAAAATTACATCAGATTTCCTTCAGAGACAGTGAAACCTATTCCCCCTTCCTTTTGGGGAATAATTCATCCTGGCTGTTCTACAGAAGAGAGCAAGTGGTATTATATCCTCCTGATATGCCTCAAAAGCAAACAAACCAAAAATAAAAAGCTATTTTGAAGATAGACTGCAAGCCCCTACTTTCTGTCTGGGCTTGAAATGACTTTGGTTGGAAGTATCAAGCTCACAGAGGGCTGCTCATGTAGACAGAAGGTGTTCTCTTTACACTGTTGTCTGGTTCCTGTGAATTAACCACGGAGATTCTTAACTTTACCTATGTATATAAAGACAGCCTATGAAGAACTTTATACTGAATTTCAGAATGGAGAGCAGGCACCTAAAAGTTTCTAAGAATTTACATTGTTCATGCACTGTTGTGGAAAACTCTTCTGGTCTATAGTTTAACAGCACTTAATGTGCTGTGGTGTTTCAAAGCTAAGGTTCTCTCAACACATAGACTGTAAGTCCAACAGCCAAGGATCAAGGGCTATTCTACAGGCTCCCAAGGGCAGTGAACGCAGGACCAAGCCTGACAGAGATAAAGAATCATTTGGACAATACTCTTGGGCACATGGTGTGACTCTGGAGATGCTCCTGTGCCGGGCTAAGAGTTGGACTTGATGATCCTTGTGAGTCCCTTCCAACTCAGCATGTTCTGTAATTCTCTAATAATGAAACCAAGTGATTGAATTACTCGTATTGTTTATTAATTTTGGTATGTTATGGGCATGCATTAGTAGCAGAACTGCATTCTTCTACTTGTGGATGTCAGACACACAGATACAAAATTCTACCAAAATATAAATCATAAGAGATGAATGTTAAATTTCATGAAGCCAGAGAATCCATTTGTATTTCCAGCACATAGCATTAAATGTTCATGACTTAATTAAAATGCAAATACCGCGTAACGCACTGATTTCTGCAATTTAACCATGAATAAACTCTGTCTGTTTTCTGCTTTAATTTGCTGTAGTAATCAAATTAATGGTAATTAGTGAATACTTAAACAAACAACAATAAGGTAGGTTATTCTTTTTGGGTTTATATATTTTAATAATGATATACACATAGATAAGATCAGAATATTCAACGTTTACCTAAATATTGACAAAGAAATACAATTTATGTAAATCTGGAATGCTGCCTGCAAAACTCATTAGCTAAAATAGGGCATCTTGAAGCCTCACATGAAGTATTAAAATACAAAGTAAAAGGAATCTGAAGAATGTAAAACCACATGCATGTTTTCAGTAACTTCAGAGAGTTTGCTGAGGGGGAGGAATTGGTTTTGATTTGGGTTATACCTTCCTATACCAGATATAACATCAGTAACGAGAAACATTAAAAGCCCCATAATCTCTAAACACAACATAAAAATGGGCAAAAGGAAGCAGCAGCTAAAGTAGGTAGTAGACGTCTCACTGAACTTCTGTATGTAAACTTGAACAACACACTAATCACCGTGGAATTATGTGGTCATAATCTAGCCATCATAAGAAAGACTATCAAGCGTAAGTAACTGCTGAGTGATGACTGACCCAGACAGCCCTAAAAAGTATAATGATGGCATTGTTCAATACAATGCTTTTCAAGCAGTGAATTTCCAAGAATACAGGGGAGAGAAATGGTAAGAAGCAAAAGTCAGTTTCTTTCTTTTTCTTTTTTCTTTTTGTTTTTTCCTTTCAGAATTTAAAAGTTGTGTCCTTCCTTTGGAAACATCGTTTGATGTTCAAGACTGAAGTGCAGACTGCTCCTTCACCCTCCCAGAGCTGTTGGAGTTTTAACCTGTAGCCACCTTCCTCTTTCAGTACCCACTGAAGCAAGAGCTGTAGCTACAGGAGAGGAAACATTATTGGTCTCTTGCCTACTGGCAGTGCTACTTTCTACAGTAGTGATACCAGTGTCAGGACTGGTCTGGCTATGGGAAAAGCCTGAAGGTACCAGTCAGCCTTTAGAGTGAGAAATACTACATAAGACATTACACACCAAGAAAATATTTTAGTACACATCAAATTCATTTCCACTATTTTGCAAGGCATATTTTGCAGATCTCAGGAAAAAAACCTGCCTGATTTGATGTATGTCAATGGTGCACAGGAGTAAATGAAGTTTCAAGGTTGAGATAGAGTTCCTATCTTGGTGTCAGGAACACCAAAGCTGATTTATTTTTTCCCCTCTTCCTTTTTTTCTTTACATGATCTTCTTCAGAGGTTTCTTTTGACTTTATAACACATACTCATTTGTTTGGATTACAAGACAGTAGAACAACCAGCTCTTGAAACTGCAATTCAATAAATTTGGAATTTGATAGGGGAGACATTGTCAGCTATTATAAAAACAACAAGAAATATCAGATTCTGATTTCCCGAATTCCTAAATTACAACTGCTGATTTTCTTTGCTAAGTGTCGAAGTGAATGTAAAGTGCTGTAGGCTTATAAAGACCTCAGCAGTGCATGGAGATAATTAATAGGTTATACAAAATTTTTATACTAATATTTTCAGTCCAACTAAATTCCACTAACTGAAGAAATTAAATCTTGTCCTTCCAGCACGCCCTATGTGAGGGTCACACATAAAATGTGATCAGTCTTTACAAGGATGGATCAGCACAGCACCAGATAATTTTAAGGATTTTGGACTAAGATTAGATCTCTCTTCCAAATTCAATAAGTTGGAAAATTGCAAAATAAATTAAGGAAATTACAGTAAATAACACATGGTGTGAACTTCAGCACTATAAAATGATACAGGTCCAAAAAAATTCTATTAACTATGCCAGACCACACCACTATAAAATCAAATCCTACCTTAATCATCTCTATGACAAGGAAAAAAAACCCCATCATAATGGAGAAAAAGCCGTTCTTAAGTGGTCTGCATGGACAAGAATTTATTAATTTGTTTGGAAGTAATAGATGTTGTGGAAGGCAGAATACTAAATCTTCTGCTTCCTTCATGAAACCATTAAAAATGCATTTAAGTGGGAATGATGGATAGGTGGTGTCCTGCAGACAATAATTTTCTCATTTGTAATTAGGAATAACCTGATTTGTTGTTTGGGGTTTTTTGGCTTTGTTGTTTTTTTTTTTCTGCTTCTAAAGGACACTGGTTTTCTTCCCTGACTCTGATGTGACATTTATACTCTCATCTAGAGTAAGAATTAGGTTTTCTGCTTTTGGACTAGAACATAGGAATTACAAATAGAAGCGGAAAAACTAAGGAAGATCATCCTGATCTTTTTCCCTTCTCTTTCAAAACAATATCAACTAGAAGCAAAGTGGAAGTAGGGCTCAGACAGTGGCATGCTTCAACTTCAATTTGATAGAAGCATATCCAGGCACTTCCCAGGCTGAGGTTAGACCACAAAGTTGCCATTTGTCTGTCGGTGACTGATCTCTTACATATTGTGAGTATCTCTTGAGGACTTGTCAGATGAGATCATCAATTTTTTTTTTTTTTAATATAGCTTTACTTATCTGTCTTCTGAAATCTTGCCAGCCTACTGTCATTTCTACATTGTGCAGCTAACAGATAAGTTTTAAATCAATAATAATATTTTAGAGGTTATAGGTCTACATCCTCAGCTTTAGTAAATCACTGATGCTCCATTTAAACAACTTACAACTTGCATTTCATCTTTCTTTCAAAGGATCACAGGCCATCTAATAATATCTTAGCAAGTTATTCTCCATATTTCTTCTGTAGAAAAAAATCATCACATTAATGATAATTAAAACAATGTATCCACATGGCAGGTTTGATATAGATTGCTGCTCCTTTTAGTGCATGAAAACCTCAGGAAACTTTCCAAATCCTGGGACATCATTTCTCTCATTCATTAGCATATTCTTATAATCTTGTATCACAAAGAATCTTAATTAAAAAACAAACCAAAAAAATAGCTAGCCCTTTACACTTTCATTATCACTTCTCCAACACTGCTATCTGGGCAATATACTTAAGCACTTGTCCACTGCTGTGGTCAATAGATTTATCCTCTTATTATGATTGAAGTAGGTGATCAAAACCAGTGCTTCTTCAAAGTGATTGCAGGAGAAGTCAGTGACAGTTGCAACACTCATAAATGCCTTGGGATTAGTGTGACATTGGCAGTAATATGAGGAAGATTAAGAAATAAAAGGAACAGAAATATTTTATTTATATTTTGTGGTCTTCTTCCCTCATTAGCAATACCTAATTAAAAGGCTGGTTTTCACACAGACAAAATGAAATACATCCTGAGCTGTGTAATGGATTCCTCTCTAGGAAATATGAGAAGAGTAGCATGTGCATGTATGTATGGAGCACAGCAAATCATTCAGGCTTTACAATAGTAGGTAGTGTATTTTCATCTGTCACAGATAATACTTAAAACTTTGAGTAATAAGATGTAATTTCTGCACTCAGTCAGCAGTCTCCATAACTTGTCATCACCAAAAAGGGGTTTAATTCTACTATTTGGATGAGTTTGCTCGATTCTGGCCTTTAAACAGATGTGATGCATTTTTAGTTCCTAGGCAATAGGCTCCTATACAAACAGCTTTGTGTTCTAATAATGCATGAGAATGCATGTAGAGTAAACTTTATTAAGTAAAAATAAAATAAATCTGACACTTCCTTGCCAGTTTCTAGTTTGAGATTGGGTTGAAGAATTAATACTTTTTGATTTTTCTGTTAATGATCATAGTAACTATGACTTGTATAGTCTGTTACAATTAATTTGGTTCATGAATGTTTTAATACTTGAAATGAATATATCACTTGGATAAATGTATCTGTGTAATAATTTTTGTTATGATAAAGTTTTAAAAGGTATTTTAATCAAAGGCCAAATATTACTTACTTTTACCAATACCTTACTATTTAAACAGTCCTGCTAAGGACTATAAGCTAAGTAAGAATACTCATGGTTAAAAAAGATCACAGTGCAGGGGTGATACCAATCTCTTTCTCCAAAAGTTTTGCATCCTTTCAGAAAGAAAGATGCATCATCATAGCCCATTATGCAGGTGGAGTAGAATGAAGACAGGCTAAAGAACCAACACAGTCAAGTTTTCTTTTAGGAAACCAATCCTAAACCTATCCTATCTTTTAGGATAAACAATCAATGCGGCACCCAAAAAAAAAAAAAATAAAAGGAAAGCCAAACACATAGCAAAGGTTGTCTTGCGAACTGAGTGTTAGTAAATTGACATTAACCTTGATCTGGTGGTTCTAGTTTTGAATGTAGTAAACCAATGAGGGCAGACAAGCACTTGGACATAATTTGTTCTGACCATTCAGTAAATTAGAAATCGGCCAAAAATACAGTTACAGTACACAGAGGTTTTAATAGGTAAGGATCTTTTCCCTTTTCCTAATTTTATTTTTTTTTCACTTTCAAGTGGTAGTGAAATCACTTCTTATGCTTTTTAGAAACACATTTATGTTTATTCTGCAGAGGGAAAGAAAAAGGAAACAATTACAATGACAAAAAGCCCCACAACTCAAAAAATCAAAGCAGAAACCATCACATTTCTTTTTTACTTAGCCTCAGGAAATAGCTATTTCATTATTTTGGCCCAATGAGATATTAAAGCTCTGAAGGACTGGATTCTAGACTAGTAGCTGTGTGATAGAATAATATACTAATGGAATGAGGGCAAGATCTGTACAATAAAGATACTTGTCTTATTTGTCTTTGCACACTAATGTGGAAAGCTGTAAAAAGGTGCACTGTCTTTGCTGAAAGGAATTAACTGGGCTGTAATCACCTCAAACCACAAAGCTCTTGGTGAGTATTTCTGAGAAAACACAAGCCATAGAAATGCATTGCTTGAGCTATTACAGGAGAGTTGTTTCTTTCCCAGTTAAATTTCCAGCCCAGTAGGTTGTCTCCTCTAACATGACTACATTCAGACATCTTTCTCTATTCAGAGATCAAGAGCTATGTGTGCTTGTTTGTTTTCATATCAGGATGACACAGATAGAAGAGAATATCACTGCTCTCTGTAGAGAGCAAGATGGGATAAAACTGCAGATGAAGGAAACTGTTTGGGTATGCCCTTTGTCACTTATTGTGAAAGTTAAAAATCTGACTCATGTGATAAAATAGTTCCCTGGTTTTGTTGGGTTATAAAACTGCTCTCTCATTCTGTATGAGCAGTACCTCAGATCAGATTAAAACTTTAGTTTCTCTAGTGCTGCATAAATGAACTCAGAAATCACTTGTGAATTGAAAAGATATTTTGTTTTGCAAAAGTTTTAAAAAAGACAAGTCTTCTCTCTGAATTTTTTCCCCTTGGTTGTACAATCTAAATAAGTAGATAAGAGATACACTTGCATCAGCAGAGATTTATTTTTCTGTCAAAACCACAAGTGAGATCAATGTCCACATGGGAAAAATAACAAAAATAACATACCCCTTTTCCAAGGATGCGCAGTTAAGTCTGAAACACATGTGAAACATTTCCTACCTAATTACTGCAAACATCTGTGTCCCACACAGCTGTGAACTTCCCCTCCATCCAACTGCATAAAACAATATTATTACTATTTTACAGAAGGGGAAATGAGATAGAGATTAAATTATTTCCCTGAGAGAATAGTAATAAGCAGGGAAGTAAGTTGCATTCAGAATTTCTAAATATTAATACAGTGCATTACCAATAAAGTTACCCATTCTCCACCAGTGCAGTAGTATCTGAAGGTAGGTGACTCACTGCCCAGCATGATCAGTTTCCAGTGAGGTGTTTTCAATTCCTCCAGTTTTGGGAATGGATAGAGGAAAAAGCCCAAATGTCAACCATCTCAGAGAGGTGGTTTTATGCACTTTTATTTCAAACTATCACAAATCAAAGGCTTAATGTGTGCTTCTCACAAGCACAATGTACAACTGGGACAGGAGAAATAGACACTGGTTATATATCAGCTTCACTCAGAAGAGTCCTCAAGAAGAAGTTTAATGATAGAAACCCTCTAACAACTGTATTGCAAATGAACAGGGAACAAGGTAACCTGCCTATACCTTTAGTCTGTACCATGGAATTTTTGAGAAACCTATACTGCTGTGAAGTTTTAATTAAATATTTTTAAAAGCCTAGCAGGGAGGCAGGGTGGTGTTTTGTGCTGGCTTTTGCTTTGTTTCTTTTTGTTTTGGGTTGTTTTGGTTAGTTTCAGAAAAATATAGTTGAAAAACTCTCCTGGATCCTTTACATGTTGTTAGCTGCATACCACAATTACAGGGTAGATTTCTGGAAAAAAAGGAAGGATATTATTGCATTCGTTTTTCAGAGTACAGGTAATTCAGTTACAGGTAGAACTGTTCACTGTTTGTAGATGGACTGAATGCTCTGAGAAAAATACAAGTAAATCCTGGCAGATTTTCTGCCAGGAAGAACCAAGCAAAAATAATTCAAGTTAATGTATTGATTCACTAATAAATGAACAAAATGAAAGTGTTTTCCTTAAAACATTGTAGTAAACATATAAAAAAAAGTGCAATTTATAGTTGAAATGAGTGAAATATTAGCTATATTAAGTCCTACCCTGCAACATCAATAATTATAATATCAAAGAAGATTTTATGGGTTTTTTGTAAAATATAGTCCTATGCATCACTTAATTAGAAAAGCCTGAATGTTGAAATTTTGCAAAGTGGCTTTGTGGAATTGATTTCAAAAGGATGAAGCAAATTCTCATGCTTCAATAAGATTTTTTTATATGTATGTATGCTAAATACACACTTTAAATATTTTTTATGAGAATAACTCATGTCATAACTCTAGATTCAATTATACAATTTGTCTAGCATGGTGGGATTTTAGGCCTAATGGCAAAACAATTTAGAGATATGTGAATGATATCTATTTCATGTACTAAACTTAAGATTTTTTTCTGGTTTGCCTCTGACTGAGGAAAAAAAAACAAAAAAAAAAGAGGGAAAATCCAGAGACATACTTAATTGATCTTAGTTTTGCCGTATCTTGCAACAGTATAATGTGCTAGTTTTTAGAGCAAAATAGTAGAAGGACATTAGAAGGACTCTGAATATATGAATACTAAGTGTTATATAGATAATACCAGGTATTATATAGATTAAGAACAGAATACCACTTCAAACTTCTGTTCTGTGTGTGTAAGTTCTCAGGACAGCAGTAGAATCACCTGAAGTTACCATTAAAAATGTAATAAATAGAAATGTATCTAAATTAATTTGTAAATGAGAAAGTATTAACACAAAACTAAGCCTGCCCTTATTTTTCACTTTTTTTTTTTTAGCTTTAAGCAGAGATCAATACATCAGCCTTCTTATTAAATTACCTTCATCCAACCATTCAATCCACGACAAGAAAGGAATACAATTAATGTCATAAGAGAAGCTGACATATGCTGATCGTTTTTATGTTTAAAAAAATAATCCTTCTGGAAATGACATGGGTAGGACTTCTGATACCAAGATTTTTTTGTGACTAAACAATTAATTCAAATTGTGTTCATTACAAAAATGCTGAGAGAGGTGGACTACTTCTGCAAAAAAAAAAAAAGAAGACACAGTACAGAGAGGTTTTATGAATTTAAATAATCTGCAAGTTTAATCATTAATCTACCCATAGTGAAGGAAATATAATTATATAGCTATAAACCATGCTTTTTGTATAAAAAAAGCACTTTCAAGGAGTTTGTAACACATTGTGCTTCCCATGCTGTGGTCTAACAAAGACTCACTCACAACAATTTTGCTGACAAGCCAGGCAAGTTTAAGATAAATATGGTCTTTTAAAAATTACTTGACGCGAGAAAATATATGAAATTGCCAGGAGCATTGATGGCTGCTGAGACATGTTACTAAATTATATGTTAACAATAGCTTGGGATTGAAGCAAACTGTAGACACATAATAACCACACAAAGGCTGAGTAGATGGTTTAGCTGGCAATAAGCTCATTTTGTGGCAGCTGATCTTGTTTTGTTTGAAGACGTTAAGAAAAATAAAATCAAACCCAGCAGATTCTAAGCGGAGAATGTATTACAGAAGTGGATATACATTTGTTTGAACTTCATCAGTCATACATACAGGGATTTCAAGCAGAATATGCACAAGTTAGAATTCTAAATTATTATTTCTTTGAGAACACATACAGAAGGGAGACATTTGGCTAAGCTGTGGTGCATTGTCCCCATTGAGGAACTCATGGAGTCTTTGCTGGAATGGAAGGAGCAGTCAAAAGGTGTAGAAAATGTCCAAATCTCTGCATCATTTAATAGTACAATAAATACCCTACTGATGATGGTTTGGGATGTCCCTTCACCAGGTAAGTGATAGTTTCTCAGGCAAACCCTGCTTGATTTTCAAAAATAAGCCTTGGGAGGGAACTGCACTTTGGACTTTTACCAGATGGGACCCCACACACAAATTAGTCAGGCAACATGGGGACCAGAATGTGTGTAAATTTGTTCAGCCCAGGTGAGGTTATGCAGTTCTGTGCATGTCTGCGACAACAGCTTGAGGCAGACAGAGGGATGATAAACACTGTATTTTGTGGACTGAGATTTGTGTAGCATTCACTGGGCCCTTCAGAAAATCTAAATTTCACATTTATATGTGTCACTGTTTCAACTCTATTATGAATTTAGCCTTTGAAACTACTACCAGTCTTTCGAACCTACATTTTCTCACCTAGTTTAGTACATTAATTGAGTAAGCTACACAAGTCTGACATGTGAGAGATCAAGTAGGAATGTAAAAAAATCAGACTTTATTCTTCCCTCATTAGAAGTTTCTTATTCTTACTAAATTATTTTACATTGAAAAAAAGAAGAAATGTTCCTTTGGGGATTGTTCAGGCAATAAAACATTTAAAGACAAGGCATATCAGTAGTACATAACTCAATTAGGAAGACAGTGAATCCTAGGACTTTAATCAGCTTAATGATGTCTTTAATAAATCTATTTCTTGTCGCCCTGACTTTTGCAGTTTTCCATGTTTTTTATTTCTGTAACAGAGTTCTCACACACTTTCTATAAACATAGCAATGTTTTGCTAACTGTTCCTTATTGTTTGCATTCCATTCTCCTAGGCGGAGACGTTTGATGGACTTTTCCTTTGACCAGTGTGATTGAGGGGTGGTAATATCACCCTCCAATCCGCGGTGGTTTCTAAGAACATATAAATAAACTAGCTCGGGATCATCCGGCCCCCTTTCTTGCTTCTTGCCTGACAGAGCGGAGTTTGTGTGGTTCTTTCGTGTCCAAGTGCGACATCTTGCGCCTCAACATGGTAGAGCGGGCTCGTTTTGTCAGTTAGGAAATTCCCCTGGCAGCTAGGGTCTTAAATATGGTGCTTATTGCGCATTCCTCAGGCGATACCTTGGCGTTAGAGATTTTAGAGATAGCGTTGGCGAGATAGGAAGTCTCGGTTTCCAGAGCGGAGTTGGAAAATTTGTATTTCCAGGGGAAGCAACGGGGCTTTTTCCAGGAGTCTGGA
>VZRJ01013688.1:1754-11835 GCA_013397565.1 Ptilonorhynchus violaceus
CCCCATGGCCCATCTCTCTGCAGAGACCCCCACGGTCCTTCTCTCCATGGAGACCCCCCCTGTCCCTGATTAGGCCCCCATCCCCCCTTTCTCTCCATTCCACCCCCCATCCCCACGGGCAGCTGCCCCCCATCCCTCTCTCCGCAGAGACCCCCGCAGTGAAACCCCTGAGCCCCCATGCCGGGGGTCCCTGCCTGCAGCCCCTGCCCCTCACTGAGCCCCCACTGTGCTCTCTCTGCCCCAGGACCAGCTGCAGCAGAAGATCATCTGCCCCGGGCCCGTGACCTGCCTGACGGCCTCTCCCAACGGGCTCTACATCCTGGCAGGGGTTGCCGAGAGCATCTACCTGTGGGAGGTACGGGGGTGCTGGGGGGCTCGGGGTCGCACAGAGTCACACCCTGGAGAGTCAGGGAGTGCCCCATCCCTCAGGTGTCTGTAAATCCTCGATGTTGCACGGATGTTGCAGCGGGTGAAAACTGTGCTGGCCACAGCCCGTGGGGCAGTGCATCAAAGCAGGAGTGGGAGAAATTCTGGAAGAGGCTTCACTCTGCGTCCTTCTCCTCTTTCCAAGCATCTCTGATGCCTCAGGGGTTGGATGTTGTTTCCACGAGGCAGCAACACAGAGCCTGGTTTTCCTTCAGCGCTTCTCCCACATTTCAGCTGCGTATTTGTGTGTGCCCAGGGTGCCAGCAGACCCTGCTGTGCTCTGGTCATTGTCCTGCTGGTTAATTACTGCTGGATTACGCGGGATTACGCTGCGTGCCCAGCACACCACCGAGCAAATAAAAGCAGCAGCTTGTCTTGAGCCCGGGATTAAACCCTGGGATGCCTCACCTGGAGAGTTCCCCGTGCCAGAGGAGGTTTGAGCCTCATGGGGTGGGTAGCTCTAGCTGAACTCATCAGGGTTTGCTTGTCCCCATGTGCTCATGGCAGTGCTGGAATGAAATCCCTGACAGGGACCATGGGGCTGCTGCTTGTGATGCTCCAAGCTGGGCTGTGCCCCAGCTCCCCTCAGACACAGACGTGTTCCAGGGTATGGCACTGTCCCTCTGGCATGCTGGAGAGGCTACATGGAAACCACCATGAAGCTGGAACCAGCTCCCAGAGCCCTGGTTTTGTGCTGTCTGTGAAACCCCTCAAACTGCAGTTTGGTTTGATTTTTGGGTGTAATTAAGACAATGAGAGGGAGAGACTCTGTTATTTTATTCGAGACTCCCTCGATACTTTGTTCCCTCCTCATCTGCAGTGTTACCTTTTAATAAGAAATGCTCTGGGTTTCGGGAATGCCTTGTCCACCCTAAAGCCTCTGCTGGCCCAGGACCACGAGCCACCCCTGGGGCATCACGCAGCCTCCTGCAGCTCTGGTAACCCTGCTGCCACCTCCTGAGGACCTGTGGGAGGTGGGAAGAAGCCACCAAGTATTATGAGTATTAAGAGTGAACAAGAAATCTTTACTGCACACTTGTGTCTTGACTAGAGAAATGGCTCTGGCACCACCACGCTCCATAGTTAATGTGCCAGGGCCTCTTCCACTGCTGTGTGCTGAATTTTCCTGCAGTCCTGAGTGAATGTGGTTGTTCCAGCTGCACCTGGGGGGTGTCAGTCACTGCTCCTGAGGTGCCAATGGGCTCTTGTGGGCAACAGAACCCCCCCTTCTCCTCCTGCTGCACCGAGGGCAGGGCGCCACATTATCCCAGGACATCCTTAACACCCTCCTGCCCTTCCCCTCTCTCCAGGTGTCCAACGGGAACCTCCTCGCCATCCTGAACCGACACTACCAGGACCTCACGTGCCTCTGCTTCACCGATGACAGCAGCCACTTCCTCTCGGGGGCCAAGGACTGCCTGGCCCTGGTGTGGAACCTCTACAAGTAAGGGGGGCCGGGGGGGCACAGGGAATGTCAGGGCAGGGATTTTGGAGCAGGAGATCCCTGTGTCCTGGAGGCAGGATCGGCTCTGGCTGGGCCCATAACTGGGTCTGTGCCATCCTTGTGGGCAGGGAGCCTTTCCCTGGGGTCTCACCTGAGTTTCTTGGGAATAGCATATGGCTGACTTCTTTCCCTGGGTGACACAGAGTGGATTGTGCCCTTTTCTGAGGGTCTTTGTCCCTCCAGGATGGGGAGCTCAGCCCCTCGGCATTGGTATCCATGTGCTGTGGCCGCCGGCAGCTCCCGTGTCCCGCGTGGTCCCTGCAGCCAGGAGAGCAGCCAGGAGAGCCATCCCAGCAGGAGCAGAGCCTGGCCCGGCTCCCCGTGGGGCTCCATCCTGGCTGACCCACCCGTCTCTGCTCTCCCCACAGCGTGTTGCAGGCAGAGCCCTCCCAGATCCCTGACCCCCGGCACGTCTGGTCCCGGCACAGCCTCCCCATCACCGACCTGTGCTGCGGCTTCGGAGGGCCCCTGGCACGAGCTGCCACCGCCTCCCTCGACCAGACAGCCAAGGTGAGGCTCATTCCGGAGGTGCCAGACCCTGCGGGGTCAAAGCCAGGCTCCTGCCAGGCAGCAGGAAGCTGTCCCTGTCCCCAAGCTGTCCTGAAGCTTTCCCGGGTTGCAGTGGCTGAATTTCTTGGCTGTCTCTGCAATGACTCAGAGCTGCCAGACCTGGGCTCTGCCTCTCCAACACCAGCAGTTTCTCTGCACCTGCCCTCAGGCTGGACTGCTGCAGTCCCTGTTCTGGGAATGTCGGGGTCAGCTCCTCTGTTTCCCACTGCTGATATCCACAGGGAGTGGAGCAGGCTGGAGCCCATGGGGATGGGGCTGCCCAGGGGGCAGGATGGGCACGGAGGGGGTTTGGAGCTGTTTTGAACCTGCCTGGGAAACTTCTCTCCTGGTCACAGAAAGGCTGATCCTGGGTTCTGCCTGGGTTCTGCCCTGGTTCTGCTTTGGACTCAGCTTTCCAGCCACAGCCAGGAGGGAATGCCAGGGTGCCAGGATGTCAGTGTTCCTCCGATCCTGCCAATAAACATTCTCACCCCTGATTCCCCTGCTCCCTCTCACTCCAGCTCTGGGAAATATCCTCTGGGGAGCTCCTGCTTTCCGTGCTCTTCGATGTGGGGATCATGGCTGTGACTCTGGACCTCTCTGAGTACCACATGTTCTGTGGGGGCATGGACGGCTCCATCTTCCAGGTCGACCTCTGCGCCTGGGTGAGTGTGTGGGGCTGCAGGTGTGCCCTGTCACCCCGAGCCGCTGTCACCTCCCCACTGGGACCGGTGTGACCTGCCAGGGCACTGGAGGGCCTGGTTCCGCTGTCTCCTCTGCCCCTTCCAGATATGGTGATGAACCTGCTGAATGAATTCAGCCTTCCTGAATTTTAACCCCTCTCCCTTCCTTCTTTCCTTCATTCGTGCAGCCAGTCCAGAGAGACCGGACCTTCCAGACGGAGCGGGAGAATGGGAAGGTCTTCAAAGGGCACAGGTGAGGAACCAGACATACCTGCCAGCCCCCATCTGCCCACCTCACCAGCTTCTGGCCGTCCTGGGGTCATCCTGAGTTTAAACATCCTCTTCCCCATTCCAGGAACCAGGTGACGTGTCTGTCGGTCTCCACAGACGGGAGCCTCCTGCTCTCGGGCTCTCACGACGAAACCGTCCGGCTGTGGGACATCCAGAGCAAGCAGTGCCTGAAGACGATGAATCACAAAGGTAGGAATGCCCTTATCTCCGGGATCCTCACTGCCAGAGGCCTCTGCTGTCTCACCTGTGCTGCCCTGGGCACTCCAGGTGTGTTTCTGCCCCTTGCCTCACGCCCTGGGAAGGGCAGAGGCGTTGGAGGGAGCCTCGGCTGTCTGGAGTGGTGCCGTGACCTTGTGCCCGTGTGTTAACAACCCCCTGTGCGCTGCCGGGAGTGAGTCATGGATTTCACCCTGTCGCTGAGGCCACGCAGGATCCTCCTCCTTGTTTTCCCAAGGGAGCAGTCACCCCACACGCACCCAGCTGTGTCTGAAGGGGAGACAGCTCCATGACCCTGGTAGTGAGTGCCCGTGAGCTCATGGGACCTGAAGTGAATCCCATATGAGCAGCCGTCTGGGATTTCAGTCTGATGGATCCAATAAACTGCAGGAGCAGCAGCTGGGTGCCTCAGGTACCTCAGAGCAGTGGGGAATTTACCCCTCCTGTTGCTAACTGGGTTCCTCCCCCAGTTGTGGTGGTCCCTGGTGCCACACTGGCTGGTGGGGCTGGCACTGCTGCTCTTGGGCATGGCCTAAACTGCTCCTGAAGGTGGTGGTGGAGAAAGCCAGACCCTGTTCCTCTGTGGTGGTTGAGCTGCTGCCTCAGGGCAGTCTCTGGAAGCCAGGCTGCCTCCAGACCCTTTCCCTCTTCCCTTTGGCTGCCAAGGACTGTCCCTAATTGGGACCCACTGCAGTGCCCATCCAGCCTGGCGCCGCTGGCACTAGAGGGTGAAAACAGACTGAATCGGAGCTCTGAGTCATCCGAGGGGGGGGGCCCGAGCTTTGGCTGTGAGCCGGGCGTTGGAGCTCTCCCGAGGCTGCAGGGGAGAGTGGACAGACCAGGCTCTACCCAGGAGGGGCAGGACTGGGCTGACCCCGAGCTGTGGGTGCTCTGCAGCCTCTGCTGGCTCCCTGCTGCCTGTGGGCAGGGATTTGGCTCCCCTGGCAGCCCTGGCACCAGCACCACCCCGCTGTACTGCATGTGCTCTGCTGAGCCCGGGAGTGGGCTGGGAGCCCAGCATCTCTGAGCTGTGCCCTGGGTCTGGGGTCCCCACTGGCCACCGTAGCCTCCGTGCGTTGGGGGCTCTGCTGCCCCAGCCCAGCCTCCTCTCCGTGGGGCAGCACTGGTGTCCATGGGTCCCTGTCTCTCCTTGGCCTCTCTGAGCAGTGGCATGAGTCCCCCAGCAAGGTCTGTCCCTGCTGCCCCTCCAGTGTGTCCCACTCCCTCCCCGAGGCAGAGGTGGCAGGGGCTCTGCCAGGGTGATGTGACAGCAGCCTCCAGCCCGGTGTCCTTGGGACAGCGCAGTCCCTCCACTCACCAGGCACAGGGGTGGCTGGGAGCACGCAGGACCCGCTGCCCTCCCCTCAACACTGCTGCAAATAAATTCGAGGAGCTGGAGTGTGGCTCAGGGCCAGGCAGGCAGGCTGGGCACGAGGGGCTGTGTCACCAAGGGTGGCTTGTCCTTGGCAGGGGCAGAGCGGGTGGACTTTGAGAAGTCAGGCTGCTGCTCCCGGGTAATGAGCTGTGGTGAGGCAGGGCTGCTGCCCGTCACCCCACGTGGCTGGCACCACTCCGGGGGGAAGCAGGAGACCTGTGGGATGAGGCTGGCCCCCAAATCCCTCCAGGCCTCGATTCCCATCCTGTCACATGAGCTCCATCCTTGTCGCTGCAAACACAGCGTGGCACAGGCTGTCCCCGAGGGCTCAGTCCTACAAGGCCATCCCGGGACGCTCCGGCTGATCCGTGCTTCTGGCAGATGCATGTTGGAAGTTGGGTTGTTTGTTTCCCCCCAGCTGAACCCGGTCCCTGTGTCCAGGGCCACCCACTTCTCAGTGCCCCAGCCCTTGGGGCAAGGTGGTCTCATACAGGACTTGAATCAGCACTGGTGCCCCAGGGCGGTTGTGGGGGCTCTGTCTGGATGGTGACCAGTTTTGGGGAACTCTGGGTTCATTCCTGAGATTTTCTCCTCTCCATCTTTCCTGTCCCTTCCTCTCAAACTGCTCTCTGAGGTGCAGATGCAGCGGGAATCTCACTGATGGGTGCTTGCCTCAGGAGCACAAACGTCTGGACTTCAGAGAGGGAGTGAAACCATCGGTTTGTTACAGCAGAGCTGGCCAGGAACAGCTTCGGGGCCGGGTGTTCAGCAGAGCCTCTGCTCTGCTGGTGGGACCCAGCCTTGGATCCCGGGAGGATCAGAGTTAGGAGCAGCTTCTGGAGGGGTAGATGATGGTGACAGAGCCCCTGTCCATGTCAGAGCTGCTTGTGTCCCTCTCCTCTGCAGAGACCAAAATCCTCCAGCAGCTCCAAGCCCATCCTAGGCACCCCCAGGCCTCCTCCCTCACCCTGTACCCTTCTCTGCAGCACTGGCAGCCCCCTCTCAGGTGCATCTGGACCCTCTTCATCTTTCCCTTCGGCTGGGGGAGAGGGATGGTCAGGCTGTGGCAGCAGTGACCGAGTCGGTCTGCCCGCTGAAGGGGGGCTGGGGGGCTGCTGTGTCTGACGGGGCGTGGGGGGCAGCGGTGGGAGTTCACAGCGAGCACGAGCTGGGAGGGGGCGGGGGCGGCAGCAGCCGTGGATAAATGCGGTAATTAACGGGCTCATCAGCTCTGCCATTGAGAGCGAGAGCGTGTGATGGATCGTGGCAGCACAGAGCTGCTGACGGATGGCGGCTCAGGGCGGGGCGAGGCTGGGCCCTGCTCCCCCCATCATTCCCCCGGGGGGGCCAACCGCCCTGAGAGCTGCAGCCCCGGGCAGGGAGAGCTGCCGGGGAGGCAGGGAAGTCCCAGCCACTGCCTGTGCCAGGGTCACACTCATTGTTCTCGGGGCTGCCCAAGGCCCCTGCCTCTCAAACCCACCGGGGTCCAGCCTGACCCATCCCCTCTGTCCTATCCCAGGTCCAGTGACAAACGCCTTCATCGTACTGGCCCCGGCCAACATGTTCAACCCCGACGGGAAGCCCAGCATGCCCCTGCCCAAGTTCAGCAAACACCTGCACGGCACCGAGAGCAGCGACGAGCCGGGCACAGAGGGGGTGACACTGCGCCTGGGGCTGCACCAGCAGGTACCAGGGACGAGTAGGCGGCTGGGGAGGGGGAGACAGGCATCGGGGAGGGGCTGTGCTGGAGCAAAGCTGCTTCTCCAGCTGGTGAAACCCATTCCTGCTCGCTCCTGCTTCCTCCCCATCCTGGCTGCTGCAGTCATTTGTCCTCGCAGCCCCGTGCTGCAGCGTGGGCTGGCTCTGCTGTCCCACCACTTGCTCAGTCCCGGTGTGGCCATCCCCAGGCAGGGGGGTCACACACCATTGGTGTCTGTCCATCCTGGCCTCTCTGCCAGTGGCCCCAGAGCTGCTCCCCTCTGCCAGCGTCCGTCTCTGGGTGAGTGACAGTGACAGTCCTGCTATGGCTGATGGATGAGCTCCCTGTTGGGGAGGTGGCAGCAGGCCAGGGAGGCTGTTTGCCTGGCAGAGGGGACAGCAGGATCACCCTGGGTCCCTCCCACGGGGAACCCAGTCCATGTCTGCTCTGCCAACCCTTCTGGTCTGGTCCCCTCTGCAGGAACCTGGGCAGAGCTACCTGGAGAAGGCAGATAGGATGTACTCGCAGATGCACTCGACGAGGGAAAAGGTAAGAGCTGCTCCCAGGCTGAGAATTGGGTACAGACCCTCAGGGGGGTCCTTGTCAGTTGATCTGACTTGGAGGGGGCCCAAGCGAGTTGGGAATGGGGAAAGAGCCTTGGAATTTGCTGGTGACATGGGCAGGAGGGGCTGTGGTTTGAGGAGGAGGAGGGAGAGGACTGAAGGCTTTGGGCTTTACTGCTGGGAGGGAAGCAGCAGCCTCCGCCTGCCAGAGCTGAGGCCCTGACATTTGTCTGTTGTTTTCCTGTTGCAGAACCTGGTGGGAGACCAGGAGCACCTGACGATCCAGGTGAGCGAGCTGGAGGAGGAGGTGAGCAACCTCCGGAAAATCAACAAGGACCTCTTTGACTTCTCCACCCGCATCATCACCAAACCAGCCAAGTGAAGAGGCTCCCCCGGCCCTCGCACCCCTCCGCCTCTCCCTGTCCGGCTCCTGGGGAAGAACCTGCCCGCCCTCGGNGCTCCGTGGCACGGGACTGAGACCGGCGCGGGGGCTGCGGGGGGGCAGCACAGGGACCGTGTTCACCCCGACTCGGGGCCGGGGGGCACTCGGGCGGCCGCTGCAGGAGGAGCGTCGCCGGCTCCCGGGAGGGCTCAGGATGCAGCTCCTGCTCATTCCCCATCTCTTCCCCTGCCCCTTTTTTGTTTCTTTTTGTTACTTGACCCTGCAGTGCAGACAGAAAGCGTTTTTCTCTCAATACCGGTTTGAGATTGGATTTCGGAGGCCCCCTTCTGCCCACCCTGCTCTGGGGATTGCTGCTCAGTGCCACCAGACCCCGTGCTCGGGACAGCAGGGGCTGAGTGGCTCCTGCTCCGGGCGTGCCCGGGGCACTGGGGGAGCTGCTGCAACAGGTGGGGGGTCCCTGGCTACCAGGGCTGAGGATGGGGCTCCTGCCCTCTCTGGCGGGCAGGGCCTGGGGTGTCCCTGGGCTGGGAGCACAGGTGGTGGTTTTGGGACGCAGGGTCACTCTGGGGAGGGGCGGGGGGGGCCAGCAAGGTGCTATTTCCAATCTCGTCAGTCAACAATTTATATATATTTGGATCCAACGACTCTGTTTTCACGGTGTTTGGGGACTCGGCCTTTTGTATTGTCACAGCATGGCAGCGGGGGTTGTGGGTTTTGTTTAGGTTTATTTTTTACATAAAAGATTTGTTTTTTATAGTGAAATATGCCCACGTTGCTTTCTTTAACACGCCTTTGCGTGGCCACGGACCTTGACCACCCACCACTGCCTCCGTGGGGCTGCCCGCCGGGAGCAGGGAAGAGCTTCCTTATCCCCAAACTGTCCAGTTGCCTTTGCCCCGAGGGTCCTTCCCTGTCCCTACGGGGCAGCGAGGTGTCCCAAGGCCATCCCCTTGTGCCCCCCCACCCCGTTCAATACACCCTGTTCAATACACCAAGCGCAGATGATTCAAAGTGCTCTTTAAAACCAGAGCGTCTGTGCGGCCCCAGCTCCCGCCAGCTCCTGAGAAGATGCTTTTAGCTTAATCACAGGAGTCTGTCCCTTTCCCTTCCTCTCCTGCTCCTCGTCTTCCTCCCAACGCTTTGGATCAACATTCACCAGCTGCAGCAGGGAGTGTCACCCGGAGCCAGGGGCTGCGGTGGGGGAAGAGGTGGGAGCACGTCCCTGCTGCAGGGAGCCCCCTGAGAGCCCCGGGGATGCAGCCCCCAGCCAAGCCCCCAGACCCCAGCGCTCCCTCCCAGTCCCCACACACTTTCCCAGCCGCCCCAGTGGGGTGCTGCACTCGGGCAGAACAGGAGGGAGGATGGGGCTTTCCAGAGAGGCCCCCCTGTGCTGTGCCTGGTGTTTTGGGGAGTTATTTCATGCCGAGATCCTGTTGCCCCTCCTCTCCAGCTCCTGCCTGGACAGTGGGTGCTGTGCTGTGTTTACTCCTGTGAGAAGGAGCTGCCGGGGGCCCCGTGGTCAGGGTCGCACTCAGGGGGAGACCAGCACCCCATGACCCCCCGTGCTCTGGCTGGATTCGCACTGCTCTCCCTGCGGGTCCGGCTCCGCAGGGGAATTAATTAGCAGTGACTCATTACATTTGTCCATGTTACATGAATCGATACTTTTTGCCAGATGGTTTTTGGCTCCATCCTTCACTTTTCCTTATTAATTTTGCGTGGCTCCAGCCCTGGTTGCTGCTGTTTGTGCTACCAGTGGCGGGGACCTTTGGGCTGGGACGAGCCTCAGTTTCCCTGGTGAGGATGAGGGTGATGCCGCGTCCCCCGCCCCCTCAGCAGAGGAAGGCTGTGCCTCTGCTGCCCTTCGCCCCTTCCCCACAAAGCAGGAGGAGTCGCTCGGCCCCGGAACCGCCCGGCCTCGGGACCCCCCGATTTTGAGGGTCTCAAACTACGGAGGGATAAAGGGATAGGGGTGGGGGCCTTTACCGGGATGGAGGCGGCAGTTTCCGGCTCCGAGCCCGGCTCAGGGACCGACCCGAGGGGCTTTTCATCGGGGGCTGGAAGAGGAGGAAGGTCCCGGTGGTCCAGAGGCAGCCGGGACCACCCTGGGAAAGGCGGCGGTCCTTGTGCCGGGGGACCCCACGGTCGGCAGCCCTCGGACGGCAGCACCGCGCGGGTGGGGGCCCCCTTTGCTGCGGGGTGCGGGGAGGGGGGGACCCGCGTCGTTCGTGGGCGTGGACGGGACGGCTGCGGGCGGGTCCGGCGCTGCGTGGGCAGGGTCCGGAGTGACCCACCGCGCACCGGGGGCTGCAGGGTCTCGGCGCCTCTCGGTGGGGGGGCCTGGCGCGACCCGGCCGGTCCCTGTCCGCAGC
>VZRJ01013688.1:30279-45891 GCA_013397565.1 Ptilonorhynchus violaceus
CCCGGACACGGCGGGCGGCTCGGCTGTCCCGGCGCAGTCCCGTCCCGTCCCGTTCCGCCCCTCAGCGCTCCGCCGCCATCTTCGCCGCCGGCCTCGGCGACTACGCGCGTGCGCACGGGCTCACGGGGCACGACGGGACGGTGGAGGACACGCTCCGGTCATGCCCCGCCCTCCCATGTAAATTAAGATCACTCCCGCCATGCATTGCGCGCGACCGGCAATACCGGGCGGCAGCTCGGCCAGGAAAAGGCAAAAAATTCCTGATAAGCGGAAGATTTAGAGTAAAAATAAGCGCGTATTATCTGGGAAGGTGGCCATATGAAGGAAGGCACGTGATCCTGAGGGGAGGTACTCGCTGTGACGTAAAAATTGTCCGTTGAGAGAAGTTTAAATACCTGTGAGGGAAAACTGCAATTCGTGCTCGCTTCGGCAGCACATATACTAAAATTGGAACGATACAGAGAAGATTAGCATGGCCCCTGCGCAAGGATGACACGCAAATTCGTGAAGCGTTCCATATTTTTTCCTCCGGATGGTGGCTAAGACCCCTCCGGGGAGGAACCGTTTTGGCCCCCCGAGACGCGGCACGGGGTGTTCCAGCCCCCCACGAGGTCTGTGGCACTGTGGGTTGGTGTTCGCCTTGTGCCAGTGCCACTCTGCTGCCCCATCCCAGTGTGCCCCCACCCTGTTCCCCACTGTTGTGGCAAGGGTGATCGAGCCCCCCGGCAGTACTGCGGGTCTTTATTGAATTGCTCTGTTACAGCAAGCTCGGCTCCAGTGGGGAGTAGCGGGGGTCCCAAGGCCAGCCCCAGAACTCCCATCCAGCTCAGCCCCCCCACAGGGCACCACCCCACCACTGGGAGCTGGGGCCAGCCCAGTCCTGGCGCTCTGACCCTCCCCACACCCATTGTCCCATGGGGTGGTGACACCACGTCAGTGGGCTGGATGTGCCCAGACCTCCCCTGTGCAGCTCTGGGGGTCCGTGGTACCCCAAAGCCCTTTGACCGTGGATCGCATTGTGGTGACAACTGGGAGGGGTCTGTGGGGGTCCGTGGGACACCGTGCCCCACTCAGACAGCGCTCTCCTGGTAGCTGTCATCCTCCAAGAACGTGCTCAGCCTCCTTCCAGGGTTGGGGGCTGCATCCTGCCCTGGGGCTGAGACCCCAGTGGTGTCCTCATCGCTCTGCTCCTGGGCGAAGTGCACAAAGACCTGTGGGGACGGCGAGATGAGGGAAAGTGCTGCAGGACACAGCCACCATGCCCTCACACCTGCATCCCCTGTCACCTGGTCCAGGGTGGTCTGGGACACGGAGTAGTCCTCGATGTGGCAGGGGCCGCGGTGGGCGGCCAGGAGGCTGAAGACGGCGGCCAGGGAGGCGGCGCGGGCGGGCAGGTGGTACCGCAGCAGCCCCCCGTGCCGTTCCCGCAGCACGATGCCAGGGAAGTGCTGCTGCAGCAAGGCCTGCACCGCCGCCGGGCCGGGGCCCCCCGCCCTCACCACCACCGTGTACCCGTCCCCAAACCTGCGGGAGAGGGGACACTGCTGTGAGGACCAGCCATGTCCACGGCCCTGAGGAGACCCCTGAGCCTCCCGCCCCAGTACCTGTTCTTGAGGTGCTGGACGCTACCCAGGCAGCGGAACCGGCCATTGACCATGATGGCCATCCTAGTGCAGAGCGCCTCGCACTCCTCCATGCTGTGGGGGCATGTGTGAGCCCCTCCAAGGCAGAGGGATGCTCCCCCCCCAGGGGATTCCCAGGGGAAGAGGGGTGCTCTCCTTGGTGGGATCTGCAGGCCTCGGGTGGGAACTCACCTGTGGGATGTGAGCACCACGGACCGGCCATCCCGGATGACGCCGAGGATGCGTTCCCACAGGAACCGCCGGGCTTGCGGATCCATCCCCGTTGTGGGCTCATCCTGCAAGGGTCCCAGCGCAGGGTCAGCCCAGGCAGGACCCCAGTGCTGCTGTGGGGCCTCCCACTGCCCTCCTCACCAGAAAGACGACGGGGGGGCAGCCGAGCAGGGCGATGGCCGTGGAGAGCTTGCGCTTGTTGCCCCCGCTGTACTTGCCCGCCGGCCGGTCCGCGTGCGGGCCCAGCCCCAGGGCTGAGATGCCCCACTGGGCCACCTGTAATAGACAGAAGGGATGAGGGTGGGGGCTCTCCATGGACTGGGGGGCTGTGGTGTGGGCCCTACCCTGGGGGTCTCGTCCTCCGGGACCCCACGCAGGCGGCTGTAGAACTCCAGGTGCTCCCGCCCCGTCAGCAGGTCCGTGATGGCGTCGAACTGGGGACAGTAACCCATGTGCTGGTGGACGGACTGGAGGTCGGTGAGCACACTGTGGGATGGGGACAGGTGAGCACACTGTAAGGTGGGGACACATGCCATGGATGGCGACACATGTGAGGGACACTGTGGGAACAGGGACGAGCAGCTGCAGGGATGAGGATGAGGATGAAGCACGCAGGGACAAAGGACAGGAGGAGCACAGGGTGATGGTGCAGGCGCTTTGGGGACATGGAGAGGGGGAGCAGCCGTGGGGTCCCTGCACTCACCCACCTGTGCCCCTTCAACCAGGCCTCCCCCAGCGTCACCTCCGTGTCCCCTGTCAGCATCTTGAAGGTGGAGGTTTTCCCGGCACCATTCACCCCCAGGAGGCCAAAGCACTGCGGGGGAAGAGCGGGGTCACTGGCAGCTCCAGCACTGCCGATGGTGACATCTGTCTGTCTGTCTGTCCGTCTCTCACCTCCCCCGGGGGAATGGCCACGCAGAGCCGGTCCACGGCCGGAGCCTTCCTGCGCCGGTAGACCTGCATGGTTCAGAGGTGGCACTGGGTTCTGCCACCCATCGCTGCCAGTGGGGCTGGGGGCTGTGGAGGGGCTGGAGCCCACAGCAGGGTCCAGCCCCATGCACCCACCTTGGTCAGGTCCTTCAGCAGCAGGAGATGGCCGTGTGGGGGGCTGCTGCCCACCCTCGCCCGCTCCCTGGCCACATCCCGGTCCTCATCGCCCAGCGAGGGCAGCTCCAGAGCCCGTGGCCTGTAGCAACAGTGACAGGGGCACATCCAGGGCTGTCCACCTCCCTGGCCCCCAGGCACCCTCCTGGGCACCCCTCCAGGCAACCCTCAGCTCATGCTCACCCCAGGCGCAGGAAGAAGCGGTGGTACTGCAGCAAGAGGGTGAAGAGGAAGAAGACAATGCCCTCGATGGCCATGGCAAACATGTTCTTCCCCGCCAGGTCCCAGGAGAGGGGGGACACGAAGCGCCTGTCCCCTGCGAGCAGCAAGAGGGGCATTAGGAGAGGGGGACCCCCAGGCTGGCCAGGCTTTGGGGAGGGTGACCAGCCCTGACACCCCCGGACTCACCGAACCTCTCAAAGGCATCAGCCATCGCCTGGTTCTTCACCATATCGATGAGGCCTCGGCCCAGGCAGAAGTGGGGGAAGATGAGGAAAACCTTCTTCAGGATGCGGTTGATGTCGTTGAGGTTCTGCAGGGGCGGTGAGGAGAGGGGTGAGGGAGCTGGCACTGGCCCTGCAGGGAAGGGACAGGGGGTCTGGGGCATCCCAAGGCTCACCTGGTCCACAAAGAGCTCCAGCACGAAGGTGGCCACGCTGCCGTTGATGCCGATGAAGAGGTTGATGCAGGTCAGGGCCACGTAGGCAGTGCTGGGGATGCTGAAGAGGAAGGAGGCTGGGTACATCAGGGGGGTGATGGACCAGCTGCAGGGGTGAGAGGCAGGAGCTGGCCGAGGTGCACCCCCCAACCTGGAGACAGCACCCACCCCCACAGCACTACAACCCCCTCACCCGGGCTGCCCCCAGCCCCACTTGGAGCCCCCCACTACTCCCTCCCCGCCACTGGGCTCCGCTGCCCCATCACCCGTAGAGCAGCAGCAGCAGCACCAGCGAGGGCAGGTTGGCTGAGGACACATAGGATTCCTGCTGGAAGCAGAGGAAGATGAGGATGACCAGCAGCGCGGGGACCAGGTAGTTGCACTGTGGGGATGGAGAAGCCAGGAAAGGGGTCAGGGGTGGGACCAGACCCCTCAGAACTGGTCCCTGTCCCCATCCCCATCCCCACCATGTCCCAGGCGAAGTTGCCCAGCCAGTAGGTGATGGGCTTCATCCCGCTGACAAACTGCAGGTGCTTGGCATTGCTGACCCGCTCCTCGATGAGGAAGACGACGAAGCTGGCCGGGACGAAGGACATGGCGAAGATCACGCAGATGGAGACCAGCACATCCACAGAGGTGGCCATCCTGCCACGGAGGGGAGGGGTCAGTGGGGGCTGGGGGGGGCTGCGGGACCCCCATCCCAAGTACTCACAGGGCGGCCTCGGAGAGCTGCTCCTTGGTGAGGTTGAGGGGGTGGTTGGTGGCCGTGATGCCGAAGTGCGCGGGGTCAGTGCCGGGGGGCAGCCGGGCTCGCAGCAGCCCATTGCTGGCCACGTTCAGGAAGGAGACCACAGCGTGCCAGCCCTTGTTGTTGAACCAGACCTGCAGCATGGGGAGGGCCGGGCAGCTCAGAGCCCCCACCCACCCTGGCACTGCCCCTGGATGTGCCCCTGGCATCCACTCCAAACAGAGCATCCCCCACTTCCCACCACCCTCCCACTCCCCCCAGCCCCAGCCACTCTCAGTCCTTCTTGGGCTACTCCACCCCTAGAGGGGACTCAGGTGTCACATCCCTGCTGCCCCCAGCTCTCAACTCTGCCTAAACCCCAGCCATGGGCACACCTTGATATTCCTGCGGGCATCCAAGCCCTCGATGAAGCGGCTGAGGTTGGCCAGGAGCCGATCTGAGGGACTGCCCTGGATGTGGGAACACGAGGTGAGGAGGGGACTCCCAGCTCTGGGACACCAGAACTGAGCCAGGCTCTAAGTCCAGACATACCAGGCTGATGTTGAACAGTGCCCGGAGCTCCAGCACTGCCTGATCCACCTCCGCTGCCGACGGCAGGGCCTGGGAGCCGCCAGCACCCAGGGAGAAGCCGCCGTACCTGCGGGAGAAACAGGGCTCCCAAACCTGCCGGAGAGACTCCCACTGCCAGCGTGCCAGGAACAGGGCTTGAGGATCCACATGGGTCCCTTCCTCCCCAGGAGATTCTACAGTTCCACAATTCTATGAAACTTGCCACCCATTTCCTACTGCCACCCATTTCCTACTGCCACCCCTGCCCGAACTCAACCTACTCAGATTCCACGGTGAGGAGCACACAGTGAAGGGCTGAAGGCACCTGGATGATGGCTCTGCCCAGGGACCACTGTGTCTCTCCCCAAACCCACTGGAGATCTCCTGCCTCCTCCTCACTCTGGCTGTGCCAGACCCCAGCCCCTATCCAGCTCACCTCTGCTCGTTCACCCATTTCTTGTTCCTCAGCCTGAAAGAAATGAGGGGTGGGGGACAGAGGGGCGAGAAACACCCCAAGGGCATGTTAGAGCAGCACTTGCACACCGAGCCACGGGTCCCCAGTAATGTCCCCAGCAATGTCCCCTTCCCTGGGGTGTCCCCGGGGTGTTCCCCTGGTGTCCCCAGGGTGTCCCTGCAGTGTCCCTGGTGTTCCCAGCCCCAGCACTCACTCCTGCCGGATGATCTGGGGGTAGGTCTTCACCAGGTAGTCAGAGATGTTCCTGCCCGTCAGGTTCTGCAGGATGTCCCCTGTGCCCCTCTGCACCTGGGGGATGGACGGATGGGCTGGATGGACACCCGGCCCCACAGCCTCCTCAGAGCATCCCGTGCAGCAGTGGTGGAGCCCTGGGGCTGCCCCCGCTGGGCTGGGGGTTACCTGGGGCGGTGGGAGCCCCCCAGCCCCCTCAGGACACTCAGGCAGCATCCTGTGTGCTCCTGGTCCACTGCACTGACACGGCGGGGACGGCTCTGCCTGCGTCCAGTTCCCACGCCACAGCGCTTCCAGCAGGGATGCGGGGGCTGAGGGAGCCGAGAAGCCATCGGGGTGGGAAGCTGGTGGGCACGGCACCACCCTGGGAACCCGGAGAGACAGAGAAACCCCTGTTACCAGCCTGGTGTGAGCCAGAGGGACCGAGACCCACCACGGGGATGGTTGGGGTGCCACAGCATCGCACTAGGTGGCAGAGCTGCTCCATGGGGAGGTGGGCACTGAGGCGGGGGCCAAGCCCCAGCTGCCCCCTCCAGGCCCTCCAACCCCCATCCCGCAGGCACTCACGCCTTCCCCTCTTCCTTCATGCACTTGGTGCCAAAGCCGGGCTCGGCCAGGAGCGCGTCCAGCAGCCGGGCCGTGTCGGGGTCCCCGGGGGCGTCGTTGCTGCCGGGAGACACCGGAGTGAGCTGGTGGCCGTGGGGGACGAGGGACACGGCGGGCAGAGGGCTGGGGACACACCTGAAAAAGGTGAACTGCTGCCCGTACATCCAGGGCTGGAGCTGCAGGGGCGGGTACTTCCCGAAGGGCGGCACGATGAGGCTGAAGAGCAGCGCGATGCAGACGAAGACGGCGGGGAGGACGATCTGAGGAGGCCGGGGGGTCAGGGCTGGCTCTGCCCCCCCCTGCCCCGTGCCCTGCCCCATCCCCTCGCCGCGACCCCACCCCGGGCCCCACCTGCGCGAAGAAGCCGCGGGTGCTGCGCCGGGCGTGGAGCATCCTCTTGNGGCAGAGACGGGGCTGGCACGGGGGTCGTGCCAGGCGGGGCGCGGGGGGACAGGGTGCGGGCAGGGGCATCATCCCCCCACCCCAGCAGGGACGGGATGCTGCATGCAGGAGCCCCCAGCCCCCCCAGCCCCCAGCTCCTACCTCGCCGGGCTCCTTTGGCTCAATGTAAAGGAGAGGAGAGAGGGGTTACAGCCCCGCGGAGGTCGGCGCCCACCCAGGGCCGAGCCCCAAACCATCGCAGCCCCCCAGACTACCGTGGCTGCCCCCATGCCAGCGCTCCCTCCAGGGGGCTGGATATGCCCCCTGGGATTTCATGGCCCACCCCAAGTCCTGCACAGAGCTGGGCTCCCCCAAACCCACCCTCATCCCAGGTCCTTGCACTGGGGACATTCCCAAAGTGGTGGCTAGCAATGCTGCACAAGGGTCCCTGCGTATCCCCCTGCTTGAAGGGACACAGGCCTGCTTGGATGGACACCTGCCCAGATGGACATGTGCCATGGCCCCAGCCCCAGCCAGGGGGTGGAGGTGGGGGCCAGTCAGTGGCAGGCCAGGGGTCCCAGCTCACCCATCCTTACCCAGCTCCCCATCAGCCACATCCACGTTCACCGTCTTGCCAGGGGCTCCTCCTTTCACAGTGCCTGACAAAAATGGGGACAAGTTGCCAGGGTGGGACCAAGGCTACAGGCTGTGAAACCTCTCTGTACCCACAGGTGCTCCCAGTGGGCACCCCAGCCCCAGGAGGGGGAAAGAGGGTGCTGGGGACACCTCCACCCCTCTGCTCCAGGCTGTTCTGCACCCAAACATCTCCCTGTACCCCAGAGCTCAGCTCCAGCCAGGACTGAGGGGTTTTACCTGCAGTGTCAGTGTCCAGCCCCGCGTCCTCGGCCACCTTCAGAAAGATCTGGGGGTGTGGGAGGGCTGGTGTTAAACACACACCAGCACCCACAGCTGAGTGAGGGAAGCCCACTGACCATGGGCACCCCAGAAGCCACGGGCAACCCTTGGCTCCAGCCCCCCTGGGTACCTCTTCCAGGGTGGTGTCAGAGATGCCGTAGCTGGAGACTCCCAGTTCCCCCAGGTGCGCGTCCAGCTCACGGAACAGCTCCCCAAAGGCCCCGTCCCTGGCCCCGCTGTAGGGCAGGACAAAGAGCACCTCGTGCCCGATGTCCTCCACCAGCCGGGAGCCAGGCACCAGCTTCTGGATCAGCGCCGACAGCTGCGCCACATCTGGGAGGATGGAGAAGGCTGGAAACCTGGGGCAGGAGCCACTGGCTGGCGCAGCTGGCCACAGCTGGCATGTGCCCAGCATCCCAGCTTGAGGGTCCCCGGTGAAGTTGAAGGAGGTGGGGACCCCCTTCTGCCCCAGCAGTGCAGGGGAGCCAAGGGCTGGTGGCAGGGCTGTGCATCCCCAACCGCCCTGCTGATAGGGAATGTATGTGGAGCAGCTGGGGGTGACACTGTGGGGGGACAAGACCCTCACCCATGGCACTGGCATCGCTGCCCCGCTCACTGCCCAGGCCTGTGTCACTGCTGTGCTCCGAGTCGCTGCCGTCCTGCAGGAAAGGGTGCCTGGAGCCTGGTACCCCGCTGCAGGACCCAGCCCCCAGTGCCCCCCGTACCCAGGACAGAGGCACTGGCTGTCCTTCGGGGGATGCTCACTGGGGCTGAGAGACACACCTTTTTGATGACAGCGCTGGTGCTGCCCATCCCACTCCGCTCCCGCTTCACCAGGGTGAGGTGGTAGCCGGTGCCCAGCCTGGCCTTGAGGAAGAGGGGTGTCCCGCAGCAGCAGAGCCGGCCCTGCGAGATGATGGCGGTGCGGTCCCCCAGCAGCTCCGCCTCGTCCATGTAGTGGGTGGACAGGATGATGGTGCGGCCTGGGGACCGGGAACAAGCTTGACCCCAGACCCACTTGCTGGACCCCTCGTTGCGGATTCTCCCCACCACCACGTCCCCCTGCCTGCTCCAGGCCGAGGGGCTCAGAGGGTGAAGAGGGGCCCCCCAGCCCTGACCTTTGCGGTACTTGAGCAGCAGCTCCCAGATGCTGCGGCGGGAGAAAGGGTCGACTCCAGCCGTGGGCTCGTCCAGGATGACCACCCGGGAGCCGCCCACGAAGGCGATGGCCACCGAGAGCTTCCGCTGCATCCCACCTGCGGAGGGACAGCGTTGGGGGGGCTCGGGGCCGCTGACCCCCCCCTCAGGCACCCGGCCTGCCCCCCGCACGCACCCGAGAGGTTCCTGGTCTGCTCCCGGCGCTTGTGGGGCAGCCCCGTGTCCTGGAGCAGCTGCTCCATCTCCTCCTGCACCTGCTGCTCCGAGAGCCCCTTCAGCCGCCCGTAGAACCAGACGTGCTCCTCCACTGTCAGGCTGGGGGGGCAGGGGGAAGGGGGCAGGGTGAGGGGCACAGGGATTGAGGGGAACAGCCCTGCATCATTTCCCCTCCGCTTGCCCCTGCCTACATGTCGAAGAGCACATTGTGCTGGGGACACATCCCCATGGATTTGCGGATGCTGTCGATATCAGAGCGGATGTCCCAGCCCAGGATATAGGCAGTGCCCGAGGTGGGGGGCAGGAGGCCAGTCAGGATGGACCTGGATGTGGTGAGGAAAATGAGTCATGGAGCGCAGGAGCAGCAGGGCTTGGGGCCGGGGTGCCCTGTACTATGTGGGGACAGGGCCAGGCTCCGCTTCTGTCCCCAGCTGTGGCCACACAGCCCCTCCATGGCTCACATGGTGGTGGTCTTCCCAGCACCGTTGTGGCCCAGGAAGGATGTGATCTGTCCCTCATAGAAGTCCAAGCTCAGCCCGTTGACGGCCGCACGGCCGCTGCTGCCGTAGACCTTCACCAAGTTGCGGATGGAGACGCCAGGCTGGAGCTCGGTGGGCGGCTCCTCCACCAGCACTGGAAGCCACCAAGGGGTCACATCCCAGGCATGATCCCTTGCTGGGGGCAGGACCCCTTGCCACGGGGTGCAGGATCATCCACTGGGGAGCAAGGCCTGGGCTGGAGGGTTCCAGCCCAGCTCCATGGCCACTGCCCTCAGCTACACAGCTCCAGGGTGGGCAGGAACTCACCTTGGGGTCCAGTGGGGGGATTGGTGAGGTACAGGGAGTGCTCTGCTGAGGATGACTCTCCAAACCAGTAGCTCTTCAGGAAGGGGAAATTCCAGGGCTTGGGGATCCCGTACTGACCTGCAGCAGATGGGGCTGAGTGAGGCCAGGGCTGGGGGGCTGAGGGGGACCAGGGGAGCTGCACTCACCTGGAAAGACACCCTCGAGGTACCAGGTGGCCAGGCCATAGAGGACAGCATCCAGCAGCAGCAGCCCCATGGCCGCAGCGAAGCTGTAGGGGTCTCCTGGCACGGGGCTGGCACCCAGGTTGTGCCACTGGATGCCCACGCCCTGTTCCTCATAGAGGGAGAAGTAATCGCAGCCGAAGCCGAAGGCCACGGGGGACAGCAGGCTCTGGGGACAGCGAGAGTGGCAGCGTGGGCAAAGATTGGCCTGGAGGTTGCAGCCCAAAGCCCCGCACCCAGAACACTGGGGACATCACGGAGGGGCAGCTCCGGGCGCTCACCACAAGGACACGGATCGGGAAGGTGATGTAGTCGCGCCAGGCAACGCAGAGCACGTAGGGCAGGTACAGCGAGAAGTAGATGATGCCACCACACGCCGAGGCCAGGTTGGCACGGGGGAAGAAGGTGCTGATGAGGAAGCACTGGCTGATGGTTGCCACCGAGAAGGTGCCGAGGAAGAGGAAGATGATTGCTGGGTCGCTGTAGGGCAGGATGTTTCCCAGCTGCGGATGGAGGCAGGTTGGAGCTTGTGGAGCACCCCATCCTGGCTCCTGGCCCTGACACTCCCCACATCACCCACGCTGTTCCCTGAGAGCTGCAACCTGCCTTGAGGATGAGGACAAGGAGGGCAGAGCTGAGGAGGAAGGGGATGAAGCTGCTGAGGAACCAGCTGAGCCAGAGGATCCCGCTGCTCAGCCCCATGGTCTTCATGGTCTCCTTGAGACGCGTCTCCTTCTCGTGCACCACCCCCTTGATGATCATGGCCACTGAGTAGATCCAGGCCAGCGTCATGAAGAGGGGCAGCGAGCGGTTCAGGACACGCAGGAACCTGGGGAGATGCCACCAGACCTTCCAACCCCAGCCTGACACCCCCAGGCCACTGTTGGGCTGGGGACACCAGGGCACAACCAGCCCTGTGCCACCTCCCCGGCGCTGCGATGCTTCAGGATGCTTAGACCTGTCCCCCATGGCAGCAGGGGGTCACTCAATGTTGCCAGAGGTCCGGGGCTGCACCCCACCCACTTACACATCATCCACATAGCAGGGGTAGGGCATTTGCTGGATGTAGACCCCTGTGCGTGGGGCAGCCCCGGTTTGTACCCGCACCACCGCCTGCTCCACCAGGTCCTGAATGTAGACGAAGCCCCCCCAGACGTAGCGCAGGTCGCTGAAGGGGTCGGCTGCGGGGCCTGGGTCCCAAAATCTGGGGGCAGAACATGGTGCTGGGACCAGGGATCCCCTGCCACAGGCACAGGCTGCTCAGTCGGTCATGGAGACCAACTGGGTGGGCATCCCCCAACCTGTCCTTGATCTTGTTGGTCCTCGTGACATCGTCGATGTCCATGCGGATCTTGTAGCGGACATGGGGGGGTAGTGTGGGGGCCGTGGCATTGATGGGGGGCTGGAAGACCACTGCTGCCCAAAACTGCTGCTCCTCCAGCAGCTCCAGGGCCCGGGACACCAGCTGCTCCTCTGTGGCCACTGCCTCGATCTTGTCCAGNGCAGCTTCCAGGAAGTGCCGTTGAGGAACCCATCCAGGATCTGGGCCATGCCCGGGGCCAGCAGCAGGTCCTGCAAAGCACCAGAATACCAGAGGCCATGCAGCCCACCCTGCTCTGGCTGCATCCCACCCCGCCCCTGGCCAGAGCCCCCACCACACCCCATCCTGCACCCCACAGCAGCCCAGTTCCCAATGGGAGCAGTCTGGGATCACACACCTGGAGCATCTGCATCTCCAGGCTGCTGTTGAGGATGGCGTAGATTCGGGGTCCCAGCTCCTGCCAGGCGCCCCCCAACTCCCCCAGCACTGCCAGCTCCCGGAAGGTCCTATTCACCTGTGTGAGAGGGTAAGGCAGGTCAAGGCTGAGACCCACCCCAATTCCCCTTCGAATCCCCCTCAGCCCCCACTCACCTCAGCCATGACGCTGTCGGGGCCGGGCCCGGGTGGCGTGTACAGGATCTTCCCCACGAAGAGGGGCTTGATCCCCCGCCAGAAGATCTGTGAGAGGGGGCTGGACTCCAGGCTGTGGAGCAGCTCCCGGCAGAAGGGACCTGAGGGAGTAGGGCCGAGCCCTCACCACCAGCCCCACACCACCAGCTCCCACTGCCCCCTGCAGCCCCTGGATGAGTCTCCCATTGCCCCCCACTTACTGCTGCTGCCTGAGTCCGCGGGTCTCCGCTCTGAGCTGTTACGGTCCAGGAAGGCTTTGATGTCATTGTCCTCGTACCAGTTGAGGGAGGGGATCCTGAGCCCCCCGCCTTCGGGGTGTCCGCAGGCGATGCGTGACAGGGCTGTGAAGGCGCCCACGCCGGGGGTGCTGATGTTGGGGGCCCTCAGCCCCGTGAGCTCCCGCCGCAGCTCGGCCAGGCTGGTCATGGAGGAGACCTGGGGGGAGTGGGATGGCAGCGGAGTGGGGCGGTGGGCGGGACAGGGGCAGCCAGGGACACCATGGGGGTGGGTAGGGGGCAGGGGAGTGAGGGGAGTACCTCCTCCATCAGAGTTGCTGCGTCCCGCAGGAAGCTGCCCAAAGCTTCCACAGTGCCAGTGATTCCGCCCACCTCTGAGCTCAGCCGTTCCTACAAGGGAACATGGGAAGGGGGTCACAGCCCCGCCCGGGAGGCCAGAGGTCTCTGCCCCGGTGTCTTCCAGCACCTGGCCGGGCTGTGGGCTCACCGCCAGGAGCCGCGGGAAGTCCATCTGGGAGAGGAAGGAGCCCTCCATGGCACGGAGCTCGGAGCCAGGGAGGGCGCAGAGCCCTCGCTGCAGGCTCTGGGTGGAGTCGGCGTCGCGCCCCACCAGGAAGCCCCCCAGCGCCGAGGCGTTGCAGACCAGGGCCTTTAGCGGGAGGCGGATGGCCTCCAGGGAGAACTGGAGGGAGAGGGCGGTCATGATGCGGCCACCGGCACCGCGGGCACCGGGAGTGGGCACCGCGCCGACACTCACGATGCGGGGGCTGAGCCGAGCCCTCATCAGCTCATCCACCAGCGCCGGGGGCAGAGACGTGTTGGTCCGCAGGAACCGGGAGAAGGTCTCGTCCTCTCTCAGGTATTCCCTCACCGGCAGAGCTGGAGGCAGCGGGGGTCAGCCAAGGGGTCTCCCTCCCCCGGCACCCCCCGCTCCCGGTGCTCACCCCTCCGCTGATTCCCACTGTCCCGGAGCCGGCGCAGGGCGGGCAGGAGGCGGGCGAAACTGCGCAGGAACCGCTGCCCGTCAGCGCGGAGCAGGACCTGCCGAGCTTCGGTCAGGAGGCGGGAGAGGCTGTGGGACATGGGGTGGGCAGTAAGACCACGGACCGGCCCTGCTCTGCCCCGCAGCCCCCCGGCCCCGTCGCTCACATGGAGCCATCGAAGTTGCCCACCACGCCAGGGGCCTCTCCCGCCGTGGAGTGCCGGAAGCAGGGGTTGTTTATGTTGCAGATGATGCCCTGCAGCCAGGGCAGGGTCCCCGCCGAGGGCAGAGCCTTGTTGGGGAAGTGGCCTGAGGGAGAGGGAGGCAGGTTCAAGGAGGCAGTGCAGGACCCCCAGGACCTCACACACCCCCGAGCAGGAAGACGCCAGCGAGCCCCCACCCTGTGACCATCTCCCGTGCTTGTTCCCCCGGTGTCACCCCAAAGGGCTCCCGTACAGGGGCACACGGGGAAGGTCTTAGCAAGCTCAGGGGGGTCCGGCAGGGACACTCACACTCATGCTGCTTGAAGGGCGGGTGGGATCGCCGCACTGAGATCAAGATGAGGAAGAGAAAGAGGGGCCACAGGATCTCGATGGCCAGCTGGATCTGGGGGAGACACACGGTTCGTGGGGGTCCCGGTCACCATCAGTGTCCAGGGCTCTGCCTGCCCCTCTGCCAGGACCCAGCGGCTCTGGGTAGCCCCACCCCAGTCCCCCACTCACCCGCTGCCGCCGGCGGTAGGTGAAATTCTTCCAGAGCAGCAGTCCCAGCTGGGTGCCCACGGCCATGGTGGGGGGCGAGGGCCTTGCGCCCCTCTCGGCTCCGGCTGTGGGTGAGAGCAGGGGGGGCAGCCCCAAGCTGAGGGCGACGGTGGGGCTCTCACTTCCCTCTGGTTCGGGGCTTATCACACGCCGGGCACAGTGCCGGGCACGGGGGAATTCACCCGGGCTGGCAGGAGCCGGATGGCATTCCTGCAGCAAAGCTCCTTTCCAGAGCTAAGGGCTCAAATCACATTCTTTCCTAAACCAAAAGCACCAGAATTGGGCATGAGCTCTGTCCAGGAGCCAGAAGCAGGATTCACAGCCCACGCTGGGCACAGGGAGCAGCCGGGCACCCCAGGAGTTGCTCCAAGCCCCTGCGAGCTGGCCAGCCCAGGGACGCTGGGACCTGACAGTGCCTCAGTTTCCCCGTGGGACGGAAGGGGGTGGATGTTTCTGTGACACCCTCAGCAGCCCAGGAGGGGAATCGCTCCGGTGCAGCGGACCCGACAGCAGTCCCATCTCTGCCAGCTCCTAGGAATTCACCCACGCCTGGAGCGTGTCCAGCAGGTTTCGGGCCCGGCAGCAAAGAGCTGCCTAGGCAGCTCCGTGCCGAGCCCGGTGGCGGCGGCACGACCCAACCCGCAGCATTCCGCGCGGTGCACCCACCCGCGCCCCGGGAGAACAGAGATCCGGGGCGGTTGCCCGGTCACCGAGAGCCTGGGACGATACCCCCTCACCCGTCTTGCCCCTCGTTTTTCCCCGGGGCCAGGGAAGCCGCGAACTCACCACTGCCCCGCGCCCGCCGCCGCCCGCCCGCGCCCGGGGCTAAGCCGGGTCCCGGGCGCAGCCGGGATAAGCGAGCACCGGGCAGCGGGATTAGGATCCCTGCTGGGAAATCCGCCTAATCGGCCTGTGGGGCCGGACGCGAGTGAGGTCCGGGGCCAGGATTCCTCCGGGGATGCACCGGGGTCAGTTGGGGTGACACGGAGGGAAAGAGGCGGCTGCCGGGGTGGGGGTGACAAGGGGCGACAGAGTTGTCTGAGTGCCCACATCCGCTGGGACCGCAGAGTGCTGCGGAACTGCCGGTCCGGGGGAGCCCCAGCCCCGCATGGGGGGGCAACTCTTTTCGGGACAGAACAGCCACAGAACCCCTGGATCCTCCCAGGGGGACTCGCGTGGAAATCTGCTCATTCATCTCACGAGGACAAACACTCCGCATCGCTGCAACCAGGAGCTCGGTGGACCCCGCAACCCCGGCAACCCCCAGCCCGGCAGCTCCTGGCCCCGGCGCCCTCCAACCTGGCTCCCCGAAACCCGCTTCGGCCGCACGGAGCCCCGCTCTGGGCGGGGTGCGGAGTCACCGGGAGGCGGACGGACCTGGAAGGCGTGGGGACAGCCCGGGAGAGACATGGACAACTCAGGGGGAACGTGGGGACAGCTCGACGGGACGATGAGGACCGTCCAGAGGGGACATGGGATCAGCTCGGGGGTACGATGGTGACACGGGGATAGCCCCGGGGGGGCGGGGAGGCGCGGATAACCCCGGGGGGATGCTGCGCGGCAGAACCCGAACGAGACCAGCGGCCTGGACACAGCCTCCCCTCTCCCTGCTCGCAGCCCCCGGCCCGGGACCCCCGTTACCTGATGCCGCTGCGCGGCCTCTTTAAGAGACCCCGCGGCTCCGCCGGGCGCGCGCAGGCCCCGCCCTTCCCTCGCTACAAAGTAGCCGTGGGCGTGACGTCATGGGAACCGGCTCTTAAA
>VZRJ01013688.1:53317-70417 GCA_013397565.1 Ptilonorhynchus violaceus
CCGGGGGCACCCCGGGGCGCCGGGGGGAGGGACGGGGGGCGCCGGGGCCGCTGCACCCCGGGAGGAACGAGACAGGGCTGGGGTGGCCCCAGGCGTCTGGGGACGGGGGCCTTTGGGCTCCCTTGCCGCCCTGTGGTGGTCTGACCCCCCGGGGCGCTGAGCTTCCCCGTTTGCCCTCGCCCACGGAAGCCTCGTGCTCTCGGCGCTCCGTGTCTCCCCCGTCGGTGCCAGAGACACTTCCGGCAGCACCCGGCCGGGGATGCTCAGACCCCGCGCTCTCGTTCACGCCCGGATGCCGGGGGGTCACTGATGGGAGCTGCTGGGGGGGCTGAGGGGCTGCAGGGGCCCCTCCCCACACCCAAGGACCCTCGCTGGATGCGTGGCCCCCAAACCATGCACGGCCCTGGCACACTGCCAATGCCAGCCCCTCCGTCGGGGAAATTTTACCCCTAGAAATTTGTGACTTCTTCTATCCATAACATGCCTGCAAAGCCACCAACAGTGGCCTGGGAGGTGTCCCTGTCCCCTCCCCCAGCATGGGGCCAGCTGAAAAAGAGGAAGAGATATGTAGGTCAGATCCTGCTGCCATTTGGTTGTGTTTGGGTTCCCAGGCCCCGGGGGTGGGCAGCCCCATCACGGTGGATGCTGGGGTGGACAAGCAGTGTCACCCACACGGTCACTGTGTGGCCCTCATGACGAACACAGACCCAGAGGGGCTGGGGGGGACTGGTGGGGACAGCCAGGCAAGTGCCTGGACCCTGCCTATTCTGTCTTCGCCCTGTAGGGTCTCGAGACTGTCTCCAAGGTCGCCAAAGTGGATCCCTAAGTGGGGAAACTGAGGCATGACACAGCTGCAGGGTCTGGCACCAGCCCCTTAAGACAACATCCGGTTCCCTGGGCTGGTGGCATGGGGGGGCACTGCCTTTTGCCTGCCCAGGCCGGCGTCCCCACCATGCTGGCTGTGCCCTCACGCTCATCCTTGCTCCCCAGGACCTCTCCCGCAAGGATTGCCTGGAGGCGCCGGGCCCCAGCCTGGGGGAGCTGCCCCCAGCCAGCACCAAGCTCAGCAGCAGCCCCAGCGCCGTGGGCACCCTGAAGCGCCCCACCACCCTGAGCCGCCATGCCAGCGCCGCCGGCTTCCCCCTGCCCGCGGCCCCCCGCGCCGTGCCCAAGGGACACAAGACCCCCACGTCCTACAACCCCATGGAGGGCGGGGAGGGTCCCTTCATCGACCCCGAGGACATCTCCCAGCTGCTGGCGGACGTCGCCCGCTTCGCCGACGCCCTGGAGAACCTGCGGGACGTGGTGCTGCGCGATGGTGGGTGCAGCCACCCTGGGGTGCCCACACAGGGCCAAACACCCTTATCCCAGCACCCCAGGACAGACAGACCCATGGGTGGAGGTCTCTGCCCCGGCCAGAGGGCACCAGGACCCCTGGGGGGCCGTGCAGCTGCAGTCAGAGGTGGTGGATGGGTGGTGGGTGGCTGCTGGAGCTCGGAGCCAGGATAACGCGGCTTCCTGCAGTGAGCTATTTTCATCCGCCCGTTTTCCTGTTTACAGCGCGGCGGTGCCAGCCGCCTGCCAGGGCCCCCCGAACCTTGTGGGGTGCCGGGCACGGCCCCTGGCCCCCCAACCCACCAGGGCAGCCGTCAGGATGGGGCTGGGTGGTCTGCAGGCCCACGAGTGGCTGTCCCTGCCAGAGGGGACACAGGGAACGCATCGATCCTGTGGTCTGGGGGCATATGATGCCCTGTTGTCAGCCCTGGTTTTGTAGAAACCCCTTCCCCACTCTGAGATGGGGGCTGGGATGGGGAGGGGGCTTTGCCTGGCCAGGCAGTGAGTGCTGATCCCCCATCCCAGCACTTCCCTGAGGGAAGTTTCACTTCCTAACCAGGCTGTCAGTGCCCAGCCCCGGCCCTGCACTGGGAGGTCCCGGCCGGACCCCCGGGCTGGCAGCCATAGGGGAGGGTCCCCAGGGGAGGACTGAAGGGACGCAGTGAGCCTGGCTGGACCAGGCACCGTGGCAGGACAGACCTGCCACATCCCTCCTGGCTGGGAGCGTCCATCCGGCAGCAGGGAGGGAAGGAAATGCAGGAAATTCCCAAACTGCTTTCAAGGGAAAAAGTTACTACGGAGGAAAAAATGCCTCAAAGGTCAGGCTGCCCCCCGGCCAGCGCCGGGCTGGGCAGGAGACACACGGCCATGGCTGTGGGGAGGTGCTGGACATGCTGGTGTGGCCATGGCAGTTCTGGGAAGCCCTGAGGCCAGAGGGATTTACTTCATGGTCTGGGAGATGGCAGGACCCAGCCTGGGATGTAGCTGGCAGGGGTGGCTGGGAGGTAAACAGGGCATGGACATAGGGCAGGGACGCAGGACAGGGATGCAGAGCAGGGACACAGGACAGGGACACGGGGCAGGGTCTCAGCCTCCCTCTCTTGCAGACCCCAAGGAGCCCCAGCGGCCAGTGGCCCACGAGTGCCTGGGCGAAACCCTGCGCATCCTGCGCCAGGTCATCAACAAGTACCCGCTGCTCAACACCCTGGAGACCCTGACGGCCGCCGGGACCCTCATCTCCAAAGTCAAGGGTGAGACAGTGGGGCTGGGGGCTCTGTCCTGCTCCCCTCCTGCCCCACGGTGGGATGGGGGGACTGGGGAGCCCATGGAGGGCTCCACAGGTCCGCAGAGAGGGCAAAAGCATCGTCTGCCTCTTGCCGTGGTTCAGCTTTAAGGACGATGTAGTGTCAGAAATTACAGATCCTGCCCGGGGGTTTCCAGGCACGGCCGCAGGAAAAACACTGAAATAATCGGATTCTGCTCCTGGCAGCTTTTTGTGTTTATGGAGCAGGGTCTGGGAGGTCAGATCCCGACTGGGCACCGCCTCCCGCCGCTGTCACCCACGGGGAGGGGGTGGTTGCACCTACTATAGGCACAGCACAACCTTCTGAGTCATCCATGGCTTCCTGAACACCCAACAGCAGCTGGGGGGAGCAGGAAGCCTTGTAGCGCGTGACAGGAGGGCTGCCATGGGGCTGGCCCCACACAGGGATGGGAGGGAGTGGGCTGGGAGTGGGCTAGGAGCAGACCCCAGCCTCGCCCGCAAGGGGGGGAGGGGAGCTGATTTAGGGTCTGCCCAGGAGCCGTGGCCGCTGGTGTCCCATGGCGTGGGAGCCTGCCAAGTGCCACCGGCGCCAGTTCCTGCTGCTGCCTGTAGTTCCTCTTTTGGCTGTGGGTGAGAGCCCTCCCAGAGGAGCTCATCCTTCTCAGAGCAGGGTCTGGAGGAGCTGTGAGGCAGGGCAGGCAGTGGAACAGGTCCAGCAGCACTTTTCCAGCAGCCCTGAGTAACGGGAATAAACAGAAACACAAGCCAAGAGATGCTGTTGGGGAAGTCAGTCCTGGGAGGAAGGAGGGAGACACTACTGCATTGGAGAAATCCATCATCCATAGGGATGATCCTCCCCACTGCTCCCTCAACTCACCCCAGCCCCTGTCCCAGCTCCAAAGCCCCCCCTGACACCGGCGTGAGCTGGCAGGTCCTTCTGCTGAGGCAGGGAGAAGTGCTTGTGGCAACAGGGCTCCCTCATTTCCTCATCTCCAGGCTTCCACTACGAATCCGACAATGAGGCGGACAAGCGGGAGTTCGAGAAGGCTGTGGAGACCATCGCTGTGTCCTTCAGCAGCACGTAAGGGATTTTGGGCAGCCATCCCCTGGATGCATCCCGTGTCACTGTCCCTGTGCTGAGCCTGGCTGTGCTCCTCTCCCCACAGGGTGTCCGAGTTCCTCATGGGGGAGGTGGACAGCAGCACCATCCTCTCCATCCCACCCAGCGACCAGAACCAGGTGAGTGATGCCTGGATACCTGGATGCTCCCATTATGTGGGGCTGGGGATTGTGCAGGACTCTGGTGTGAGCCCAGAGCAGGGTGTTGCTCCAGTGACATTCCCATCAGCTCCCAGGCACAGCCGACCTCCAGCAACAGCTGAAAGCCTCTGGCAGCTCTGGCTTCCAGCTTCCCCTCCATCCACCAGCCCCTCTGACCAATCCCTTTTCCTTCCCAATTCCCAAAGACTATGGAGAGCCTCTATGGGGGGATCCCTGGGCCTGGAGGAGATGGTGTGCCTTCGGGCATGGACAGCTACAACACAGGTAAGCAGGAGAAGGCTGGGAGCAGGGTTTGGGGTCTGTGCAGAAACCAGCACCTTCCCCATCATCGCTGCCATCCCGAGCTGCACGTGGCTCCTCAGCTGGGAAAAGGCAGCAGAGCCGGTGGCAGCGAGGCTGGCACGGAGATGGGGGAATGCACTGGAAGCTCACGGAGTGTCCATCCCACCACAGCCCGTCCTCCGGCCGAGGAAGTGGACGTGATGCTGCAGCGCTGTGAGGGCGGCGTGGACGCTGCTCTCCAGTACGCCAAAAACATCTCCAAGTACATGAAGGACCTGATCGGATACCTGGAGAAAAGGACCACGCTGGGTGAGCAGGGGGATGGTGGATGGGTCCCCTCTGGAGCGGGGCTGAGCCCTGGGACAGGTTCACATCTCTCCTGGGAGAGGCTGATGCTGCCAGGGCAGAGGGATTTCACTCCTCAAGTTCCCGATTCATTTTTCAAAAGGAGATTGGGTTCCACCAGGGAAATCCCTGCGTCTCACGTGTCTTTTCACTTCCAACCTTTTTCTTCCAGAGATGGAGTTTGCCAAAGGGCTCCAGAAGATGGCAAACAGCTGCAAGCAAACCATCAGCCAGGAGGTGAGGACCCAAGTCCCTAAATCTCCCAGTGCCAGGCTGGATCAAGAGCCAACAGCCCTGGAGAGCCCATTCCATATGCCCCAGAACACGCAGGCAGCCTCCAGAGCTCTGCCTGGCAAAATTCAGGATGGGGCTTTTATCAGCAGTCACCAGCTTCACTTTGCCTCTGGCTCTTCATCCCCAGAGGACACATCTCCTTGGGCTCATGCTGGGTGCTGGGGCTCAGGGAGTTGTGTTTTCCCTCTTCCCAGACCAACATGCCTTTCCTGTCCATCTACCTGCTGGCCCTGGAGCAGGACATGGAGCACGGGACTTCAGCTCTGCAGGCAGCCAGCACCCTGCAGCACCAAACCTTCCTCCAGGTGAGGGGATCAAGGGTCCTTCCCAGCGCTGGTGCTCCTGGTGTTGCAGAGGTGGCTCTTCCTTAGCTCAGTCCAGAGGGAACCTGCATCCAGCACTTGCCAGGCTGCGGATTTTCATCCTGGACACAAACCAGTGCCTGTGATATGGCAGGGACATGCTGGGAGTGATAGTGACCGCCACAGGGCAGTTCTCCTTGCAAAGCCTTGGCAAGGGGCAGAGCAGGAGTGCTCAGCTCAGGGCATCACGAGGCTGTTCCTCCCTCTCCATGCAGCCCCTGACGGTGAGACGCCTGGAACACGAGAAGCGCAGGAAGGAGATCAAGGAGCAGTGGCACCGGGCGCAGAGGAAGCTGGTGAGTGACTGGGTTTGCGTTCCCAATCCCAGCCTGGAGCAACCCGTGACACATCCTCCTGTGAGGATGCTGGGCACCCTGCCCCTCTCCAGTAGCATGGGGTGCCTCTGCTGTGCTGGGGGGCCCCAGGGAGCCGGCAGGAGCTGGTGACCCCCTCGCTGGGCTCCGTCCTCACCCCGGCTCTCCCCGGCAGCAAGAGGCGGAGGGGAACCTGCGCAAGGCCAAGCAGACGTACATGCAGCGCAGCGAGGAGCACGACAAGGCCAAGTACATGGCGGTGAAAGCAGAGGAGGAGCAGCAGAACACAACCAGCAGCATCACCACCAAAACCCTGGACAAGAAGAGGCGGCTGGAAGAGGAAGCCAAGAACAAGGTAGGAGGGTGGCAGATCTGGAGCCGCCCCGGATCCTCAGGCATGGCACAGGAATTCCTGGACAAACAGGGTCCAAAGTGGCCATTCTTGATCTCCTCACCTCTTGAGCTGTTCCCATCCCTTGCTCTCCCAACTCCCAGGCAGAAGAGGCCATGGCCACGTATCGCACCTGTGTGGCCGATGCAAACACGCAGAAGCAGGAGCTGGAGGACACCAAGGTGAATGTGCTGCGGCAGATCCACGAGGTCATCAAACAGACTGACCAGGTCATCAAGACGGTGAGTGGGGCTGGGCTGGGGTGTTCCCCCAGGGCAGGAGGTGGCTGTGCCGTGCTCTGGAGGGTTCAGAGCTGCCTCCCAGCAGAGCTGTCTGAGCCGCCCCTATTCCAGAGGGCGTCTGAGTGGATGCAGAGCTCTTCTCTCCCTCACGCTCAGAAAAGCGCTGCTCCGTGCTCCTGATTTCCCACCTAACCTGGAGCTCCTCGCGTCAGCTCACGCCTGTCCCTCTCCACGTCGCTTTTAGGCCACCATCTCCTTCTACCAGCTCATGCACATGCAGACGGCGCCGCTGCCCGTGAACTTCCAGACGCTGTGTGAGAGCAGCAAGCTCTACGACCCGGGCCAGCAGTACGGCTCCCACGTCCGGCAGCTGCAGCGCGGCGACGAGCCCGACGTCCAGTACGACTTCGAGCCCTACGTGTCCCACAACGCCTGGTAAGGGAGGAGAGGGGAACCGCTCCTGGGTAATGCTCCAGCTCTGCCGCATCCCCTTCGTCGTCTCCGGCCATGGCCGTCCGCAGGCCGGCACCACCAAGGATGCTTTCGGCATTCCTGGAGGCAGCTCCTGCTGGGAGCGCTGTGGCTGGACCAGTTGGGAATTGCCCCTTGCATCCTTCAGTGCATGAGACAGGCTGTTGAGCATTTAAGAGGCTGTGATTCCCGAGGCTGGTGGATAGCAGCCGTGGATAAGGTTTCCAAGTGTCCTTCCTTCCATCCACGTTCCCTTTTCCCCTCCAGGTCTCCCTTTACTCGGGCACGGAAGGGCAGCTTCAATGCCAGCGAGTTCTCCACGAGTGCTGAGGGGGCCGGGGCCGGCTCGGAGGGAGCAACAGGAGCCAAGGAGTCGCCAAGTGTTGCAAGGGCGGCCGAGCGGAGAGGTGAGCCTGGAGCCCCAGAGTTCTGCGTCACCTGCTCTGTGTCCCACTGAGCACAGTGGGACCCCTGGAGTACCAGGGGCTTCACTGGGAGCAGCAGGATGGGCTAGGAGCCTCCTAAACTGGATTTTCTGAGGGACACGAAATCAGATCTGTGGTGTTTTGCTCTCTAACAGACCATTGTCCATCTTCCCATCTCCCCTTTCCTTGCTGGGTGTCACCGGAGGCACCAAACCCCACCAGCCCCTTCACCAGCAGCTTCCCCCAGTCATCCCAGTTTCTCCCAGCATCCAGACTGTTTTCCAGCCATGCCCTCCCAAAAACAGACAGCAATCCCAATGGACTGTGTGTTCTTGCTGCAGGTGGGAGGGGACACCAGGTCCATAAATCCTGGCCAACCTCTGTTGCTGATGCTGACAGCACCCTGGATTCCAACACAGGTAGGTGTGGGAACAGCCCAGGAGCCCCTCCCAGTACAGCCAGTCTAAACCCAGAGCATCCCAGTTAGGCAGGACCACCCCTTGTTTCACCTGCCTTGTGAGAACACAGTTGTGAATGACTGTGCTGATCCCAGTCTCCGGTGGGATGGGATGGGTTGAGACGGGATAGGGTGGGATTCGATGGGATGGGACGAGCACTCTGAAGAGAAGCAGCTTTGCAGGTGATTCACTGGTTTGTGGGTTTTCCTTGGACAGGTGAATTCAGCCACAAGCTCCAGCGGCTGTCTTCCAACGGCACCGTGTCCTCCAGCGAGGAGCTGGGGGAGAAGGACGAGGCCACCACCCCCTTTGAGCAGAGTAGGTGACAGGGTGGGAGGTGACAGTGCTGCTGCCACACCCCCCCACCACGGCAGAGCTCCCTGAGGGCTGCTTTTCCCAAATCCAGTAGTTCCAGAGGCAAACCCAACAATTACTGAAGATTCCTGAGGGTGTCCCCAGCAGCGCTGCCTTTCCCGTGGGATGAGCCCTGCTTAGACTGGTGACAGTGACTGTCCTGCTCAAGCGGTGCCTCACCTCACCTTTCCTTTTCTGTAGGCATCAATGGGATCACCCCGGAGCTGGCAGCTCCCACGGGGCCCTTCCGGAATGTTGGCTTGTCCAAGGCTGCCCAGACCCATCGGCTCAGGAAGCTCCGTGCCCCTTCCAAGTGTCGGGAGTGCAACAGCTACGTGTACTTCCAGGGAGCCGAGTGTGAGGAGGTGAGCTGGGAGAACTGGGAGAGACATGGGGGTGGAGCCCAGCTCTGACCATGTTCAGAAGGACATTTCTCCCGTGGGGAGGGTTCCAGGTGGAAAATGGAGCTTTCCCTTGATCCTGCAGTGTCTCCCAGGTGTTTTTGCTGTCTCCAGCCATGCTGTGAGCGGTGTGTGATGTCTCTATGGCTGGCCCCCACCTCCACATGTTCCCCTCTCTCTTCCAGTGCTACCTGGCCTGCCACAAGAAGTGCCTGGAGACCTTGGCCATCCAGTGTGGGCACAAGAAGCTCCAAGGGAAGCTGCAGCTCTTTGGGCAGGACTTCACAAAGGCCTCTCAGGGCAGCCCGGACGGGATCCCCTTCATCGTCAAGAAATGCATTTCAGAGATCGAGAAGAGGGCCATGAAAACCAAGGTGAGTCACACTCTCCTCCCTCCTCCTCCTCCTCCTCCTCCTCAGCTGGCTCAGCCCTTGGAAGGATCCTCTGGAAAACCAACAGGCTTGATTTCAGATTTCTGCAGGGCAGGGAGCCAGGAATGAGCTTGGCCCAGATACCCCAAACTCTGCCCTTGGAAACTCACCTCTCCTGCCTCCTGCTTTCCTATGGAGCAGGAATGACCGAGCTGGGAGGAGATATCCCAGAATGACTTCCCAGAGGGATTTCCCACCCCAAAAGGAGAGGGTGGGAGCACACAGCTCACTGTCCCATGCAAACAAGAAGAGGAACCTCTCCCCTCACTTCAGTTCCACCTTCACAGGGCATCTACCGAGTTAATGGCGTCAAGACCCGCGTGGAGAAGCTTTGCCAGGCCTTTGAGAACGGGAAGGAGCTGGTGGAGCTGTCCCAGGCCTCCCCCCATGACATCAGCAACGTCCTGAAGCTCTACCTGAGACAGGTGAGGTGCTGGTGGTGCCTCACGGTGGGGAAGGAGGGGAGGTGGGCAGACGAATCTGGCAGGAGGAATTCTGCACAAACTGGGCTCAATAACTGGGTGAGTGGGGAGGGGAGGGGTCTCTCCCAGCAGGGAGTGGGCCAGACATGGAGATGGGGCCACAGTGACCCCCCCCCAGCTCACCCCACACGGCGTCACAGCGGTCACAGCCGCAGAACAGCGACGTGACCGAGCACCGAACGCTCCGCCCCTTCCAATTGGGGAACTGGGTACCCAAAAAGGGAAGGGGCCAGCAAAAGTCACCCTCCATGGGCTGAGTCACGTCCCCATGGGGTGGGCTCTGCCTCTGGGTTCCCCCCAGGGTGGGCTCAGCGGGATCTTTGCTCCTGAGGTGGGCTCAGTGGGGTCTCTGCCCCTCCGGTCATCCTCAGGTGGGCTCAGCCGGGTCTCTGCCCCTCGGTTCACCCCAGGGTGGGCTCATCCCCAGCACCCCCCGCCCCGTACCCAAACTGTCAGTGCAAACAGCATCAGCCACATCCTCCAGCAGCCACCGCAAGGCAGGAGCGCAGCGGAAGCCGCTTCTCCCTCACAGGCAGCCGTGGATTAACTCTTTTCATGCTGCCTTTTCCTGTAACCCCTCTGAAGGGCAGCTCCACGTTACCTCACAGAGGGAGCCCTGTCCTTGGGCTCCTGCACGTCAGGAGTCAAGGACTCGGAGTTGCCTCCGTGGTTTCTCCAAAGAAAAGCAGAGTGGAATGAGAGGGGGAAATCAGTGCTGAGCCCCAACCTGACCCCTGGCTGCAGAGAAATGGGTTAAAGTCCCTCTGTAAAGCGGTGGATGGAGGGAACCCGCTCTGCCGTGAGGCAGCCTGTCCCCAAAACATCCGTTTAAGCCGCTCTGAAAACATCCCCAGCCATGTGGAACACCCAGCAGTCAACACCAGCTCCGGCTGCTTCACATGAACTTCAAAGCAGAGCTTCCCCTGCCGCAGCCCCACCTCTGCCGCAGGCTGAGCCCTGCACATCCTGTGCCCTTCACATCCTGCCTCCCCCACCCACAACAACCCATCCCTGTCCTCTTCCCAGCCACCTCCTGTCTGCTGGGGAACCCTGCCCAGCCGGGGCTTTTCCAGGGAAAAAAGGGAATCCCTGCACCTCAACCCAGCAGGAAGCACCCACGGGTGGATCAAACGCTGCTTTTGGCTTGAACTTCACAAGTGCTCCTTGAGGCTGGATTGACATGCTCCAGGAGATGGATAAAATAAACATCACCTCGGGGTAGAGGGTTTGCAGCGCTGCGGGTCACAGACTCGTGGAATTCTGGAATGGAAGGGATGTTAAAAGTGCTCCAAGCTCTATCCAGGCTGGCTTTGAGCACTTCTAGGGATATTTCCACACTGTAGAAAGGCCCCAGGTGTCCCCAGCTCCATCTCCTCTCTTCTCCCTGCAGCTGCCAGAGCCCATCATGCCCTTCCGGCTGTACAACGAGCTGATGGGGCTGGCCAAGGAGAGCCTGCAGGGCGGAGAGGCCAAAGGCCGGAGCGGGAAGGGCGGCCCCGAGCTGGTGGACAAAGGAGCCGACACCGACCTGGTGGTGCTGAGCCTGGTGCTGAAGCTGAGGGAGCTGCTGAAGGAGCTCCCCTGCGAGAACATGGCCACGCTCCAGTACCTCCTGCAGCACTTGAGGAGGTGAGAGGGGCATGGCCAGAGCCCTTGTGGCTGCTGGGCACCTTCCCTTTCTCCCCTGGGGTGGGGATGTCAGTGCAACCTCCTCAGGAGCCAGGAGGGAGGTCCATGGTTGCAGCTGCTTCTCCCTGCTCATGAGGCTCAAGTGCTCCAGCCCAGCATCTCCTCCACCCCTCTCCCTCCTGGCTCTCACAAGTTGTTCCTCCCCCTCCCACCCAGGATCGTGGAGGTGGAACAGGACAACAAGATGACCTCAGGCAACCTGGGCATCGTCTTTGGGCCGACACTGATGCGCCCCAGGCCCACGGATGCCACGATTTCCTTGTCCTCGCTGGTGGATTATCCCCACCAGGCTCGCATCATCGAGGCACTCATCATCTTCTACCCCACCATCTTCGAGCACAAGGAGATAGCGCCGGCCGAGCCCGGCAGACGCGGCTCAGGCGCCACGGAGGAGGCGGCCAGCGGTGCCAAGCGGGTAGGAATCTCCAGGGAGGGGAGACCCTCGGGGAGGTTCCATGAACCTTCTCTGGAGCCAAGTCCCAGGGAATGAGAGCTCCTCTCTGTGCCCTCACCCTTGTCCCTGTTTCCTCCCAGGCCCACGCAGGCTCCAGCCCCTACCTGAGGCTGCCTTCGGAGAAGGGGAATTTGGCTTTCAGCGCCGACTCACTCGCAGGTCAGTGAGGGGCACTGGAGTTCCCAGCGGGCACAGGTCCCCCGGGAGGCACAGGGGGCACACAGACCCTTCCCCTGCCCTGGGGACCTGGGGTTTGCAGCACGAAGCTCCTGCTGGCGCCGCGGTGCTGGACCGGAGCGTGGCACGGAATTCCTCTGTCCCGCAGAGTCCGGCGACCGCTCCGTGGACTCCGACTCGGAGCTAGAGGACAGCGGGGAGCCACAGACCCACCTGAGCAAGCAGGGGAGCGAGACCAGCACGGAGGAGGTTCATTTTTGCGACGAAGGGAGCGAGGGGCCGCGGAGCCGGAGCTGCAGCACGGGCCAGTCGGATGCGGAGGGCTCCACTCTCCGCTGCTGCAGCCCTGGGGACAAGCAGAGTGACACGGAGGAACCCCCCGAGAGCCGCATCCCCACCACCCCCAGGGACGTCACAAGCCAGCCCAGCACCTCTCAGGGCCACGGCAGCCCCGAGCTGCAGCCCCGGCTCATGTGAGCCACCAGACAGAAGCACCACAGACACTGGGATGGACAAAGGGGGAAATCCCAGAGACTGTCCAGACGCAGGAAACTGGAATGTGGAGGGATGGGAGGGATGCACGGCAGCCCAGGGGTGTTTGGTGCGTCAGCTGCAGGCAAGTCCTGGCTGGTTCCTGGCTGGAGCTTTCACACAAAAACCCTGGGCCCCTCAGTGCCCGGCTGGGGAATGGGGTCACAGACTGCCAGGACCCCCGACTCGGCTGGGGCCATGAAGCACCTTCCCTGTGAGGGAGCTGAGGCCAGGCAGACCCCTCTGCTTATTGTTCAGGACTGGGCAGGAACCCAGGGCTGTGCCGTGCCCGTGCCAGCTGTTTTATTGTTGCTGTGCTCCTGAATATCCCTGCATCGCACACCTGTGCTGCGAGGTTGAGGTCGGATGAGTCAAAGGACCTGGTCATCCTTGATGCCTGAGGCTGGAAGGGAGCTGAGGCTGCCAGGGGTGACAGAAGGAGAATTACTCAAGATGGGCAGGAGAATGGCACCGCAGGGACAGACAGAACCTGGGGTTGCTGACTGGGACGGACACAGCTGGGGCACCGCTGGAGTTGCAACAAAGCCCCTGCACCATCTCACCCCAATCTGGGCTCAGCTTTGGGGCTGTGCCATCTGCCAGGCCCTTGGGGAATGTCCCTCACTGACACCTGACTGTACCTGGCATAAAGAGTCCAGGATGAATTTCCTGCACCAAAGCCACTGCGGCTGCCCCAGGCACTGCGTGGTCCCGGCACAGCCAGCAGTGTTGCTGCTTGGATGGATGGGCATTTGGATTGATGGGTATTTCCCTCCTTTGCAGGAGCCACACAAAAAACAGCCACAGGCTGTGGGCAGGCTCAGGGCAGGTTTGCCTGGCTGCAGGGTCCTGAGCCCTGCTGAGCTCTCAGCGTGTGGTTTTACAGTCATTTGTTCTCCAAAAAGCTGGACTGCAAGTCCAGGACTAACTCCCTCTGCTCTTGGAGCTGGGCAAGGACCAGGTCCCCATGGGACTTCCTCCTCCTCAGGGCCACCACGGCCTGGATCCAGCCCAAGCCCCAGCCAGTATAATCTTGAGCTTCCTTTTCTGTAAAGACATGAATCAACCCTTCAACATGACTCCACTACCTCTGCTGGCAAAGGGACTAAAGCCGAAGTGGTTTGGTTTTTTAAAGCTATGAGACTTTCCTGCACTGAGGCACAGAGAAAGAAATAAGTTTTAGCCTGGAATGAGCTGAGAGCCATTTCCTTCCATTCCCCTGCTTGTGGGAGACAGACCAGGTGGTGCTGGGGGGTCTCAAGCCCCTCAGTACTGCAGAAGCAGGCGGTGGATGGGAGGTTTGAGCCCTCCAGGGCCAATGGAGACCCATCTCAGCAAAGGTACATAAACCCAGGTTAACTCACAGGTTTGGAACTGAGCCAGGGAAGAGCTGGAGACCCCTGGGAGCTGTTTTGCCCCCTCAGCTCTTCCACAGAATGGTTGGATTTTTCCAGCAGACCATTCCCAGGGCAGCAGGATGATCTGGGAGCGCTGCTGCCACGGCGGTACCACGTGTGTGTGAGGGTGGGTGAGGATGATGAGGGTGAGTGTGAGTGAGAGAAGGGGCTAAAGCTGCGCTTGAGCTTCCCCCGGCGACAGCTCCCTCGTGGTTGTGTCGATTCCGTGTTTGTCCTGACAGGCCTGTGCTGCTGCACGATGCTGCCTTGCGTCCCGCTGTGTTCACATTGACGAGCTTCCAAAAAAAACCAATAAAACCAGTGTGTTCTGACCCGTGTTTGTCCTGGAAATCAGGGTCGTCCAGGCTCCCCCAGCGGCAGGAGACCAAATACAAGTGCTTCTGGCAGGAAAAGTGAAGTTTAAAACCCCCCAGAGTCCTGGGATGGATTAAAGTGACCACAGCTGGGGGTGATGAGCAACTCTCCATCGCAGTGTCCGAACATGAAGGTCCCAAAGCAGGGCCAGAGGGCAGGAGGTCAGGGAAGGAACAAAGTAGGTCTGAATTGCAGCATCCAAACGGCCCAGGGCAGCTGGTGAAGGCTCTGCAGGGCTCAGCCACAATGCAGAGTCCCAGCAGAAAGAGATTCCAAACATAGTGAAAAATACGGGAACTTGCAGAGTCTCAAGGCTTTGCTGCAGGGAGAGGTTGAGCAACACCACCAGCACTGAGGGTACAAACCTTTATTTCAAACAAGAGCCCATAAAACAGGGAAGAAAAGGCTTTTCAGCAGAGACCCATCACTTCAGGTCTCCATGGCTGAGTCCTGGATGGGACTGAGGGGTACCACAAAGTCCAAGCTGGAAAACAGGGAATGAGGCCCAGTGACAGGACTGCAGAGAGGCAACATGGGAAGAGGATTTCCTCGGCCATCCCTGGAAGGGCAGGAATTTCCAAGCGCCTGAGAACTGCAGGCAGGAGTCACACAGCTCCTCACACCTGGAAAGGAAAGAAGGAGGGATGGGAATTACCTCCTGCCCCCTGAGCCGACCCCACTCCAGGCCCCACTGAATGCCCCAAATCCCAATGGGCATGGCCTGGGCAGAGGGCACAGGTGACAGGGGAGCCTCACCCTGCTCTGCCCCAACAGCTCCCTCCACAAGCCATTTAAAACTCTGAGACATTTCCCTGGAAGCTTTGCATTGACCCTGGAACATCCCACCCAGCCCCTGGCACTGCCCAGAGCCCCCCAAAGCAGGAGTGTTCCCCTGGCCTTACCCACTGGTCACTGGTGCTGGGGTCACTGCACCAGTCTGTAGGTGATGTACCTGCCCGCCGTCTCGCTGGGCCTGATGATCTTCACTACCTGCAGGGCAGATGAGGAGCTCAGGAGGAGGAGGAGACACTTCTCCTGCTCCAAGAGCTCCAAAACACCCCTGACGATCATCCCCTCCCTGCCCTGCCACAGGGAGCTGTGGCCTCAGCCTGTTCCTCTCACCTGGCCACGCTTTATCCCGAAGTACCGGGCCACGGGATCCCCGGCCTGGATCCTGGGGAGCTGGTTCTCCCTCAGTTTGCTGTGCTGGGGGTCAAGGAAAAGCTTTGGATACACCATGGGCTGGGAGCCCATCAGCAGCTCATGGAACAGAGAAATGAACCGTGGCAGGAGTGGGTGTTTTCAGCCCAAATTTCATCACACCCGAGCAGGAGGAAGAGACACAGAAAGGGAACTCAAGGGACACCCAAAGGATACTATCGGGCCAGCAGCTCCGTTACCTCCTCCTTTGTCATGACCACGTGCTCCGGGACCAGCTGTAAACACAGGAGAGGCTAAGATGAGGCAACTACTGCAGACAACATGTTTGGGATGGGGAAGGGACAGCTGTGTCCCTCAGCCCAGCCAGAGGCCAGGAGAAGGACTCTGGGAGCAGCAGGAGCACAGCCAGCACAAGGGAGGGACTACCCTGTCCCTGCTCACCTCGTGCTCCGTGATGTTGATGAGAAGCTCCTGCTGCAGGAACTGCTCCAGGATGTATTTGGGAGCCATGTCAACCAGGGACTGGAGGGGAAAGGGCCATCAGAGACAGCTGGGACAGCCCTGGCAGTGCCCAGAGCCGCTCCTCAGGGAGCACTTGGGATCACCGTGTGCTCACATGGACACAGCCAGGCTAGGAATGAGCACATGGATCTCCTGCAACAGGGAAACATCCCCTTTTCCCTCCCCCACATCCCGACTGCTTGTGGGCCCTCGGTTGTGCACCTGCCACCAGGACCAGCTGCTCTGGTTAAACACACTTTGGTGCTGAGGAAGAACCTGTGCTATAGCACAGCATTTTCCAGCAAAAGCTTTTCTCTGGAAGGGAATTTGGGGCTTTTATATACTCAAAACAGCACTGAAAAACAGACATGAAAAACCTCCATGGCCCACCAGGATCCTCTGAGAGGGACATGGCCACGTCTCTACACACCTGTTTGGCCGAGGGGGTCATTCCCTGCTGCACCACGATCAGTGCCCGGGTGATGTTCTCCTCCTGCATGCGCTGGCAGTACATCTTGATCGTCTTGATGCCCACCTTGGGTTCCTCTGGGGAAAAGACCCAGACCCGGCGTCACCGAGAGCCGCCCGCACTCTGACCCCCTTCTCCCGAGGGCTCAGCCAGACCCGGGGTCACTGAGAGTCCCCCGTGCTCCGAACCCGCCCGTGGTGACCGAGAGCCCCCTCATGCTCTTAACGCCCGCCCGGGCCAGCGCTGCTCACCGGGGAAGAACACGAACATCTGGTCGGTGGGATCATCGTTGTGAGCCACCAGCACGGTCAGGTCGGTGCGCCGGGGGCGACCCTCACTGGGCTTGTCCCCGAACTGCGCCTTGAACTCCTCCAGCGTCTGGTCCAGCTCGTCCTGGGTCACCAGGTACCCGCGGTCGTGGCAGAGCTGCGGGAGCAGCACCGGGCTCAGGAACGTGTCCGCACCGCGCATGGGCGGGCGGACCGGCCTCCGCCTCCCCGCGGCCCCCGTCTGTCCCCGCCGCGGCCCCACAGCGTAGCCGGGGCTCCCCCCCACGCCCGACTCAGTCCCTTCCGGTCCCCCTCGTTGCCCCGGACCTGCATGATGGTCTTGCGGATCTTCCACAGCCGATACGTCTCCTCCTCGTCGTCCATGTTTCCCGCTGAGGCCCCCGAGGGCTGCCCGAGCTGCCGCCTGCTCCGCGCGCACACACAGGCGGCGCCAAGGCACGCGCGGGGGCCTCAGCAGCGGCGCCTCTGGGAGATGTAGTCCGCTGGGAGCAGACCCCGCCGCGTGCTCCAGGGGGAACTGGGGTCTCTCTGCCGCTGCCGGGGTGGGTCCCCGGGTCGCTGCGATCCGGCCCAGGACCCGCGGCCGGTCGGAAGGAAATCGCCGCCCGGGGTGCCTGGCCAGCGGCACCTGTTTCCACACCCCGCCCTTCGGTCTGTTCGTGCCCTCCGCCCTCGTGATCGCTCCCGATAAACACCCCCGCGGCCACCCCGCCTACTCCGCCCTTCTATTGGTCAGTTNTCGGCGCGCTGACGGGCGGCTCGGGGCGAAAGGGGCGGGGTCTGAGCGCGATGGGCTGGGGCCGGGCGCTGCGGGGCGCGCTGTGGTGCGGGCGGGCGGCGACGCGGGCAGCGGGACCAAGTGTGGTGCGGAGCATGGTGAGTGCGGGGCCGGCCAGGGAGCAGGACCCGGCCCGCTCCGCTCCG
>VZRJ01013688.1:70461-119274 GCA_013397565.1 Ptilonorhynchus violaceus
GGGGTCCCGCGGGGGAGCGGAGGTGGCGGGGCCGGCGCGGGGCTCCCCGCTGACGCGCCCGCCCCGCAGTGCGCCCAAGCGGACGACTGGCGCTCGGCCAGGGCCATCTACGACTTTCACGCCCTCGACATCGATGGGAACGACGTGTCCCTGGAGAAGTACCGGTAGGACGGGAGGGCCGGGGGCCCGGGGTGGGCGGAACGTGGCGCCGGGCAAGGTTGGAGCCACAGCGGCTCTTGCGTAACCCGCCCGCCTCGCCCCGGTGGGTGAGGGGCCTCTGCCCGCGCCTCGCGGGGAAGGGCAGCTGATCCACCCCCCGTGCAGGGGCGACGTCTGCATCATCACCAACGTGGCCTCCAAGTGAGGGAAGACCGCGGTAAACTACACTCAGCTTGTCGACCTGCACGCCCGATACGCTGAGAGGGGTTTACGCATCCTGGGCTTTCCCTGCAACCAGTTTGGGAAGCAGGTACGTGGGCCGGGGACGAGGGCTCCGCGGGAGTGTCGGGATGGCCCGGGGACACTCACGGTCCCGGTGTCGCTCCTCAGGAGCCCGGGGACAACGCTCAGATCAAGGCATTTGCTGCGAACTACGGGGTGAAGTTCGACATGTACAGCAAGATCGATGTCAACGGGGATGATGCACACCCCCTCTGGAAGTGGATGAAGGAACAGCCCAAAGGGAGAGGCACCCTGGGCAAGTGAGTGTGGGAGGGAGAGCCCCGGAGCCGGCAGGGAGGGCTCGGCTGGGGGCCTGGATGAGGCTGAGGAACCCGAGGAAGGGGTTTTTTGCCCAAAACTCACTCCTGTTTTTTCTCTCCTAGCGCAATAAAATGGAACTTCACCAAGGTAGGACACACCTGCCTCCTCTGAGGTGCTGGGGGCTCCCTGAGGGAGAAGGGAGCCTCATGCCTGGGTTGTTACCTTGGATGTCAGGGCAGGAGCATCCCGAGGGGCTCCTGTGCCTGGAGACCCTTGGGAGCCCCTGCCCTGCCCCAGAGCACAGTAACCAGCTGAGGGGGGAGTGGGTCTGTGGGGGCTACAGCAGCCACTCCTCTATGCCCTCCATCACTTCCTTGTGAGCCCTGGATTTGCTCAGCGGGGATTGCTTCACTCCCACAGTTCCTCATTAACCGGGAAGGCCAAGTGGTGAAGAGGTACAGCCCGATGGAAGATCCCTATGTAAGTGCTGCTGCTGGGGAGGAGGGGAAGGCCGGGGATGTTCTCGGGGTACAACGCTCTCCTCTTGCCCGCAGGTGATCGAGAAGGACCTGCCTGCCTACCTGTAGCTTCGCTCCGCTGTCCCCCTGCCCGCCCTGACCCCGCTGCCCGCGGAGCCTCCTCCAGCCCCATGACGGGCTGCCTCCAACCCAGCTCCTGGTGGGGCAGCCCTGACCCCCGGCGTGCACCTGCTGGACAGAGGCTCCGGGGGCTGCGGCCGCTGCGGGCAGGAGCAGCCGGAGCCCCCTCACAGTAACTGGAGTCCCCTTGCAATAAAGACTTAGGAGTGAGCTGCGGTGTCACGGTGTGGGGTGGAGCAGGGATGGGTAGAATGGAGCAGGGATGAGGCCAGGGCTGCTGCATCGCTCCTGCTGAGAACCTGGAGCTTTGCTGGGAAGCCAAGACCTTACGCAACTCTTGAGCCAAGCAGGGATAATCCTCAGTGCTGAGGAGGAAGTGCGGCAAATCCGGGGTGAGCCGTGCTCCCGAGGGGCTCCCTGGGAAAAGGCAGAGCAGGGGAAGGTGTGTGTCCTCTCTGGGATCCCTCGTGTCCCCTCTGGGATCCCTCCTGTCTTCAGGAATCCTCCTGGTGGGGCAGGGCAGCAGAGAGGATGGGTCCAGCAGTGCCACAAGCTCCAGCCAGGAGCAATTGCTGCAAAACAGAACTCAGTCGTGTTGGGACACGGCAAAGTATCTCCTGCAGCCAGGGATGTGTCTGACCACAGCGAGCAGGATCATCCTCCCCCTCCTCGGGGCAGCGTCTTGGTGATTGCGAAGGCACAGCTGTGCCCAGCCAAGCCCATGGGGACCGGTGTCCCCTCCCCCAGGCAGGGACAGCTCAGGTTCTGCTGGGGCCATGCTGTGCAGGAACGCTGCTGCACGTCTTCCCCACGGCCTGGGGGGTGCTGGATCTCCCCTTCCCATCTGCAGCCCTCTCCAGGAGTCTGTCCCCAGGAATGGTCCTGAGGTCTTTGCTGGGGTCCCCCAAGTCTGACCCCCCCCTTCCCTGTGCCTGCAGCCTTGCATGTCAGGGATGCCAGGAGGATCCTGCTCTGTTTAGGAAATCACTCGCTGGGGGTCACCCCATCCCACCTCCCATGGGATAACAGGGTCAGCAGTGCCTGGACGAGATGTCCCAGAGCCACGGCAGCTGGAACAGAGGCTCCTTTATCTGTTTTTTCCCAGCAGAGCCAGGAGGGAGCTGCCTCATCCAAGGCCAGTGCCCAGGCTGGATCCAGCAAGGATCCTCCTCCGCGCAGGCAGTGGCTTCTGGCAGGGAGAGGGGGAGGCTTGGGACAACAGCCCTCAATGCCACCAAGTTGGTGACACAGGAGTTGCAAAGTCCAGCTGGCAGCAGGGCGCTGGCCCAGGGATTCCTGATCCAAGTCCCAGCTGGGCTCCTGGAGCAGGTTGGACAGACCGACGGACGGACAGACAGAGCTGGGACTTACAGAAATCTCACGTGTGGCTTCTGTTCCATTTTTACTGAGCAGAATGAAAAATTATCCTTCTGAGGCAAGTAGAAAATTCAGGAATTATTAGTCCAAGGCACATATTCTAAAAAAATCTCTTTACATATGTACAACTTAATTATAAATATACATAGAAACAAAAGGCAAACAACAAGCAGATTAAAAAGTGCCAACACAAAGGTGTCAGGGAAGAAAACAGGGACTCATTAAAAATACAATCAGTAGGACAACTGCAGAATAATTTAGTTAAAAGATAACATTACATATTATTAACCCTGACGAAACACGGGATCGGGGCAGGGAAGGGATTCCTTGAAGGTGCTCTCTGTCTTTCCAGAGACCAGGGAGGGAGGATTGCATATATTTTAAAGTTAAGGTCAAAGCCACCAGGTAAGGCTCTGGTGACAGCAGAGGGTGCCCAGCGGGGAATTCCCCCTCGCTATTCCTGAGTTTTAAACCTCTTTGAGCTGGGTTTTCCCGGCGTCCTTTTCCCTCATTGCTGAGAATTCAGCCCCAAGCGAGCAGTGCTTTAAATAGGGGAGGGTCTGGAGAGGGAGAGCCTGGCTCTGCCTGGGCCCGGGGGAAGCTGCTGGGGTCAAGAGGAGCAGAGCTGGAGGAGAGCAGGAGCCCCTCCGGGGCAGCAGCAGGGCCTTGGGGGCGGCATGGGGGGCTCCCCCATCTTTGGTGATCACTTTGAGGTAAGGAGGTTTCCTTGGGTGCAGTGAAATGTGTCCCTGACCGCAGGGATTGACCGCAGCCTGGGGGTGGGAGGCAGGTGGCATCTGGGGAGAGGGCTAAGGACAGGCCCCCAAAATGAAGGGCAGGGACCAGAGTAGCCTCAAACTGAGTCCAGGAGTGTGGCACCGAGGCAGGTCTGTGACCTAGGGGGGTCAGGGGAAGCAGCTCCGGACACGGACCCGGAGCAATTCCCCTCAAGACTGACCTGTCAGGGACCCCAGGCAAGGCGTTCCCGGCTGGACCCCCTTCCCCAGGGGCTCTCTGAGGAAGGGCTGGGCCAGCCAGGGATGGTCCCAGGTCCTTCCCCTGAAAACATCCCGGTGCCACTTTTAGGAAACACCTCGATGCCCTCTGTCCTGGGGAGGAGGCAGCAGAGGGTGGGGCAGTGCTTTGCAAAGCAGCCTTTGCTCTTTGGTATCTGAGGGGAAGGCTGCAGCAGGAGCAGCCAAACTGCACATCCCAGGCAGTGACAGTGACTCTGCACATTTCAGGCAGTGACACTAACACTGCACACCCTGGGCAGTGACAATGACCCCGCACACTCCAGCCAATGACCCTGCACACCTTGGGCAGTGACACTGACACTGCACACCCCAACTGGGCTGCTCTGACCCAGATCTGGATCCCCAGGCCCGGGTTCATGGCCCAGCCAAGGACAGTGGTAGGACCAGCAGGATGTCCAGGTGAAGGGACAACATGCGACAGCAGGAAACTGGCCAAAGCACAGCTGGTCACAGCGACCCGGTGAGGTTAAAGTGCAGGACAGGGGACACATGGCCCTTCTGATCTGGGGAATCCCGCTGGTCCTGGCACAGCTGAGCTGTGACAGACTTGAGCTCTGTCACCGTGGGGGTGCTCTGGCCTCTCCCACGGAGCTCAGGCAGCCCAGGGTCCCTTCCCAGGAAGGGCAGCACAGGCAGTTTTGGGTCTCTCACTACACCTGCTCAGCATCTCCCAGCTCCTCTGGGACAGCATTCCCTTCCCCTTCATCCCAGCCTGCCAGCAAAACCTCAGGGTCCACAGCAGGGCTGGGGCAGCCCAAGCTGGGGGCTGGGCTACCAGCCTTCCATAGCTGACCAGCATGTGGTCAGCGGGTCATTCCGGAGCCCAGCCTTGGCCCTGCTGGGCTGGAGGACTGGGGAAGGCTCGGACACTCAGTAGTCTGGTGGGGGGGGCAGGGGAGGGGTCTCCCCTCAGTCCCATGTGGGCACTGACCTGTGAGCAGGACTCGACCCAGCAGAGCCCCTCCGCCCAGCAGGACCCGCTCAGCTCCCCCCGGGCACGTTCCATACAAACCTGTACATGCCTGACTGAATATTATATATAAATAAACTTTGCTTTAAGGAACTACAGGCTTTTTCTTCCCTCAAAACCAGAGCAGGGTCAGTCCAAACCAGTAAAAAAGTCAGGGCTCCTCAGCTCTCACCTCTGCACCAGAGGACGCAGATCCACAGCAGCATTTCCAGCTGGCACTCAGAAGTCCAGGAAAGGCCCACTGAACTGGATCACACTCTGGCGCTCCGGGGGGAGCAGGTTCTCCTGGGAGGGCCCATTGAACGTCCTCAGCATGTCCTCCAGGATCTCTCTAAAATTGATATTCCCATCTTGCTGGAGAAAATCCTCCTGTGGCTGCTGCAGGGGGGGCGGGGGGGGCAGGGCAGGCGGCTCATGCAGCGAGGGGCCGGGGGCTGCGCTGCCCTCCAGGCCAGGAGCGTGGCCAAAGCCAAAGGACAATCCGTGCTGCTGCTGCTGCTGGGGCTGCAGGGCGGGCTCCGAGGAGAAGCAGAGCGCTCTGGTCTCTGGGTTCATCACCAGGTTGGGAATGCTGCTGTTGCCGGGAGGGCTGTAGGTCAAGTCCAGGATCTCGTCCTGGCACAGGGAGCGCCGGAGCTGGGGCAGCCCAGGCGCTGGCAGGATGTGCAGTGGCAGGGGGAAGGGTGAGCTCTGCTCCTGGGCCTGGAGCAGCCGGCTGTGCTTCCGCTTCACGTCCTCGTCCATCTGCTTCAGCTCCTCCCGCACCCTGTGGACGCAGCTCTCGGGGATCTTTATTCCTGGGGGAGGAACGGACATCAGTCCCCACAGCACTTTGGGAGGGGATGGAGCACTGTGGGGACAAGAGGGAAGGGCAGCAGCACCGGGGATGTTCAGGAGGATGCTGGGCCTGGCTCACCCCCTCTGCCCCAACACATCCAGCTCCCCTCCTTCCCACGGGGTCACCTCAGCAGTGGGTGCTTCCAGGCTGGAACACGCCCCTTTAGGAAGGGAATCCTGGCGCTGGGCAACCGGATCCCTTCCCCCTGCATCCCTTCCCCTCCCCAGCACTTCACCCACCAACTTGTTTCTTCTTCTCCTTGGTCTTGAGGCGGACGATCTGCAGGTAGCTGCTGCTGGTGATGTCTGCCATGACGCCGGCGATCCTGCTCCACACACGCAGCAGGGCCCCGCACAGCATGTAATAGTGCCTCAGGCGCATGCCCTGGAAGCACTCCTTCCCCTCCTGGATCAGCTTGCAGCTCTTGTTCCTTCAGGGACCATGGCAGAAAACCACCAGAATTAGCACAGGTTCCTGGAGCTGAGCAGAATTCCCCACCTCAGCTTCCCCCACTGCTACAGTTAGGGACTCCTGGGGCTGGGCCGTGCCTGGGGAGGGAGGATGTGGCTTAATGGCTTTAAGCTGAAAGAGGGGAGATTTAAATTGGATACTGGGAAGAAATTTCTCCCCGTGAGAGTGGTGAGACCCTGGCACAGGTTGCCCAAAGAGGCTGTGGCTGCGCCATCCCTGGAGGTGTTAAAGCCCAGGTTGGATGGAGCAACCTGGACTAGAGGAAGGCGTCCCTGCCCATCCCTACCATGGAACTGGATGGGCTTTATTTAAGGTCCCTTCCAACCCAAACCATCCTGGAATTGTGTGAGAGGTTGGGGCTGCAGCTGCCTTACCACACAGCGTGGTTACAGTTCTTCAAGGAGAAGTGGTAGCTGTTCTCCCAGTGCTCCTTGGCTTCCTCGGGCAGCACCTGCAGCAGAACACTCAGCATTAGGAATTTTCCACTGTCCAGTATTCAGTGATGTGAAATCCAGGGCAGGGAGTCAAGACACCTGGTGCTACCACCATCCCTGCCCATCCACAACAGAGCCACGAGGAGCTGTGACAGGGTTACAGTGAATGTCCTTCCAACTGCCCACAGCCCACAGCCCCCACACTGGAGACTGCAGGTCCCACCTACCACAAGGTATTTCTTCTGCAGACTGTCCAGGCTCTCGGGCTGGCTTTGCTTCCCAATATTTGGCTTGTAGAGGATGAAGTTCTTCCCACGGCTCTGCTCTGCCAGCAGACAGGTGTATTTGCTGCCTCGCACCTGCGGGGTACAGCTGATGGTCACAGGCACAGACTCACTCCGCAAGCCCAGATTTCTCTAAATTAACCCCCTCCTACCAGGATGGGCTTGGAGACATATCCCAGCCCTCAGGAAGAGGGACCTCATACAGCCACAGCAGATCTCCTGCTGGAACCACTCCTGAGCTGAGGTGCCACCCTGGCAGAGCCCAGGGACGTACCTTGTAGGAGAGGTAGAACCCATCGAAGGTCCCTGTCAGTTTGAGTGACTTCTCATAAGCTTCCTCCCACTTCAAGCCTCTGTCGACGCTGATCTGAACAGGGATACACAGAGGGATTTGTAACTCCAGGGGCAGGACAAGTGCCTTGGTGTCTGCTTCAAATCCCCCCTCACAGCCTAGAACCAGGCAGAGACAGGTGCCCACCTTGTAGAAGACAACCTGCCCATCCTGCGGGTGCCCGGGGGTCAGGAAGATCTCCTTGCTCTCCTCGTAGATCTCATCCACTCCTGGGGCTAAATCTGGTGGGAGAAAAGGCTGTTGTAAGGAACATCCTCCCAAAACCACCTCCTTGGGTCTCAGGATCTGTGCTGGGTGGGGACACTGCACTGGGAGGAACAGGAGCCCCAAGGGTGCAGGGGGCAGAGCTGTGGCCACCCCTCCCTCTCCATACCAAGGATGCCCATGTCGTATTTGCCCTCCTTCTTGTCCTTCTCAATCAGATAGTCAAAGGTGTCAGAAAAATACTGGAAGAGCATGTTCTGCTTGTCCACCTCCAGGCCCAGGATGCGGTTCAGGAACTTGGTGATGGAGCAGTCTGCAAGAGCACAGTGGGTCAGGGAACGTGGTGCAGTTGGACATGGAAGCCACCAGACCCCTCCCAAAGAGCCCCCCAAGCATGTCTGCCACATCCCTTCCCACAGCAGCCCAGTCCAAGGGCTGCTCCTGTGGGGAAGCTGGAGGACCATGGGATCTGCAGCACAAGCTGTTCCCACAGGACCTTCCCCTCAAGGCAAACATCCTGCCCAGGTGCTCAGCAAACCCTGCGAGGTCAGCTGGGCCCTGACACCCCTTTCTCTTCCCTCTGCCCCCTGCCTTGGGCAGGAACAGCTCCACACGTACCCTTCTCCACCGAGACAGTGCCGTACTTCATCTGGCTGCAGCAGATCCCCACGGAGATGAGCCCTTGCTTCATTTCTGGAACGGCACAAGCCACCTTTTGCATTTTGGGGCTAAGCCTCCCCTCAGCATTCCTGCGGGGCTGCTTCCCCTCCAGCAGTGCCTGTTTGGCAGTTCAGCCTCTCCCCATGCCTGGCAGGCTGACATTGTAAGCCAGTGGCACCTTCCCCTCTCTGTTTCCTCTCTCTGACCTCCTGCTCAGTTCTTCCAGCGTCCCAAACCTGAGACCAACCCATCCAGCAGAAACCCTGGAGCTGGTAATGTTCTTACCACGGAAAAAGGTGTCCTCCCCTCTCTCGTAGCTCTTGGGCACAGGAACCCTGTTCTCCGTGTGGCTGAGGATCGTGGACAGGACCCTGTCCAGGGCTTTGGCCCCGTACTGTGGGAGGAGATGAGAGTCACACGTGGGAGGAACCAACATGGGCAGCCGAGCTGGGGGCTGCGGGGACACACTGCTGAGGGTGTCACTGCTGAGGGTGACACTGCTGAGAGTGACACAGTGCTGAGGGTGTCACACAGTGCTGAGGGTGTCACACAGTGCTGAGGGTGTCACACAGTGCTGAGCACTACAGAGAACAGTCACCCCAGCAAGGCCACGGACAAGGCAAGGGAGAAGCCACATCGGTGTCTCCTGTGTCCCCAAGGAACAGGGATGTCCCTGGGGGCAGAGGCCCAAGTGCCCTTGCCAGCTCCCCATTCCCAGCTCCCAGTGGGAGCAGAGTCCTCATGGCTCCGAGCCCGTAGGAGCCAGGAGCTGGGTGCTAGGCTCGGCCTTGCCTGCAGATGCCAGCAACGATCCTCCTGGCTCCGGGTCTGGCTCCCTCTCTGGCTCCCTCTCCCAGCTCCTCCAACCCCATTGGCCACACGGCCCCGGCCCAGCCCCGTTACCTTGTTCTCGAAGTTGTACTTGCTGAGGTCCCGGGACTCGGTGGCCCGTCGGTCCCCGTGAGTTAAGGCACCCTAGGAAGGCAGATGGAGCAAAAGGTTCTTACCCCGAGCTGTTGCAAAACACCAGGGAAGGATGGCCAAAGGTCTGGGAAGAGGCCAGGCTGGGAATGTGCCATGGGGAGGCAGTGTTCCTCTGGAATACTGAGACTTTACCAAAGGATTTGGGGATTTATCAGAAGTGAAGAAAATGAAACACGGACAAACGAATTATTCCATTAATTATTTCATCAGTTTTTTCGGAATAATATGGGTGTATGCTCCACTAATAGTGGGGGAATTCCAGCATCTGGAGTTGGGTTCTGCTTCTCTGAAATTTCTCCCAATGCCTTGGTTATGTATTCTTCCTCACTCCTTCCCCAAATCCCAGGATGCTAAAAGCCTCCTGCATTCCAATGCTGCACTGCCTTCAGCCAGGGGTGACACAATCTCCCCCGTTACAGCAGCCATGCTGGTGGGAGCCCTGACCCAGAATCTCCTCAGAGGGAATCCTGCTGGGATCACAGCTGATCCCCGCTGTGGGCACTCACCAGGCTCTCCAGGCGTTTTGCCACGATGGATGCAAACCTCCTCTCCCCTGCCAGCTCCGAGATGAGGAACACGTACTCGGGAGCAGAGACCTGGTTGGATCGGTGCGTTCGGCCTACAGGGACACGGGAACAGGGGTGGAATGGGAGGTTGGGACGGCCCGTCTGGAGTGGGAATGTTAGCAGAAAAGCCAAATAATGCCCATCCTGCTCATCCTGGCGAGTCCATCCTCTGCCCCAGAGCTCAGGGCTATAAACCCAGCTCGGCAGCACCAGCAACCATGCCTGTGCCGCTGTCCTTTTCCCCACAGAGACATCTCCTAAATGCACCTCGGGCTGCCACCACACTTGACCCTCCCAGAGCCCATCCCAGGGCTCCACGGCCTGGCCCACGCTCAGGGGAGGTGGCAGTGCCCAGGGACACCCAGCCCTCACCGAACTGCTGGATGGCCCGGTCGGCGCTCCAGGGCAGCTCCAGGGTCATGTGCACTCGGCGCTTCTGGTTCTTCACCCGTCTGTCTGCCTGGAGGGAGATCCCTGAGCTGGAGGCCTCCGAGATTATCGCTACGAGCTACGAGAGAGACGAGTGAGAACAGAGTAAGGTTCCTGGACATGTGTGAAAGCGCTTCAAGAAACAGCCCCAGGCACTACAGCAGCTCCAGCCCACCAAGGGACCTGGGAAGCCTTGACCTTCCAGCAAGTCAAAACCACAGAGAGCTGCTGCCTGAGGCTGGCGAGGCACAGGCACCCTCCCTTCTCTTCCCACACCTCCCACGCAGGTTTTTGGAGCTCGACCCCAACTCACCTTTTCCCCCTTCATGAAACGCTCCTTCTCCTTCAGGTTGACGTGGTCGATGGAGAGCCCCTGCTCCGCGCGGGACTCGAACACGACGGAGCCGTCGGGCCTGCGAACCACCCGTCCCTTCCGGCCCGTCATCTGCACACAGGAGAGGGGCTGCTTCAGGGGGGCACCCACATGGCCCAGCAGGGCCATCCAGTCAATTCCCAACAGCTTTTTCACATTGTCAGGGAGAGGAAACCCTCTGCCAGCAAGAACCTTCTTTTTTTTTTTTACAGAAGAAATTGTTCCCTGTGAGGGTGATGAGACCCTGGCATGGGTTGCCCAGAGAAGCTGTGGCTGCCCCATCCCTGCAAATGTCCAAAGCCAGGTTGGACAGGGCTTGGAGCAACCCGGGCTAGTGGAAGGTGTCCCTGGCTTGGAACGAGATGATCTTTAAGGTCTCTTCCACCCAAACCGTTCCATGACTCTGGGATTCTTTGCTGGCCCTTATCCCTCTCACCTACTGCCACCAAAATACACGGACTGTGGGAAGTACCTCAGCCACATTCTCCGGGCCCCCAAAGTAATCGATCAGTTCATCCAAGGTGTTGAGAGGTAGCTCTTTGCCCAGTGCTTTCACTTTTGCTAGGAGGTCCTGCTTCATCTTTTCGACCTTCAGCTCTCTCAGGCAGTGCAGCTCTTTCTGGGAAGGCAGCATGTGGAAATTACCTGTAACGTAAAAGGCAAAAGTTGAGAGTTACCTGATAAATGTACATCAGAGAGGGGGGAAAAGTTGTCTCAGAGGGTTTCTGGGGGCACTGTTGATGGGCTAAGGCACCGTGACCTGCACTAAATGCTGAGCATGGAGTGAATTCCCTCATTTTGCTGGGGCAGGAGCACACAGGGCAAATCCCTCCTGCCCGCTGGTCAGCAGGTGAATGTGGATCCACCTCACAAGCCTGAGTGTGACCATCAGGATAAAATCCAGCCAAGATCACAAGGCTGTCCCAAGCCTGGAGGGGTTGCCACTCCCTGCAGGAACCCCATCCCAGCTGTCCCTGTGCCACTGCCCTGCTCACCCTTGTCCTCAGCGGCGCAGCCGTTGAACGTCTGATCCACGAAGATGACGTCGTCCGTCTCAAACAAGGACTCCGGGGAGGAGGTGAAGTCACTGTCCAGCCCCATGTCAGAGTCAGTGCTGCTGTCATCACTGATCTTGATGACCCCTTGGTCACACAGGCCCCGCAGAGCCTTGGGGCAGCGGCCCCTCGGCCGCCCTGCACCAGAGAACGAGCGGTGTCACCGCACTGGCCCCGGCGGGGCAACCAGTGCAGGACAGAGAGGGCCAGCTCAGAGAGAGGAGGAGGGGGAATCCCAAAAGAGCTGAGAATGCCCCAAATGACAGACTGACCTCAGAAAAACAGAGCCTCTGGGGTAGGTGGGGCAGGGAGCAGGGAAGAGCGGGAAAGAGAAAGGAAGAGAGAGAAAGGAAGAACAAGGCACTCCTGAGCAGGGCTGAAGTTGGCTGTGCAAACCAAGATGGACACATGGCCAGGTCTAAGCAGTGCCTGCTCCTCAGGGAAGGAATCCCAGGGGATTGCCTCCAGGGGAGTGTGCAGGACACAGGAAGGTACCAGTGTTTTGGGACATTGTTTGCTTCCAAGCACAGCATGATGTGCCCCTGCTACATGAGAGGGTTCACGGATCAGCTCACACAGGCTGCTCCACAACCTGCCAGTGCTGCTGCCCCCTCTTGCCCCTCTCCCACATTCCACCAGAGGAGAAATCCCAAAACTCTTCTCAACTGCAGCCACAACAAATAATTTGGCAGGGAAGTGATTTTTTTCCCCAGGACACCTGCCATGCTCTAAGTAAGGGGTTGTGGAGGAATCCCCTTACTGCAGGAGGGGTTCAGACACCAGCCAGGCCTTGGGCCATCTGCCCCCAGTCCAGGCTGAGGGGAAGTGGCACAGCCACGGGGCAGGGCAAGGGCAGTCGGGCAGAGAAAGGAAAAGGGGGATGACTCAGAACTGCCATCCTCTGGATGAGGGAGCAATGGGAGATGCGCAGGAGGGCAAACCAAAACCAGGGAGAGCAGCAAAAAGCATGAAGTGGGGAGAAGAGCAAAAGGCAGAGGAGCTGAGTGGCTGGGAGGGAGCAGCAGGGCAGGAGGCAGGGGCTGGGCTGGGAGTGAAGGAGCTCTTACGTTTTCTTTTAATGCCAGTTCCTTTTTCTCTCTTTCTTTTGGTTGAAGGAAAGTGCTTCTGAATTAGTGATAGAAAGACGCCTCTGAAAGTAAGATGCAAAATTTATTCCAGCTACCAGAGACATGTGCCAGTTATCACATACCAGGAGTGTTTGGGATAGCCCCACATTCCATGGGAGAAAGGTCAATTCCATGGCCACCAGCTCGGGCTCAGCCAGCCCCAGGTATGGGGTGGCTCTTGGAGCTGCAGGACCTTTGTATAGCAACCAAGAGGGAGTTTTAGACGGGAAACACTACACTGGGAAGCTGTTACATTAAAAATCCAGTAAGCCCCAGTGTCCCAGCCCTCTCCATTCCCTGAGAGCACAGACCACTATCAGGCCATCCAGCAAATGTGCTCCACCAAATCCTCCAACTCCCTGGCCGTGGGGCTGCTTCCCACAAAACTAAGGGACAGAACACGGATCTGTAGTGGTTTCAAGTGAATGGAGAAAAAAAAAAATCAGAAAAGGTGAAAACCAAAGGTTCCTGTGGGTTGTTTTGCAAATCAAAGAGCAAATGTTTAAATGCTGACTATGTGGATGAATCCCAGGGCAGTGAGGTGGTGCTGAATGAGCTCTGATTGAAAAAAACAAACAAAAAAAAAACCAAGCCAAAACCACACATTGCAAGTGACAGGTGAAAGGACGGATGTGTCAACTCTCCCGAGTGAGAAAAGGGAGACTTGGGAACTGGGGAGGGAGCTCCAGGACCCTTGATGTGAGGGGCTGAAGGGGACAGGGACCACACTGCTCCCCAGAGGGACAGAGCTCTGTGACTGCAGTTACGTGGCACCAGGAATGGCCCCTTGTCCCCTGTGCTGGGGTGACCCTGCCCCGATGAGCACTCACTCTGGAGCCTCCCGGCTGTGAAATTCCACTCATTTCCCGCACTCGCCCTCCCCTTCTCCCTGCAAACAGAGCCCTGGACTGGAATCCATTCACAGGACAGTGTTTATTTTTAACCCCGTTTCTCGGCATCCTTAAACTGTACTCCTTCCCAGCACACTCCCCTCCAGAAATCCCCCGAAGTACTGGAACACCAGGACACACATTTGGAGGCTGAGCAGATGCCAGGAGACACTCAGTGATCAGGTCAGGGCTGTGGAACACAGAGCTCCTGCCTCTGGGAGCAGGGACACTCACATAGAGAGGGACCTCAGACAGACCCCTCCTCCTGCACCACTCACCCAGAGACCATGCTGTCCTCTGGACTGGAGTTCTGTGACATGGAAACCAATCCAAGGGGCCAAATCACCCAAGGAGCTGCCAGACCTGCCCTGTGCACTGTTACCAAACTGTATTTGGTTTTCAGGAATGGGCTGGAGGCAGCAGACTAACACAGACCAACCCAAACCCCCACCAATGGGGGAGGAAAGCTCTCCTACACTTGCCAATTCCTCTAAGTGTGCAAAGAGTAGGATCAGGCTGTTCCTGTAAGTCTGGACCACAGGAGACTTCAAAATCCAGGGTGTAGTTCATACAGTCCCACTGAAGATACAGTGCCTCAAGGACCCACGTGAGTGTCCTTTCCCTGGTACAGGGGGAGGCGATATCAAACTGCATTTCAAGACCTGCCTTGTGGCAAGACCCCCACAACAGGGCTTTCCTCTCACCCCTCTGGCCTCCCACGCACCCCACAAAGGAAAACAGGGATTTTTAACTCACTCTGCAGCAGAGACAAAGCAGTTGAGATGCCCATCGTTCTCGTCCAGGACCTCCCTGGTGCGAGCCTCCCCTGTGGACTGCAGGCCAATGACAATGCACTGCGGGGACACAAGGGATGGGGGACATGAGTGATAGCACAGGGAGGTGTCAGGGCAGCTGCACTGCTACAGGCTCGAGGCATTTTCCAGGTCCAGGTACCTCCCTTTGGCCTCTGTCCCAGGTAAATCCATGCTGGGCCCATAGCAGGGCTCCTGAGGAAGAACCATCTCTCATTTCTTTCAGCATCCAACACCCCCTGTGCTGACTCCACAGAGGGGGACTCTGGGCACAGATCTCAGTGACTGTGCTAGGAAGTTTCTGCCTAAAATTTCCAAGGTGCACCCAGATGAAAGAAAGGACAGAGCTGTACTCGAGGTGAAGGGTTTGGTACCTCTTCAAGAATTGTTGAATCCCAGACTGGTTTGGGTTGGAAGGACCTTAAAGCTCAGCTTGTCCCAACCTCCTGCAACAGACAGGGACACCTTCCACTAGACCAGGTTGCTCCAAGCCCCATCCAACCTGGCCTTGGACACTTCCAGCTTGAACATGACCCAGAATCCCCTCCTAGACCAGCCTGCCCACATAAACAGCAGATAACACCCTGGGAGACGAGACCACCTTAACTCCCCAGCATCATTCACTGGGAATATTCTCAGAAACCTGGACACTGCACTTCACTCTGGAGAGAAACTCAGTCTTAAGGAAGTTTGGACTGGCTTCCAAGCCAAGCTGAGCAATAATTAACTCCCTTTTGCTGCAGACCACACGAAATCAGATGCCAGGTCAGGCTTGTGGGGGCTGCTCCCATACCTTGTCCCTGGCCAGCTCCTCCCGGGCCAGCTCCACGAGGCGCCGCACCTTGGCAGCGATGCAGAGGTACTTGAAGAAGCGCTGGTGAGCTGACCAGAACTGACCCCACAGTGACTTCCGAGACTCCAGCCCGATGCAGTCAGCTGCTTGCTGGAACACCATCAAGGCCTCTGCCCACTGCAGATGATACCAGAAGGATGAGTTAATACAATTTTCGTTGCCATTCCTGCCGTGCAGGAGGCGATCAGAACAGTCTGAGGGTTGATAATCTGATTTAGGAGCAGTGTGCGTTGGGCCGAATGAACACTGGTCATTCTCTGCATGAGCATGATGCAGATCTGGTTTGCAAATGTGGAACTTTCAAATAGAAGAAAAAAGTATTTTTTTTTATTGTTGGGTACCTCTTATGTTTCCTTCTTATGTTTGAGGACATGGCCACATTTAGGGGCCTCAAACCCTCCCACGCACCAGCAGCCATGCCCAAAGCATGGTCAAACCTCAGCCTCCCACTACAAGGGGCCCAGCTCACCAGCTTGGCTGCCTTGTCGTAGACAGCCTTGTACTGCTCATCCAGCGGGATCTCCTCGATCCTAAAGGTCACTCCGGTGAAGCTGAGCTGCCGAGCAATGTACATCCCACTGACCTTCATGTCCATGGCCACGATCTCCATCGCACCGACTCCCCTGGGAGAGGACAACAGTTGTGGGACACAGCTCTGAGCCCCAGCTGTGGAACCTCAGTTGTGAACCCCAGCTCTGAACCTTAGCTGTGGACCCCAGTTGTGGAACCTCAGCTCTGAGCCCCAGTTGTGGAACCCCAGCTGAGAACTCCAGTTCTGAAACCCAGCTGTGGAACCCCAGCTCTGAACCCCAGCTGTGGGACCCTCCCTCTGCCCCACAGCAGCACCAGGCAGCTGCCACTGCAGAACCAGCCCCTCCTCTGGCTCACACCGCCCACACCACCCTTGGGCACTGCACCACTCCCCACACAAGGCCCCCACCTGCACGGGGCTGGACAGGACTCACCTCTTCTCAATCGCATGCAGGAACTCATCAAAGGCTCGGAACGGGGTTCCCTCCCCCCAGATCCCCAGGCGGCTCATGTAAATCATGTTTTTTGGCTCCGAGGCACCTGTTGGGACAGAATTCACTGTCAGCAAACCCACAGCACTTGGGAATAGTTGTGACTCAAGTGAAGAGAACCCTGAAGAGGTTGTCATTTGCTGTTGTGCCTTTGGAGACCTTTCCAAATGTTGCCCTCCCTACACTGAGCCAGCAAACATCACCAAACAGCAGGAGCAGCTGGCCAGGAGCAAGTTAAACTGGAAAGAAATTAGTCTGACCTGCCAAAAAGTCACAAGTAACATCAGTGATGGGGCTTGGGGCAGACCTCAGCACGTTGAGCTCCTCTCTAGCCCTGCAGCACCACCAGCCTCTCCTCACAGGATTCCACACACTCACACCTCAGGGTGTCCCTTCAGGTCAGAGGGGACCTGCCACTCTCACACACACTGTGGGCAGAGCAGCTCACCTGTGGCACTGGCATAGACAACCCTTGCTCGAGGCAGCTTGTTCTGCAGGTCCAGCACTGCTTTGCCCATTTTGGTAGAGCTGGCGTTTTTGGCTTTGTGGCATTCATCAAACACAATCTGCAGGGGAATGTCAAGGATAAAGGAGCTCTTTTCATCCCGAGGATGGGAGCAGACAGAAAATACAGCCCAATCTCTTCCAATCAACTGAACAACCAGTCCCAGCATCACCCGGACTGACTCATTCCCCACACATGGAATCTGCCGGGTTTGCCCAGCCCTGTGCTCTTCAGACCCAAAGTCATCCACCCCTCCCTCTCCCTTCACCTCCAAGGTGTGTCTTGTCTTGTAACACTGAGGGAGAGGAATGCTGAAAAGGTTAATCCCAGCTGCTTCTTCCCCTCCTCCCCTTAACTGCATCCTGGGAGGAGGAGGAGGAGATCGGAGTGTGGGGGATTCCTGTCTCCCGCAGGCACTGGGCTGCTCCCACAGCTGCTCCCCGTGACTCCACATGGCCCCAAGCTCTTTGTTCCCTGCTGAAGCACAATCACAAGCAGCAGTTCCTCTCTCTCTCCAGTTTTTGGCTGGTTTTATTTAAAAGGATACAACTCCCTCAAAGTTTTCCCTGCACCAGTCCAAAATCTGTTTTAAGCGTGTCCTGTGCTGTCCCCCGGCCTGGCTTTCACCGATCAGCGCTGAGTAGGTGGCAAAGAGGACTCCTTCTGAGGTAGCTGTGTCACCATATTTAATCTGCAGGAAGAAGAGCAGAAGCACACACACACACTGTGGTTGCTGTCCCCAGACTGTCACACCCGTCCCTGCCCACATTCTGTCACCGAGTGCCACGGCCGTGCCGGACACACATTCCCGCTCCCAGAACAAATGCCAGTCTGAGCTCAGAATAGGCAAAAAGCTGCTGGTAGCTGATGTGTTCAGCATTTGTGTTTGGCACCGAGACACAGTGATGACAGGGACTGTAAATGCCTGGAGAAGTAACCCAGCCAATGTGTCAGCACATCTGGATGCCTGCAGTGAACTGTGGGGACCACGCGAGGACATCGATTTTCTGGCAAAAAAAAGTGCTTCCTTTTTTTAAGCAACCGTTTACAGTCTTTCATTGCTTTGACCCCTCCTGTCTGTTTTAATTCCTTCCAGAAAATAATTTTCTCTTTGACCAGGTGAGATTGTTGCCTGTCTCACTGCCATGGGTGCCACCTGTAATAAAATACAAGGTAGGGGGAAAAACCCTGGTCCCAAAGCTGAAGAAAGTTCCATTTAAAGTCTTTTGGGGCTGAAAACAAAATCCCTTTCAATCTCCTAGTGGAATACATTCAGAGGTGTCAAATAGTTTCTATGGACTTTGTAAGAGATCATTGTTCAACACCACTGAAACCAGAGGAGAGGGTTTAAGTGAACTGGGAGACACTGGACAGAGACTCAACCACAGGCCACGACGAAGTCCTGAAAATCCTCTGATCTGCTCAGCTGGGGGCAATGCCCACATGCTCATCTGTGGCACCCTGGGTCTGCCAGGCACCGGGACAGGGACCCCCTTCCTCTGGAGCTGCTCTGAGAAGTGATTCCATGAACCTGCACTGGGACAGGCTGGCCCAGGAGAGCAGAGCACATCCTACAGAGCTGTTCCCTCCACAGGATTCCTCGGGAACGGTGAAGAAGGTTCCAGTTCTGCTTGCACTTGCCTGGAGACACTTCCCACTCCCTGCAGGGAACAGCTCTGTGCTCCCCACTGTAAAAATAGCCAGAGTCCCAAGTGGGAAGAGCTGGCTGGGAGGAGGGAACACAGGCTGAGTGGGAAGAGCTGGCTGGGAGGAGGGAACAGAGGCTCTGCTGCTGCCTGAGCCTTGCCCCACGCAGGCAGAGGCGACGCTGCTCCACGTGCTCAGGCAGAGCCTCCAACTGCTCCCAGGGGCTGATTCCCAGAGCCATGCAGCTCCTCTCCTACCTTGTTCAGAGCATGCACAGGAATGTGGGAAGCCTCGATGTCCTTCAGGTCTCTCTCCGCATCATACTTGAGATCGTTGGAGACGCTGAACCTGTGAAGCAGATGGGGGGTGGTTATCTCCTCCTGGGGCTGGTTATCTCCCTGGAGCAGTTGGGGCTGGGTATGTCCCCGGGGAGTCGGGGCACACCGTGATGAGCAGCTCTGCTGATTAACAGCTCTGACTAAAGCAGGAGGAGCTGTGCAGAGCTGTCACATCTCCCACTGCCCACACACCCCAATCTGAAATCCGACAGCCCCGACAGCCCATCTGCCCCTTGGCACAGGCTGTGATCCGCAGCAAAGCCTCGTATTCCTGGCTCTGCACCCAGGACTCCCCTCAACAACTTCAGAGAGAGCAGGGCCAGGCTTGACATCTCACCCCAAGGAGCACAAAACCTGCTATTTCACAGTGACTCATTCTCCATCCCTGCTGCAGGGGGAATATTCCCATTTCACAGGCAGCAGCCAGGCACTAAGAGGTGGAAACGACTTACCCAAGGCCACAGCATGACTCAACTCTAAGCCAACATCAGCACTAAGGAATTCCTTACTTCTAGATCCAAACTAACTCCAAGGTCTTACGGGAAAAGAGGGGAAAAAAACCCCAACAACTTACCACAGAGCTTTTTTCCTCCCTTTAAGATAATTTTCAAAGATGATGCCTGCAACAGTCCTGCCCTTTCCGACTCCAGCACCGTCCCCAATAAGGAACCCAGCTCGTTGCCCATTGGGCAATAAAACTTCATGTTGCTGCAAAATCAAGAACAGAAGTGGAAATTAAGCTAGATTTGCCTTTGCTAACAGCTTTGATGTGAGCACCACTTAACCCTTTCACACATCCCATGGATGCACGTGCACTGTTCAGCAAAATGACAGCAGGAAAGTTCAGGGGTCATGGTCAAGCTCACAAGTGGCAGTTCATGGAAAAGGCCCCCAAAATTTAAAGCCCTCCACAACAAAAGTCCAGGGTTCTTGCCTCTTTGAGAAACAGACCCCACAGAAGCCTCCAGCTTCAAACAATCCTTCCAAAGGGGTTTTATCACCCAAATTACAGTTATTTTAAAACACACATGAACACCTGTCCCTGCAAGAGGCAGTTTCCTTCAGGTGTGAGACACCTGAGGTGCAGGAGGTACCTGGCAGGCGTAGATGATGGCTTCCAGCTGTAGTGCAGACAGGGAGCCTTTGTCAGCCACGGAACAGGGCAGGGAAAGGCTGTAGGTGATGTCAGGTGGGGGGACGCTGGATAGGGTGCTTGTCTCGACCACCAGGTCAGGGTGGTGCTTCCCAATCTTGGCTAAATGACAACAGAACACAGGTAAGTCGAGGTCTTTACTCCCAGGGGCACCCCAGGAGCACCACAGAGCTCATCGAGGGGCTGCAGGCCAGGGCACTGTCAAGTTTTCCTAGAAAACCACAAGCCTGGGAGGTGCCACGGCAAACACACAATTAAGGGAGCAGTGAACTAGGCAGGTCCACAGTGGAGTGAAGAGAACTTCCCAAGGCAACACTCACACTTTGACGGGATATATTCTGCATAGGTCTCCGTCTGCCCCAGCTCTTCCGTTTCTTCATCCTCACCTTCATCCTCCTCCTCTGCAGGAGCCTGAGACTGAAGAGAAACAGCATTGACACAACGTTAATGCTCTTGACACAACGTTAATGTTCTTGCTGAGCTATGGACCTACGTGGTGCTGTACCCTGCCACAAACTGCCACTGAAACCATCCCCCAAAGCCACAAACCCCCCCAAACCCAATCCATCTCATTCCCAGACTAAGGAAAGATATCAGTGGGCTGTAAGAGCTGCTCAATGCCTGGTCCTCACCGAACTGGGGAAAGATGTTTGCACCAGCTTTCGGATGGGCTGTGGGCTCGCGTGAACCCTGCCCAGCTGTGCCCTCACCTGCCCTGAGCAGGCACCTGGCCCAGCTTTACACCCAGCGTTGTGCCCACAGCAAAGTCCCAAGAGCCCAAAGTGCCCCTTAACACAGCAAGGTTCCTCTCTGGGAAACAGAACACACTTCTGGGAAAGGGCAGGGACTTGGGCCTGTCCAACTTTCTTGTCTCATTCCCTCTGAAAAGGGTCAGAACTGCTCCTCCAGCACTGGGATGTCACCAGGAGCCTGGTGTCCCATCCTTCTCACCTGATAGCTGATGAGGAGCGGGGTGTTGGGGACAGCAGGAACGTGGTCAGTGGAGCTGTTCAGGCCAGGGAACGGTGTGCTGGGTGAGAACAGCTGGAACACAAAGGGTGCAGGTGAGGAAGGGCAAACATGGAAATGCACCAACAAAAATCCTTGGACATTGTGATCCCTGGACCATGCAGCCTGCCAGGAGAGAGAGCTCCCAAGACACTCCACAAGGAGAGAGAGCTCCCAAGACACTCGGGGCTGAGGAGGTCCTTTGTTCCCACACAAACAAATTCACCCTGGAATTTCCCGACAGAGAGCAAGGTCAGGCCAGCTCATGGCATCCAAAGCAATCAACAACTCCAAGAGCAGCACTACTCCAAGTTTACAGCCTGTGCAGAGTGCCAGGCTCAAAGGCAGTCCCGTGCTCCACCAGCAGCAGAGAAAGATGGGAAGTTCTTAGGCATAAACACTCCTATTTTTAAATAAAATAAAAAAAATAAAAAGAAGAAGAAAGAAAAAACCCACCCTCCATTCCTGGAAGCCTGAGTCAGAATTACCAGAAGGAAGCTGGACAGAAGAACTGTTTTCAGTGCCAGCAAATCTGGAGAGCAGGTGAAACATCCCCACCTACAAATCCATGCTAAGTTTGGTCTCCAGCAGGAGAAAGGCCCAGAGCTGCTGGAAGGGTAGGATGTGTTCTCACAGCTCCATCAGCAGGAAGCGAATGCAAGGCTGGGTTTGCATCACACAATGCCCAAAGTACAAACCTCTGCTATCCTGACCCAGCTTTGGTACTCAGCATTCCACCTCGGGAATTCCAGAGGAAGCAACAGGAACCTTGGCCAAAGCAGGTGGGACCAGGAGCTGCAGCAGCAGATGGATCATCCACCTGTACAATTCCTGCCCTTCCCTACCCTCCCTCACCTCCCAGTTTGATTTTCTCCTCCCTCTGTGCTAAGGACATCCAGAAGAGGAACACAGATCCACGAGAACACAGGGCTGGAAGCAGGAGAAAAACTGACAATTGCACAATCACAGCCTCGGTCTTACTCCACTTTTTTCCTCTCTGCATTATTCTCCATTTTGTCCCACCTCGCTGTGACTTCCCTGGGAAGGGAATCAGTCCCATGTGGCTGCCAAGCCAACCCCCCTGTGTGTAAATCCCTTCCCTGGGTTCTGAGCTGGGAGAAGGGTGCTCACATCTCAAGCATACTGTGGATGAGCTACAAAAAACTGCATCAGCAGCTCACAAATTCCAGCCACAGGCTTGCAAGGCAGGGCTGTGCCTCCCAGCTCTAAAAACACTGGGAATGTGTGATGACAGAAAACACAATGTATGACAGGGACTATTTTTAAAATGTGTTTCCCAACTCCATTACAATCGAAGCTGTTTTGTCTGCTGCTCCTGCAAATATTTCACAGGGTGGCAGCTCTTCCCTCCTTGCCCATTTCTGAATGATTAACAGAGCCAACACGTTGGATACAGCTCCTTTCTTCGGGATAACAGCTCTCCCCACAGGCACAGGGAGGCAGCTCTGCATCCAGCCCTTTCCACTTTGATCCCAAACCACCTCCAGCCTCAGCACTGGGTACCTCAGTCCAGGGATTCTCAGGGAGCTGGGAATGTTTATTTTAAAGAGGACAAAGCACAAAGCTGTTCCTGTACCTGGGATCCACAGGTAGCTCTCCCACAGGATGCATCCAGCTTGGCTCCTGGGATATCCCATGCATCAGAACTGTGAGAGACTGATGTTCCTGCTCTGCCTGAATCTCTGAGACAAAAGTTCTGGAAAAACTACACTCCTGATAACCCAGCACTGGGCTGTGGGTCAGAGCTGGCTGCAGAACCACAGCTGAGGGATGTCCTGGATCACAGGGATCGGGATGTAATGCGACTGACATTCCATTTGTACTGTAGCTTAGTGGCTGCTCTGGCTGCTCAAAAGCCAAAATTCCTGCAATTCTATGGAAAAGTACACTGGTGTGGTGATGTGGGGAGGGACAGGGAGAGATTATCTAAACTGCTCCTATTCCACACAAACGTGCAGAGGCCAATGATGAGTCAATTTGACACTCCTTTTACCCAGTGTCCTGGTCCACGGTGCACTTCCATGCAAAAATGAAACCAAAATCTCCCGTCCAGGATGTACCTCACTGACACCACCTCAGGAAATGGCACCTAGTTAAAAAACAGCCCAAAAAGCAACAGCCCCGCCCCAACTGCCTCAGAAAACACAGATAAGACATTTAAAATTAGCTGGAGATTCCTTTCCAAAGGAAGTCGTTTATAAATGGAATTCCAAGGAGTTAATTGGCCTTATCTGAGCCCAAGTGCTCAGCAGCACACAAGGGGCAAGGGCAGGAGGGCAGGACGTGAGGAACAGCATGGGACAGGGACAAGGAACAGCACGGGACAGGGACTCTGCTGGAGATGCTGCTGTGCTCACACGAGTCAGTCTCACACTGTGTTTATTTCTCCCTTGCTTTCTTCATGCTGGATTTAGGACAGCTTTTCCCAGTAAGTTTTTGTTGTGCACTCCACAGACACAGAACTCTAGGCTTTTCTACGCATTGAGTGTCTCAACCAGAGGTCACATGTTTGGAAACAGACCACCACAGAACCATTTCTGCAGGGATTTGGGCTACTACATAAAAACCCAACAATAATACAAGACTAGGAGCAATGTGGCACGGGGCTTCTCTGTCCTGGGGGATGTATCTGCTTTCCAGCATTTTTAACCATCCAATTTACAAGCCTGGGATGTCTGCAGCCATTTCTTGCGTTCCAATAGCTCAGCTCTCTTCCTGCTGTCTCAAGCTGCAAGTTCCAACTGGTCTGAGGTTTGCTGACTGCTCATGGAAGCACAGTCAGAGACACTGAGCACAGGAGAGCCTCAAAATGCAGCAGTGACTATGGCACAGGCACCCCAGTTGCCTCCTGGGGTATCCACATTGGGTGTTGTTCCTTTATTCTTCCTAAGAGAGTGACCTACAATGGAAACCTGAGGCACAGCCAGGCAGGCACTGCAAGGGCTGAAACCCAGATCCAGTGGATGTGGATGATGTGGCTCCAACAATCCCCAGAGCCAGCTGGTGCCTGTGGTGCCCATGTCAGTCCCCCAGCTGAGACAGTGCAGAGGGCAGAGGGCTGGTGAAAATGCCCAAAAATGCCCACAGCCACATGCTGCTGTGGGACTGCAGGAAGATCCCACACCCCGGAAAACTCCAGGATGTAAAAGCTTGCAGGGCCTTGGACTCACAAAGTAAACAGAAATGGTGAGTCTTAAGTTGAGACAGTTATTTAGTCATTGTTACTGAAACATTTGCCCCGGAGAACAAACAAAAGGTGCTGCTGCTGCGGGGGGCAGTTAGTGATCCATATCAGGGTGGTTTTCCTGGAGTCCATCCCTTCAGCACACCCCAGCACCCTGGACCTGCTGAATGTTTTAGGGTTACATCCTCCTCGGGATGCACCTACCTGCCACGGCTGCCAGGAGGAAGAGCTAGTGCCTGCACTGCACTCTGGAAGAGTGTATGAATCCCTCTGAGGGTGTCTGGATTCCCTCTTGCTTCCAGGAGACTAAATACATGTCACCACTTCAGCCCTTCCCTCCTCCAGTGAAGCTGGCAACAGCAGAATAACATCATCGCACCTCCACTTCACCCGAAGGAATTGGGTTGGTTTCTGAATTCCTTGGTGAAACCCCCACGGGATGAAGCCTGAGGTATCTCCTGCGTGCTGGGAGGATGGGAAAGGAGCAGCCCCTACCTCGATCTGGTTCTGCTGCGGTGTGTTCACATCCCATAGTGTTGGCACGTGGTTCAGGCTGTCGACGGGCAGGAAGTCCTTGGGATCCGCGATATCCGAGAGGGAATCCGTGGGGGACGAGAAGAGGGAGTTGTTGTTGGAGAGCTCATCGAGGTATGAAGAATCCTGGAACAGAGACACAGCCATGGTTAAGAGGAGGCAGGATGAGAACAGAGAGCTCCTTCCTCACTCAGCCAGCAAGTTCTAATTTCTTGCTCTTCAATGAGCAGCTCTGTCACTTCACGCTCCACAAATCTCAGAAATTAACCTGGAACTAAGGACATGCTCTGAGGTGCTTTTTGAAAATCTGTTTCTTGAAAAAGCAGGAAAACCCCTGGTCAGGAGTGTGGGTACGTGGTCAAGGCTGTCTCAGGCTGTGCACATCCATGCACGTGGAGTGGGAGGGAGAGGAGCATTCAACAAGGCATCGCTCTCCTCCACTTAGTGCTGGATTAAAAAGGCTGCCGAGAAGTGCAAAGGCCTCAGCCTGACCCCCAAAGGACTTGAGGATTTCATTCATGTGCAGAGTCCCACAGAGACCCAGTTACACCTGATCACAGCGTAACTGTCCCACTGCAATTTCCAATGCAGCGCTACCTGGAGCCTGCAGGAAACACTCCTCTCCTCCTGGCAAGTTCTGCATACACGAGGCTACAGGAGCAGGGGAAGGAGTGCTGCTGTCACCTGGATTTGCATCTAGGTAAATCTGGGCAGATCTACCAATCCTCTTCCCAAGGGCCAGCCTCAGCCCAGACAAGGAACATGCTCCAGCAACAGGGACGAGGCTCTGCCCTTGCTCTTTTTGCTGTGTCTGGGCCAAGGGGGTTTGCAATTGTTTTATCTGGTGCCAGCCCAGTGATGCTGTTGGCTTGAGTCACACGTACTCCGGCTCAGAAAGAGCCCTCCTTAACATCAAACCCTGGTCTGGTTCCCACATTTCAGGTGGCAAGAACCAAGAGGCGATAAGCACTTCTTGCTCTGCATCCTTCACTGTGGCACAGATCCCTGCCCCTTCCCTGGCTCCATCCCATCACCTCAGCCCTCCTCCCACACCAAACACCGCTTTCAAACTTCGTCAAAGCAGAAAGACTTTGCTGTTAACTAAGAGCAACGTACTTCCAGCACCAAACTCCAGCACTCGGGTCCAGATGGAGACAAAGCTCTGTCCCCAAGGGAAGGGCAGACAGACCAACAGGTCTGTCTTGGTGCCCCACAGACTCTGCCAACACAGGTGGGTCTGTGGTTCCTGTGCCAGCACAGCCCAGCCAGAGCACCAGGATAACCCAGCACTGCTGCCAGCAGAGCCAGGGACTGGTACATGAAGAATCGCTGCTCATTTCCAGTAAAGGGCCCATTTCCCACTACAGGCAGAAAGGCAGCCAAAGACTCTTAAAAGTCACTTAGCCCTGCTTGACACAAACCCACGAGCAGCTGAGCCTGGCCATGCTGTTCCCAAGGGCTTCAGGCCAAGAGCTGGGTCAGACTCCCCCAGTTGCTATCAAAAGTTATGGGCCTGCAGTATTTAGATCACTGGGATATGTTCCCTTCCCTTCCCCTTCTTCCCAGGGATGTCTCTTGTGGCCGGTGTGTGCCCTGAAGCCATCAGTGCAGGTGCTGGAAGCACCCCAGCAACAGCAGGTGTGATGTGGGGAGACTGGATTCCTCAAACACCATCCGGGGGACCCAAAGACTCAGGGAGCAAGGGCAGCGCTTCCTGGGCAGCTCTGGCTCTTGATATTTCTGCGGCTATTTTGGGATTACCCAGAAATCACGGCATCCAGAGGCTGAACAGCCACTCGGATTTATCACCTCAGAATTAAGGGATCTCTGGACTCCACGCTTGAGAAAGCAGAACAACACTTGGGTGCGTTTGGACCTAGCCAGAGGGAGTGTCCTGTGCAGGAGCTGGATGGTCCCAGATCCCACCCAGTCCCGTTGCTGAGACACTTCCGAGCAGGGTTTGTTCACCTGCAAAGGGCACTGACAGGGGCTGGGGCAGGAGGAAACATCTGCACACCCGTGTCATGACAGGGGGAGGCTGTAGGGCAGCCTGGAGTGGCCATCAGGGTACCAACAATAGGCAAGGGCTGGGCTGGAATAGCAACAGGACATGGGAAGGGCAAAAAGCCCTGTGACACAATCTGAGACACCCCAAACCCAGTCCCTTCCATCCTCACGGAAGGCTCCAGCCCCACCACTGTAGGGGCACTGGGCTGAACCGGAGAGAGGAAACCTTCAGCCCCCAGGGCAGAGGGAGGACAATACTCCTCCTGGAAGTGATGCAGTGATCCCATCCTCTGCCAGCATTACGAGGCATTAGTCACGAACTTCCAGAGTCTCCCATTTGTCTTAACTAATTGCATTATCTAAACAGCACTAAAGTTAATCACCTGCCAGATTCCCCACCCTAAGAACTTCCACCACCACCACCTCTATAAATGGGCCGTGCTCTTATCAAACCCAGGGTAATTGTTTAATACAAGCCCACAGGTAGCCACAACCAGTATTGTTACCATGCCTGGACTAACCACACCACTGGTTTATCTGCTGTAAACGGGGGCAGGTGCCTTGGTGACCTCAAGGAAAAGGAAGGATCATCACCTCAACCAAGACCTCATGGTCAGGATCAGCTCAGGCATCGGGGTTTGAAACAAGAAATTTTGTCCCTGCTTCAGATGGATTAATCAGAATTTTGAGGATTTCCCATTGGAAACATGAGGTTTTACAGTAACAGCACTTCTGTTTCAGTGGAAGTTGAATTTCTGCAGCAGATGGAAGTTGTCCTGCCAGGCAGGATCTTTATTTCAGATACTTTTCTGCAACTGTCCTTTAAATAAATCTTTATTCCTGGAATTCGGCATCTCTGTGGCATCCTCTGGACTGGCCCCAGCAGGTCCAGCCCTGTCCTGGGCTGAGGACCCAGAGCTGCAGGTGGGTCTTGGAGCAGAGGACAACCTGATGCTACTGTGGCACATGGTACTCCCGTCATTATCCCAAAACTGAGATTATCAAACCCAACAATGAACTCCCTAGAAAAGATCAGGAAAAAATCAGGGTAGACCCTGACACTCGATCTTTCTCCAAGCCCCAGGGAACAGCTCAGCTCCTTCAGTCAAAACAAAGTGTTAAAAATAATGAAAGAACAGGTGAAGTCTAAATACAGAAGGAACAAGCATCCTAAAAATATTTTTTTTCCATCAAGCCATCAATAGAAATGGTTTATTTTGTCACAATCCAGACACTGAGGAAACAGTGTCTGCAGAGCAGCTCTGGATGACTGCGCTGCAGAGCACCCGGGTGAGAGAGGGTTTTATTAAAAACCCAAAAACCTATCTATATACCCAAATACACACCCACAACAACAGCCACACTGCCAGCCAGTGCGAGATTTGGCACCTCAAAAGTCACAGATTAAGCAAATTATTATTCAGGAATGACCCAATCGGCAGCTGCAGACCACAACTATAAAATCTTTTAGCTGCCAAACCCCAAAATCTTTCTAAATTTGGGGCAATAAACTGGCAGTGGAGGGTTCAGCTCTGCCTGGCCGTGTGACCCTCGCTTCCTGCACCCTGCATCTACTTTGGAAATAAAACTCCTCAAAGCCATCACATGGATCAATTCTCACACAGCTCCTTCCCTCCAAACCCCACAGTCAGCGGGGTTCTGACTGACAGAACAGCGTGCAGTAACACAGGTTCCAGCAAAACAGAAATCACATCTTTGGGACAAAAATCCTATTCCCGGGACCCAATGTGGAGATGCATCACTCCCAAAACTCTGCTGCCACTGCAGAACTCCCGGGGACACCCACCCAGGGAGCAGCCGGGGCTGGCTGTCCTCGCAGCCAAACGCACGAGGAATTCCACGGAGGAGGAAAAACCCAGGAAAAATGAGGCATTACCTTGTAGAGAGACGGGAACTTTAGCCAGAAGTGCATCTGGGACATTTTAGAGCAGCATTCGGGGGGCTGTCGGCGCGGGAGGCAGCAGCAGGGGGAGGGTGCTCAGCGGAAAGTGGAGAAAGGTCCATTCACGGCCAGGGCTCATCGGGGGCTTTAAAAGCCAACATGCAGCAGCCAGAGGAGGGAAAATGGAGACACAGGGCCCGGCAGAGCCGCCGTCCTGCGCCCGGAGATTTGCATAGACTGTTTAGTCACGACGAGAGGGCTCTTACTTCCTCTAAGTCCAGGGCTGACTTTCAGGAAATGATGCCTGCTTGGTAAGTCAGTGAAATTACTGGCAGTGCGAGGAGAATTACTGTACGTGGTGTAATCCAACCACAGAGCACAGTAAACAGCGCCGGGCTCCGCAGAGCCAGAGGGCTCCGGGCTCCCTCTGCTCCCCTCCCCGGCCACCCAACGCCAGGCTTTGCCCCCCGTGGCAGCCCCTGCTCTGGGCTGGGGGTCCTGCCGTCCTGCCCTCCCGATTTCAGGGCTCGGATGAAGTGGTCGAAGTGACAAAGCTCCTGAGGAGTATTCTCACGTTGGTGTCCCCCCAAGAGCCATGTGCTCTCTTTGTCTTCGGTGTCTGCCCCACCCCAAACCGTGCCATTAAAAATCCAAAGGAGTGGTCATTCTCTTCCCTTTCCTCCCTGGATCGCTGTTATTTCCCAGGGACCGTTGCCTTCTCTTTCCAAGGCTGTCCCTTTCAACTTTAACACTTTTGGTAGCAGAAATAAGCAAAATTTCTAGTGGGGAAGAGAAAAAGGCACAAAAAGGAATATCTGAAAGGGATGTAAGCTTAAGGAAGGTCTGCTCCAACACTGCTGGNCCCTGGGAACTGTTGTGTTTGCTTTGGGTGCAAGAGGCTCCTGTTTGCTCTTCCCTGGCAGGGCTCGTGGCAGCCCCAGAGTGGGGCTCTGCCCGCGGGGTCAGTTCCAGTTTGCCCAGAAAACCCAGCAGCACATGGACCCAGCAGTGCTGGGAATGTGGAGGGAGAGGAGCCCTGACTGCTCCAACTCTCCCCATCCCTGCTCCCAGCCCTTCCAGGCACCCACGGCACGGCTTCAAGGGAATGCAGCTCGTCGCTGTCCCATGTTTGAGCCAGCATTTGATGCCTGCTGCTGCTGCTGTCACTGCTGAGGCAACTCCTCCTGGGGCCTTGTGCCGGGAACAGCTGGAAAATCCCATGTTTACGAGGCACTTCTCAAAAAACAGAGCTTTGGAGTGAAAGAAGGTGCAAAGTCCCAGCAGCCCTGCGAGAGAGCTGAGCAGACAAAGCCCTCCAGGGAGACAGACCAGAGTGAGGGAATTCTGCTTTATGCCATCAGATGAGGAGGGAGGATTGGCGCCTCCAAGGAAAACATGCCAGGTCCTGAGGCTGGAAAACCACCCACAGGGCAAAAACCTGCAGCAGGGCTCGCTTCCAAAGGCAGAACCCTCTGCAGCACCACAGCTCCACAGGGAGTGAGATACCAACAGTGAGGATCCACATTCCATCCTCAGCACACCTAGTCCAGGAGGTTTTTTCAATAAGCAAATGGGAAAGAACAACACATTTTCCCTGTCACAACTGCAGCTATGGCAGGGTGTGTGGTCACAGATGGGGCTCCCAGGAGGAGCTGGAGCATCTGCTGGGCTCTCCCTGTTCCCAGGACCCATTTCACCTCCACCTTGCAGTGGAGGCTGCAAGCAGCACTTACCTGAGACCCAGCAGTCACCTCCTCCAGCAGAAAACCCTGCAGGGACTACAGTGACAACAGAGCATTTGGTTTCTGTGGGCAGCAGGCTCGGGGTGGAGAAAGGCTGAGGGTTCTCACAGCTGCTTTGCTCTGAATTTGCTATATTTAAGGGCAAGCTGTCCTGGCCCGTGGGGCAGGTGCTTTCACAACACGTGTGGAGTGAAGAGGCCAAATTAATTTCTGAAATGTCTTAATTAGCAACTTGCTGTGTGACCTTGACTGAACCACTATGTCCTGCCTGAGCCAATCGAGGTCTCGCAATTCCTGCAAGCTTTGCAAGAACAGGTGGATTATTTCCTCTTCCTTTTCTGCCAGTGAAGAAACGGGGCAAAATGCAGACACGAGAGACCTGTGCTGCCGAAGGAAGCAGGAACACAATATGCACACCCAGGGCTGCTGCATTGATTTTGCAAGACCACAGCAGTGTAATCACCACGGGGAAGATAAACCACTGCGGAACCACCACCTGGAATGTTCCCAGCCTGTCCAAGGGGAGTGGCAATCCTGCTCCTCACAATTCATCCAAGAACACGTGTGCTGACAGACAGGGACAAGGAAAGCAGGATTATTCCAGCACTCACATCTGAGTTATTCCCTTCCAGCCAAGCCCAGGGAGTTGCTGTGCTGGGGAACCTTCTGCACCCCCTGACTCAGACTGACTCTGCTTTGAATTAAAGCATCTATTTTAAACCATGTCCCCATGGTCTGCTATTGGATTCTATTACCAGCACTTTTAAGAGCTCTGAGAGTTTCAGACCGGCTTTTCCCGCTTTTGTTGGCTTTGGGAAGGGACGAGGCAGGGAATGGTGCCTGCCAAGAACCTCAGAAGGCAGATCCCCATCCCCTCCTGCCCAGAGTGGACATCACTGCTTGGAGGCAGCAACACAGATGAAAACTATCAAGACAGGAATGGGGGGGATGTCTGAGCCCTCCAGACAGGGGCATGTCTTGTACCCTCTCCTCAGGGCCAAAGGCATCCCAGCTGGCTCCTGCAATCCTCTGACAACAAATTATAACTCAAAAGACAAATTCCTCTTGCTTAACCACAGGTATCTCCACCTAAGACAGTCCCAAGAGCTCCTCTTATACACAGAAGGGGAAGATTTGTGCACAGTTCATCCAACCAAAAGGAGTTACTTTGGAATAACATCAGCTGTGTCCCAAACGTGCTCCCTCCTCCTCTGAACCAGCTCAGGGTGCTTGAATCGGAGCACCCCAAGCCCTTGGTCGGTGCACATTGACTTGTTATAACCACAGCCTTCACTTTCCTTACCCCAGGCCTGCAGGAAGTGTTAGGTATCTCACCCAGAGGGTTTATAAAGTGTTATTACATCAGCCCAAGCCTGCAGTGCAGAAACAAAGACATGAGCATGTAAAGCCACTTGTTCTTCCAAGGCCTCCAGAGCCAGGTAACTGCCTGTAAATGGATTTTAATGTCTGTGTTCCCTGTAGACATAACTCCAGGACAGCAACAGAAATTTCAGGACGTTTCTTATTCCAGGAAACTCTTTGTTTCAGCCACAACCAAGTCTTCCATATAATTTAATAACTGTTGCATTGATTTCTCCTAAATCACCACAGCTCTACGCACTGAAGCACTTCTAAAAATTAATACTTTTTTTAAGAGCAGGTTAATTTCTCCTCCTGCTTTAACAAGGAAGATTAACAGGAGATTGCAAGGGGCTGGTGGTGAGGAGAGGGCTGGTTTATGATTAACACATGTGGTCAGGAGCCCCCATCCAGCACAGCAGATCAAACAAGGCTGTAACTGCATCCCTACAGTGTTACTGCGGTGACTCTGCCCTGGAGCAGCCAATCCCTCCCGGCCCACAGGATAAATCCATCTGGCCTGACCTCCTCCCTCCAGCCCAAGCACTACCCATGTTTTAAGAAGGGGACCCGAGTTCCTCCCAAAGCGTTTACACCCAGAGCTGCTTCACTGAGGGGAGACGGAGGATCTGCAGAGTCCCCTCCACACCCACCATGTCCCCAGCTCCATGTTCCTCTGGAGCTGCTCCCCTTCCTCTGGAGCTGCTCCCCTTCCTCTGGAGCTGCTCCCCCTCCTACTCCCCCTCCCAGGTTTATTTCTCAGTGGACCTCAGGGCACATGAACTCAGCAGAGGAGGTTTCTGTGTGTTCAGCAAAGTCCTGTTCTGGAGCCACAAGTCACACAAACTACCAGGAACAGGCAGGGCCATCAGAGATAACAGAGGGCTCAGAGGAACTGGGCAGAGTCTGTGCTTCAACTAATTCTAAACTGACCAGGACAGTGAAGTTAAAGAAAAATCTGTGGTGGCCAAGAGCAGCAGGTATTACACGGCAGGAACGTTCTCCTAGAGCATTATAAGGCTCTGGGGACAAATACAGCTCACAGACACAGCGTAGACCAGAGGATAAGTTAAACCCTTCCGGATTCAGTGCTTTATTGTGGCAATTAATAGCTCTTACCATCAGTGACACAAGACAGCACCGACATGGTAAAAGCACCTTTGCAGAACTACTGCCAGATCCCAACTCAGCAGCACCTGAGACTGAAGGAATAACCAGCAAGGAGAGGGAGAAGCAGCAGAAACCAAATCCTGCTTTTCTCAGGACTGTGATTTCTAAGGACATGTGGGCAGTCAGCAGACTTTTCCATAAGGAGATGGCACCATGTGGTTGGGATGAGACTTTGGCTGAAGACAACAGTTCCCAAGACCAGAAACGCTGTCAGACCCAACGTGGCCTCACAGAACTATTTTCTGAACCTCCGCTCAAGCCACTTGTTTATACAAAAAATGCCAACAGATCGGCAAGGATGAATCACCCAGGAGCAAGCCAGAACCCAAAAATATTGTGGAGGAAGCAAGTTCAAGTTCACATCAGGCTGTTCTGGCCATGCAGTGAAGCACTACAGAGAAACTCCCAGAGCCATTAGAAAATGTGGCAACTCCTACTCTGATCCAGGTCAGCAAAGATTTTGCACTCTGCAGGTCCAGCTGAGGATCCCCAAAACAAAACATGAAAGGATGAGGGGAAGAAATGCCAATGCCAGAGGAAAAAGCACCAGAGTTCCTGCTCTCCGAACCCTACAGCACATGGACAATCATTGCCACCAAGAGGAAGGGCTTGCTACACAAATGCCTCAGTCAATCATTTGCTCTTTAGACCTTTCAAATCCTTCTTCATTATTCCTCAAAATTCTGTATTTTGCATTGTGAGCAAAGCCAAGAGAACAGCCTGCACCCATGTGTGGAGGCAGCACAAGTCCTCACACAAGCACCTGATCCACCCTGCCTGCCCAAGGACCACAGATTGGATTAGGAATCTCTTACCAGCACCTGCAGCAGACTCCTCATGTTCCCCTCTTCGGCTCCACTGCTCTGCCTGGCACGGCTGGACCAGCACTTGCCACTCCTACCATGGCAGCAACAAAGTTTGGAAAAGACAGGTACTTTCCTGTACAGCCACCTGGAAAGATGGAACCACCCAGCTGCTCCCACCCCACCAGGATGGCATGTTTCAGCTTTCCAAGCTGAATGTTAATATTTAACAGTTTGGCATCTGGGACAATGAGAAATCAGTAAAGTGGAAAACACTTCTGAAGAAAGGGCTGGAAAAGCTCCAGGACGCTCCCGGATGGCTCCAGGCTGATGCCACTGCCTCCAGTTCAGGGCCTGCTGCTCCCCCAGAGCCAAGCTCCAACTCTGGCTCCTGTGAGCAGATCTGCAGCTTTTCTCTGGATAAGCAGTGACCAGTGACTCAGAGAGCCCTGGGGTTTATCCATGACTTCCATGTCAGTGCTTAGTGCATCCTAATCCTAAAGAACACCAGGAGAGACCATGCAGGGGGCTCGGAAGTCCAAAGCTGAGCATTCAGGAAGGCTGACCTGGCTCCACGCTGCAGAATGACCTGTTAAGAGGATGACTGGAGCCTGAAATTCCTCTTCCACAGACAGCCCCACCAGAGCTATTTCACCCCAACAGGTGAAATAACCAAGCCCTCAGCCCATGGAGCTCCGGACACATCCCAGCCCTCAAAGGTACCAACTCCAGCAGGGAACTTCAGCTTGGAAAATGAAGCTGTAACAAAGGCCTGGTTCAGTGTTTCTCAGTTTCAGCACACACAGGACAACACATCACTTCCCTGTTACCTGTGGGATCTCCAGGGAGTCCCAAGCAGTGCTCAGAGCACAGGCTTACAGACAGACCATGGAACAAGACAGAAGAGCACCATAAAGCTGCTCTGCTCCTGCTGGGAATGCACATGGCACCACCTGCCATTATGTGGTACAATACCCCAGGGAAGGAAGTGGTTTGGCTGTGTTAGGTTCAGAGGACACTTTGCTGTGTCCATACTGCAGGCACATTGCAATAGGTGCAGTCTCACTGCAGAAATAAAAAGTTCAAAAAAAACCCCAACTGCCTAAAATCACCTCGCTCCCATCCATGGCTTCCTCTCCCAAAGGATGAGAGCAGCACAAGAACTATTTCTTGCTCTGGACATCATTTGAGGTCATTCACACCTGGTTTGTCTCAGAGCCTCCTGCTCTTTTCTCACCCAGCCAACACAAAGCATCTCCTTTGACAAAGAATCTCCAAAAATCTGCTCCTCCAAGCTGGCTGAGATCAATTTCTGTGATGCAGCAGGGAAGGAAGCTGACTGACCACTGAGATACTAGAAAATACATAAGTTAAGGAGATAATTAAGCCATTTTCCCGTTAAACCCATCAGCCAAACTCCACCAGACCTGGAGGTGAGACCTGTGGTGGGGACCCCTCTCCCCTTCCCATCACAGCCCGGTAAATGGTCTCACAAGTTGATGAGGTCACCTTTCTGCCTTGTTCCTCCCACAATTAATTCTGCAGGAGGCAGAGATCAATGCTCCTGTGATTCAATTATTTATCGGGTTTAATCCAGCCAGAAGACCCTGACCAGCAGCTCCTTGTGGCTGTTCAGGCAGGTCCCTGATAGGAGGCACAGGGAGCTGGATGAGGGGGACCACACCAGTGGTCACCTCAAAAGGCACAAATCCCTAGCACCTGCACATCCAAACCTGCAGAAATCAGAGCCCCAAGAAGGATCAAAAAGCTCTCTTTAGCCACACCAGGGAACTAAAAGCACAATGAGGGGGAATTAACATACACATGCAGACACCAATGTCTCTATTAATTCCTGGAAAGGACATACACAGTCCCTTCTTTATTCCAAGTCAGCTCTGTCATATCAACTATTTGCAGTCTTTACCGACTAATCTCACCATAAGATCCTGCCAAAAGCCAGTGCGACATTCCAAACCCTCCAGGGAAAGAGCTCCTTCCCACCCAGAGAGATTCCCGTGGTGAGGGAGCTCTGGGTCCCCAGAGATGTCAGATGACCCAGGGTCACTGTTCATTCCTCCCACACTTCAGTTCTGAAAAAACTGACCTGGCTCCACTCTTGGAATGCTGGGCACTGAGTTGATGTAATCCCTAAATATTCACTATTCAGGAATACACCACTTGTAACCAATGAGGAAGCACATGCAGCATAAGAGCATTTTGGGAGGGAAATAATTGAAGTGTCTGAAGCGTGTTCAGTTCACACTCCGGGACCTTCCTGCAGCCAAGATCGCCCCCAGCACAGCGTTTATGCCAAACATCCCTTTAAAAGACAGAAGCAGTTTTACCACAGAGAAGCTCCTACCAAGTCACGGACACCTCTCAAATTCCTGGTGTCAGAGGATTGATCCCAATTGCACACAATTCCTGCCTGGGGCTGGACAAATTTATTGCTCGTTGCTTCCTTTTCCCTCAGTAAGGCAACACTGAAAAACAATCCCCAGCACCACAAAACCCCCTTCTCCCCCAAAGACATCAGGAACTCTGCACTTACCTGAGGAAAATCCCCATTTTTTGGTAAGAAGTCAGTGGGGTCCACAGTTGCATAGTTTGTATCCGAGAAATGCGGACTGCTGATGGAATCCATACAAAAATCCTGAGCGGGGTTAAAATATTGCCTGTAAGGAAATGGGAGAAGTAGTTACTCCCTGTCAGTCCCCTGCACTTCCCAGGTCACTTCAGCCTCTGGCAATAGTGAAGCTGCAACTCTGGGACGTCACATACAGGAGAGGGATTATTATTATGGATATTATCCAGAAGAGACGGAGGCAAAACAATACTTCTATCAGTTCTATCCCACTTCCCAAACTCAGCAGTCTAAGAAAGCTGAATTAAGAATATAATTCTTGGCAATTTGTGTAAAACAGGAAGGATTTAATAGATCACAATGGTCTGCAGGACCCAATAATATTTCAGCCCTGATGACAAAGCAGAATTAAACCCCTGGGATGTTCCAGCGTGAGGAGTATGGTGGAACCTGTCAGTCACACCACAGGAGGTACAGGGAAACATCAGACCTGAATGCCAGTTTGGGCCACAAAACCCCCAAAATCAGCCCCACAAGCCAGCTCTGACAGGGAAACACCCCCATTAACACTCCAGGACAGGGGATTCACTGCTCACCCAAAGGCAGGTCAGAACAGAAGGGTTGGGGACAGGGAAACACAGACAGAACTGTTACCCAGAGAGGAGAACTAGGGATGTGACTGGTGTGAGTTCAAAGGCAAGATCTCTGCTCAGCTAACAAGAGAACAAAGCAAAGATCCTGCCTGTTCCTCCTGGGCAGGGCCATGCCAGCTTCCTCCTGCTCCCTGCGCCCAGCACCCGCTTCCTCCAGGCAGCCAGCGGCAAAAACTGCACAAGAGCAGCCAATTTCCTTCCTCCTCCACAGGAGCAGCCCTGGCCTCTGCTCCACACCACCTCCTGGTTTGGTATTACAGGCACAAGCCCTTTCCCTCTCCTGCAGGAGCGAGGAATGTGCTTCGTAATCCTTCCCGTAAGGGGCTGTGCTCCCGCTTGGGCAATCGCCACCAACACCCTCCGCGCTGGAGCCACGGAGCGTCCACCCCGGCTGGATGGTTTCCTCTTGTGGGGAGCTCTCCCCGATGCCAGAGTCACGGAACCCACGGCCAGAAACTTGAACGAGGCACTGGGGGAGGGAGAAACAGAGCTGGAACAGAACTCCTGCCCAGGAGCTGGGAATGCCGAGCCGCCAAAGGACTATTAAGCAATTAAGGTGCCATATGTGGCCAGCAGCTCATTAACACACCCGGTGAACGTTTACAAGTGGATTTATCTGCAAACACAGTTATCTCCCCCGTTAAATAAATTTTTCCTGCTCATTTCCCATCACTAAAGGTAATATGCCCAGAAAGGAACAGCTCCCTCCTCTTCTCCTTTTTTCCTTCTTTTCAGTGCTGCCACAGCTTCACCTGCTGCAGAAATTCCTGAGACCCTGTGTGAACACACCTGCACTTCACAGCTCTCACAATCCAGCCCTGACTGTCGGCTCCTTCTAATCCATCCAAGGAAACTAAAATCTGGGCCCTAAATTCTGGGAATAAGTGTATTTCCACACAGGAAAAGGCTGGCTTAAAAGGCTTTCAAGTCGAGTCCGCTGTGGTCTCGCCGTCTCTCACACGAGGACAGAGCTTGGCCAGCATTAAGGAACTAACCAAGGAATAGGAAAACTATTTTTACTGGAAAAGTGAACACCCCCTCCTGTTTCCCTGGCACTTTGTGGCCTGGACAAGGGTCAGTCAAGGTAATGGGAAGGAAACCAAGAGAGCCCCAACCTCCCTGGCCTGCCCTGCTGCAGAGTGACCAACTCTGGTTGGTATTTTGCTTCCCATAATCTTGGTCTTCCAAGCTGCCCATGTGAGATGCGCTTTGTCCCTGCAGTTTGCAGTGAGAGCCCACAGCAGGTCCAGGCACCGCTCCGAGATCCTCCTCCAAAAGCCACCGAGTCCTTTCAGTGCCTTTGGAGCTGGGCTTTACCTTCCCTTGAGTGAGGAGTTAAAGCTGTTCCCCCTCATTTGCAGGGCTGGCACAGAGCCACCGACAAGTTCGCTTGAATTAAACTGGAACAAAAATGCTTTAACTGGAAGAATCAGGTCAGTGACCGTGTCACAGCCAAGGTGTGAACACAACCCGCAGCAAACTGCCCTGTCCCCACCTGCTCAGCCTCTCCAGGGCTTAGCTCCTGGCAAACTGCTCCATGGAAGCTACTGTGGGTCAGCAGCTTCCCTCAGAGGCTAAGGGGGTTCACTGGACAACCAAAAACCGTTCCAGAAAGGAAATTTATGCTGGTTTAATCACAACAGCCGCCCGAAGAGGAACGCTCCGTTGCAATTCCACTGCATTCCAGCTGCTCATCCATGACCCAGCTAATCCAAAGCCCTTCTGGGCCCATGGTGCCACTTCACTGGGACCTCCCACGTGTGTTTTGGCTGGGATCCATCCTCTGTCCTCCACTCAAAGACACAAACTTCACATCTCAGGCCAGTGGAAGATCAGGGAGAGCCGAGAGGCTGCCTCAGCACCAGCCCGGCACCTTCCTTCCGCATCAGACATCAATCCATGTTTTACAGAGCCTGCTTTACTATTTCAGCAAGCAAAGCTCCATGCAGAGGTGGAAAAGGGCATGAAAACAGCAAGAAAAGGGGTCGTGTGCTTTGGAAACTGGGGACAAAGCTTTGCTGCAGCCCTGTGACACCTTGTCCAACAGCACAACTGGGCTGCCCCAGATCCCCCCAGGCCAGGAATGTGCTGAGCCTCCAGCTGCAAGGGAAGCCGAGCTCTGCAGGGATAATTTCCTCAGAAAAGAACTGAGCTGCTGCTCTTCAGGGCCCTGAACCTCCCTGGTTCTTTCAGGGAGGTTTAATACACTGTTGACATTTGTCAGGTTAAGAAAATCTGAACCAAAGAGGCCACGTTTGGGGTCTTCTAAAGAAATTCCCTAGCATCAAAGTGAACTGAAGAGAAACAGGAAAAACCTGCTTCAGGATAAAGGTGTTGCTATGAGAATAAGCCCTGTCCAAACACAGTCACTTGCAAATGAGATTTCTCTGCAAGGATTCTGAAAAGAAATGTGCACCACCTCTAATGCCAGCTGCATTGTTCTGTGTTAGAGCACGGGCTACAATTACAACTGCCTTTAAAATCCCATTTTTCAATGTTACCATTCCTTTCAGGATTCCTACCCGCAACTCCCTCAGTCTAAATCCACCTAAAACACAGTCAGTGCAGTTTTCAAATACAAAAAGCACAGACTTTTTTTAATGTGAAATGCAGATATGGAAAATCTCACCCGAAAGGTGAGTTTTACAGTTCCCAGGGTATGAAGAAGAGGAAGCTAAAGGTGCAGCCTTGGCTAAATCATTCCCTAGCAAATCATTACTACAATGAGCCTCATTTCCAGAAGTAACTCCAGCAAAGGCAGCAAGTCCAGGTTTGTGTCAGACACAGGCATGTCCTTGCAGGATCGGGGCTGTAACGTTCCCGGCAGCGCTGACACGGGCAGCACCGAACAGGAAGAGAGTGAGGGGCAAAACCAGAACAAATGGTCAAGAAAAAAAATCCCAACACAATAGATAAACACAATCTAATCTTGTGGTTCAATGCAGCAAAACAGAAATTCTGTTATAGCTCTCCGGAGGATTCACAACGTGTAATTTACAGGAATCCTGCTCAAAAAGCACAGCCCCTTCCAATCAGCCAGGCTGGCCGAGAGCAAAGGGCCTGAATGGATCTGAGAAGTCTCCTGTTCTCCTGTGGGGAGGAGCTGGCACAGCCCAGCTCCCTCAGCACCTGTGGGGCAGCTTCTGGTACCCTCCCGTGGGGAACTGCCCTGTCCATCCACCTTGTGCTGCCCGGTAGCTCCTGCTGTAGTCAGAGGGGACCGGCGCCACCGGGGCAGCAGAACCAACACAGGGACACAAATTTACTTGTTCCTCTGACAAAGAAGCTGATCCTCACTGCTCCCATCTGCCTGGAGCTCACACCCTCACAGGGAGGGATCTCACCATGAAGATGTCAAAATCCCATTAGGAAGGAGGTTACACTAAATCCCTGGTTTAATTCCAAGCGCCTGGAACACAGTTGCTCTCTCATGGTATCAAGTTCTGCTTCTTTCAATTCTCCTTCCTCCCACCTCTGACCTAGATAAGGAGCACATCCTGTGTTTCCATGCCACTCCCTGGATTCACAGAGACTGAAGCAGCCATGCATCAGCCTCCAAACCCCCAGCCCCAAGAGAGTCCCCATTCAAGTCACTCAGTGGCGGCACACTTTATATTGTTCAAACATCTGTCATATCCCACCTTGTGATCTCCGATGGAGCTTCATTGTAAAGAGGGAAAAGGAAAAACTGTTGCGGATATGTAAAACCTTGCAAAAAAACCCCATTTTTTTCAGTACAGACATGGCCGTTAGTGTCAGTCACTTCCAGTGACATGGCAAAGGATTTTAACTTCACCCAAAACCTGACACCTGGTACAGGTAACACCTTCCTCCGTGTCTGTACAAAGTTAGAGACTGTCCAGTGTGTTTGCTCAGCCGGATCTTTTAAGAATTCCATTAACGTAACAAATTCAGGCTAAACAAAGGCTGTCCCTCCCTTACTGCAGCCTCCAGGTTTATCAGAAAATGAAGGTTTCCTCTAGTTTTTAAAACAAAAAGATGTTTGCTGCTGTTTCCAAGCTGCAGCAGTGTCTGAAATGCCACAAGATCAGTGGGTGATGCAATTATTTCCCCATCAGACCGTGAAATAAAGTAAACACGGAAAGCAGTAAAGAAACAGTTGAATCATGGGGTGTGCAAGAGCAGAGGGGATTAGACATAAGAGAGCAGCACTCACTGGTTTTCACTTGGGAAAGACAAGGTTGGGAAAGAGACTGGGTAGCAGCTACTCCACGAGTCGGCGGCCAACATGGAATTCTGCAAGGAGAAAGCACAACAGTTAGAGCAGCACAGGCCTGGAACTGTTACCTGTGGCTGCAGATCCGAGGGCAGGCCCATGGCTTCCCTCCCTCAGTGCTTCCCAGGGGCAGAGGTGGCTCCTCGTGTCTTGCACAGGACACCAGTTTCAGCTTTGGAACCTACTCCCCCATCACCATCCCCAGAAGGTCACCAGAGTCAGTCCCATTCCCCAGCCCTTTCACTCAGTCAGGACACTCCGACAGGACAAGAGGAAACGGCATCAAGCTGTGCCAAGGGATGTTCAGGCTGGACATCAGGGAGAATTTCTTCATGGAAAGGGTGGTCAGGCACTGGAAGGTGCTGTCCAGGGAGGGTGTGGGGTCCCCATCCCTGGAAGTATCCAAGAAAGGACTGGACATGGCATTCAGTGCTCTGGCTGACAAGGTGGGGATCGGTCACAGGTTGGACTCAATGACCTTGGAGGTCTTTTCCAAACTCAATGATTCTATGATTCAGTCTCTGTGGGATGTTAGCACCAACTCAATAATCTGAAATCGGCTGGCAGAGGTCACACCCAAAAACGTCCTTCTGTGCCTTTTGTCTTCCCACTTGCCTGAACCGTTTCCAATTAACGGGAAGCTCTTAGCTCAGCTCATACCAATAAAATCAGGGAGAGAACACAGTATCTCCTTACTCAGCTCCAGAGGAGCCTTTAATCTGCTCTTTGTGTGCCCAAAGCAATGAAACCTTGTACTTGAAGCAACAGGCACTTGGGCCTTGCTTGAACCTCTCTGTCCCTGCATGTGACACATTCCAGAGTTTGAAACGGAAAGAGAAAACTTCAGGAACGCGTCAGCTATTTTGGGACAGGGTTTGCTTTTTGCCCTGTTGGACAAATGTATCAGGGACCTGGTCTGGTTTTAGCAGCTGTATCAGGACAAATACAACTTATTTATCTCTGGAAACAGGCACAGCTGGACCCAGGCACAGATACACACATCTCAGAGAGATGTGCCAGGGTAGGAAAAAGGTCTGCAACCCTGGGTCCCCTCTTCAGTCCTTCCCCAAGGAGGTGGCACCCAGCAGCTGTCAGAGAGGCCTTGTTTTAATCACAGCCCTGCTTTTCCCTCCCCACTTCACCAGCAGACAGCCCCACCTCAACCCCTCCAATCGATCCTGCACGCCCCTGGACAGCTGCCTGGGAAGTCTGGGAAATCACTGCTGTAAACATCCACCAGGACTCCCAGAATCTGCCAGGCGAGACTGCTCTGCCCAGACCCCTCCTGGGGACAGCCTCCCCCTCCCCAGGAGCTGCAGGGCCTCACCTCCATGTCTGGCATGGTGAGCTGGGAGTGGAAGCTGGGGATGCTGTGGATGGCATCACCCGGCTGCTGGTGCTGTGGGAAGCTGTTCCCCCCATCCATGGCGGGGTGAGCTGAGAGCATCAGCCTGTGTCCTGCCTCATGGAGTCCTCAGGCGGGCGGGACAGGCTCTGGAGTGAGTGGTAGGAGCGTCTTTATCTGTGCTCTTCACCCTGCACCATGTCCTGGGCTGGGAAAGAAAGGCACGTTCAGGTTTTGTGAAAGGGGAGGGGGGGAAAAAAAAGCACTTGTAAGCTTAAACATAGCTGAGAGATGAACAAACAGCCACCAGCCCGTGAAACGGTGCTGCCTCTTCAGAAAAGAGAGGGTGTTATGGGAAACAGAGCTCTCCATTACCACCACACCTGGAATTCACCCAGATCAGAACTGGAACACACCTCTCCTGCCCTCCACACCGCGGGTCCCCACGATCGCCTGGGTCACCGCACACACAGCTGGGCTCAGCCCGAGGAATTTTCTTATCTAACGTACAAAAAGACTCCACAGTCATGTGCAAACTCATGGCAATCAATTCCCTCAAACTGCTTGTTTTCCTGAAAATATGCCCTGTAGGTGGGACACTGCTGAGCCAGCAGTGAACCCTCCTCTCCCACCCTATGGCCCACTGGGGTCTCCCAAATTCCAAGGCAGATGTTTCTGTGCACCAAGACCTTTCCCACACCAGTCAAACCAGACAGTACCCCGTTACACTTTTGAAATTAATAGTATTAATGCTACAAATCCCTGAATTTATCAGCTCTTGGCACTTTCCCTCTTGCCAGCAAAATGGGATCCAACGCAGGAGCGTTGTCCTGGCAGGATTAATCCCACAGTAACATGCTGCCTCCAGAGCAGCTTCTCAGTCAAAACCTCCAAACTGATTATTTTTTTATAAACACTCCATTATCCCAAAGAAAACCAATTTCCAATTGGATTTAATGGATTAAAATAAAAAAGAGATGGTGAAAGCAACCTATACAACCAGAGGAGCAGAGGAAAGCATCTGTGATGTCTTTACTTCCACTGAATCTTTCTTTGTCCCTTTCTGCCTTCCCTGACCCTCCCCAGAAGCCGAGTAAATCAAAGTGGCCAAAACCTTTGGATGGAGCAATCCAGCCACAGAGCACAGACCAAAGCTGTAATTTAAAAGAGCCACTTCTGATCGTTCAGGAGATGCTATTTGCTACCAGGAGTATTTTTGAAAAGCCATTTCTGACTCCGAGGCCCCTTAAAAAGAAGTGACCTTTCGGTGGACAAAATGATTGCGGCGTTTGCAATGGAAAGTGAAATTAAAGTGACTCTTTCTGCCTTCCCGTGGTGCCGCAGCTGTGCCAGCAGTGCCCTCTGGGCAGGGCTCGTGTGGGGGCTGCAGGGACCAGCCAGGACCCCCGAGCCTCAACACTGATCCCACGGTGGGAATCACAGGTGATGGTTCCGAGGACCTTCTGGGTGAAGAGCAGAGACCAATGTTCACATCCCACCCATGAAATGCTGTGTAGAGCTCTCAAAGGCATTGTTTGGGGTTTTTTTGGGGGGGGCGGGGAAGGTCTCTCTTTTCTATTTTGTAAAGATTCCCTTTAACTCCTGCTCATCTGTACCCGAGCAGGACTGGGGTTTGCTGATCTCAGGGTCAATGTCACCACCTGCTCTGGTGCCTGTAAAACCCTGTAACTCTTCTTTACACCAGACTTCTGAGGGTTTGCTGCTTTTCTTTTTTTTTTCCCTATTTGCAACAGCTTTTGAGAGGAAATCAGCAGCAGTGATTCCCGTAAGAGCTGTAGCAAATATACAGCTTTACTTGCACATCCAGAGGAACTTAGGAAGGGTAAAATCAATATCAGAATCTCTCCGTGCCTGCTCTACATTGGCTCGTGTTTTACACCACCAGACTTCACTGGTGGACTGTGCAGAGCAGAGCCTGTCTCTAAAGCAGCACCAGTTCCCCAGGAAAACTCCTGCACAGCAGATCACACCCCATCGGAAAAATGAAGGAACACTGCTTAGCAAGAAAGCTGGAATGCTCTGGGCCTTGGTTTGTGGGGGGCTGTAGTGCAACTGCAAAATACATCCAAGCATTGAGAACAGGGGGGAGCAAGAGACACCAGGAGTTCACTCCGGCACCCTTCCAGCCACACCTCGATCCTAGGAGCTGCGGAGAGCACGCCTTATCCAAGGGGAGTGGAACCAGCACGTGCTGGACACCCCGAAACCCAACCTGCACCTGCCAAAGCTTTGTGCTGCAAAAAGAGCTTCTTTAGCAGCAGGGACGTCCTGGTGATGAACGTGGAGGATGGCCCAGCTCTCACTCTGAGCTCACGCTCTGGTGCCATGGGCTGCTGTCCAGCTTACACACCCAAATTCCGAGAAAAAACTAAATAAAAAACTCACTAAATCGAGTGTCAGGGACTTGCGTGAGCCCGAGGACGGGAGAACACCCATCACGAGAACGGAGAAGTGGGAACAGCCCTTGGTTTGTGCCTGTCCCACCATCCTCCAGGCAGCCATGTCACGGAAAACCATGAAAATCAGCAAGTTCCAAAGTGCTTCCACTTCCACATCCCATCCTGCTGCTGTGACAGTAAACACTGATAACACAGAGGCCCACACGCGCGAGGGAACTGCTACAGCAAACTTTTTAAGTGCTTTTCCACGACTTCTCTTACCAAACACACTCCGACAAAGCAGCAGCTTCCGCCGTTACGGCAAATCCCCGGAGACGAGGCTCCCGGTCCCAGCGCCCGTGTTGGGAGAGGGCTGGGAGAGGACAGCCCAGCCCACAGCAGCACCAACAGCACACGGAGACTGTTCCCAATCTCCACCACTTCAGTCACGTTTTCTTGCAGCAGCAGCAGCGCTACGGAAGAGCAGTGATCCCCCAGATCCAGAGGGAGGGCACGACCCTAAAAATCCCACCGGACATGTTCCTTCCCAGCCAGGCAGCCCAGGTTTGAAAGTGAAAGCAGTTCCCTGCACGGGATGACGAAGCCCCTGAGTGATTTCATCCTATCACTGAGCTCTAAGAACAGTTTCAATATTCCAAACAGTTTGCTTAAAGGTTTGCTGTCAGCACAGGCACTAAGGGGCAGCTCCAGCCTGGAATTCCTCTGGAATTCATCATGCCTAGAGGTTACAGAGCACAAATTTCAGCTTTTAGCAGCTTGAGCTTTTTAGGCATTTCTCGGACCAGCGCTGCAGCAGGGAAATTCCAATTGGGAACACACAAAGAACCGCTGTGCAATAACCAGGATGGACAGAGCTGGGGTGAGGGCTCAGATCACAGATATCTGCGATCAGGAGAGGTGAAAACAATCAAGTAAATGCAACCAGCACTTTCTCCTGTTGTGTTCCAGCCTTTGTTGGCGTATTTTAAATTGCCTCTGTTAAAGGAAGACAGCCAGGAACCCACAGCCATGCCCGGAGCAGCCAGAGCTAAACCTGCCGATCGTGAATTACCACGCACTGGGAGCGACAAAAACACCTTGAGAATGTGATCCAGTTCCTCCTCCTGCTCAGGGATCAGTTCCCCTCGCCCTGCCCACCCCCATGGAGCAGAGGGGGAGCTCCAAAGTGTCCTCATCCTGCCCCACCCACTCATAAGCCCCCGACACGGGCACCCACTGGAGCTGCAGCTGGACAGAATTCTGCGGGACATAGTCAGGATGTAATGGCCCCAAGAAATGGGAACTCAGCACTACGGAACTCTGAACAGCCAGTTTTACATCTCAAGCACCCAGGCACCTTGAAGTTCCTCTTTCATGTTTCTCCTTGCCGTAGTTTTGGGAAGTTCAGACCAAACAAGCAGATGGGAATAGGACTCAGTCCCGTCACCAGCGCAAAGGAGAACACCAGAGCGGGAAATTTATTAGGGGTGATGAAAACAGAATCACTTCAGGACATCCTAAGCCAGCACTTTGAGCCACCCTGATCTCCTCAATGCTTTGGGCATGGAATACTGTCCTGGGATACTAGCACTGCAGCCCTGGAGCCGGGCAGGGCACTGCCAAGCTCCAGGCAATGCTGGGCAAACCCCAGCATCACCTGGGCACCACAAATCAATGCAGGGCTGCAGTGTGGAACAATCCGTGCAACCAATTAACTGTGGGAATTAGTCTGTAAGGAAAGGGAAGAAAAACAGGGATTGTTCCAGAGCTTCTTGCAAGAGCCGTGGCAGCGCAGGCAAAAAGAACAAACCTGCCCTCCAAGGACAGTGGAGTTTCAAGAGGGAAAAGGAAGAGCTTGACCCTTCAAGCAGTGCTTGGTGTTCCGTGTCTGACACTCAGACCATACAGGGGAAAACCAATCAAATACAGCTTTTTGGAGGGAAAAGTTCCCTTTACAAAAAAGTATTAATTGTCCCCCACAGGTAGATTCCACCTCTTCCTGCTCTTCCACCTGGAAGAGCAGACAGGACTATTTCTGCACAGGGCAAAAATGCCTCCCCAGACACCACCTGCACTCTGCCAAGGAACTCAGCACATTCCTGTGTAAATCCACCCAGTGTCACCCTCACACATCCAGCACCGACATTCCCACAACCCTGCAGGGATCACCCTCACACACCCGGCACTGACATTCCCAAAGGACACACAGCCCTGTAAGGGATCACCCTCACACATCCAGCACCAACATTCCCAAACCACAAACACATCCCTGCAAGGCAGAGCTGAGGCTGAGGCAGCAGCTCAGACAGCGGGTGCATGGAATGTTCCTAAAAACAGTGGCTTGGACACTCCCCAGCACGGGGCAGAGCCCAGCAGGGCACTGGGAGCACTGAGGCTGCTCCCCTTCCACAAAGGACTTGGCTGAGCGAGGTCAGGAGCTAGGAAAATGCAGGTCCCCGATTCTTTACACTTTTTCCCCAGTTTCACTCCCAAGAGATGCTTGGGAGAAACCCTCTGCACCGCACCTGAGCAGGTCCTGACGTTCTGTTTCACACACAGCCACTCATGGTGGAAAAACCACTCCAGGACATCAAAGCCAACTTCCCCACGGATCAGTGCAGCCTTCAGGCAGGCTCAGCATGCACCTGCTCTGTGAGAGGCGTGTGTTCACCTTGATCACATCTACACTTGTACAGACCTTGATCATGTTACTAAAAAAGACTGAGGAGATTTAAGATTTAAACCAAAAAACGTCTCAGGAGGGTATAAACCTCCCAGTTAGGCCTGGAAGGGTTTCCTGAGGGATCCAGACTCTCACAGTGAGAAGTCACAGCGTGGTTTTCTCCTGTAGAGAGACCTCCCAGCAGCATTTGAGACACATCCAGATTTGCTGCTACAGGTACAGACTTATTTTAGGAAAATGAAGGTGTAAACACCCAACAAATAGACCCCCATCAAGAAAAGAGTAAGTGGCAGAGATAAGAGAGCTCAGGCTTCCAAATGCTCCAGCAGGCAGCTTATGGAGCTCTGCAAAACCTGGCACTGCTGCACAGGACACACAGCACTCCCAAACCCCACAGCAACAGTATTAGCACATCATTTTCCACTTAAGCATTCCCACCACCAGCTGCTCTTAGTTCAGCCATTCCCACACAGCTCAAGACAAGCTCTAAGTTCCAACGACACGAGGATGATGCGCAGGAGGAACAGCCCCAAAAAAGGCACAGCCAACACCCTCCTGCCCTCCAGACTCGCCCCAGGGCCAGTGCACAGACCAGAAAACCCTCTGGGGGTTTGGATCCCGGCTTTGGCATGCCAGCACTGAACCTGAAGGACCTGCCCTGCCCAGCCCATCTCATTTTCACTAAATCGAGCCTGCTGAGGGGAAGCCAGAGTTCTTACATTGGAATTTAGGGTTACTCTGAGGAGGGAGCACGTTTTAGACCTGGTGCCAGTATATAATGAGGTAAAGCCTCCAGTACCAGCCCAGTTAAGGGTCTGACAGCACCGGTTCTGTATTGCAGAGGCTCTGAATTGGGCCAGTATCGGCTGCACCACCACAGGAGCTCAGTGCATGATGGATTCATGGCTTGACACTGACAGAGAGGAAATCTGGATCAGATATTAGGAAATTCTTCCCTGTGAGGGTGGTGAGGCCCTGGCACAGGCTGCCCAGAGAAGCTGCGGCTGCCCTATCCCTGGAAGTGCCCAAGGCCAGGCTGGACGAGGCTTGAAGCAACCTGGGATAGCGGAAGGTGTCCCTGCCCTTGGAAGGGGGTGGAACTATATGATTTTTGAGGTCCTTCCAACCCAAGCCATTCCCTGATTCTGTGCTCGCTGTGCATATTTTACAGCGCTCCGCGGAAAAGCAGCTGAAGAGGGAGCCAGAAACACGAGGGTTCGCTGGCTGTGGCCACCCGGGCTGTGCCACGGCTATTCCCTGTCCGGATCCGGCTCGGACAGGCTTGGAGGGGTCTGGACTTTGCTGAGATCGGGCTTACAGAGGCTCCGCAGCATCTCCGGCTCTCTCCGATGCAGACACGCGCTGCCGGTGCCGGCACAGCCCCGAGCGGTCCCCGCCGAGCCCCCGCGGCCCCGCTCCACAGGCGGCACGGACACGCGTGGGGGACACGGGCGGTCAAAGCGCGGGGGGAGAGGGTCGACGCTGCCGCCTCCACCGGC
>VZRJ01013688.1:124159-155789 GCA_013397565.1 Ptilonorhynchus violaceus
TCCCCCAGTTCACCGTCCGGGCCGGCGGGAGCGGCCGGAGCTGCCTGCGGGGAAGGGCCCGAGCCGGGCCGGGAAGGGCCCGGAGGTCACCAAACCGCTGCCGAGAGTCCGTCCCGTCCCGGCTCCGGTGCTGATTTTGTCGCACTAAAAGTGTCCTGTCCCCTGTCACCCCTCCCTGCTCTCCCAGTGTGCCCTCTCTGCCCCGCTGACACCTGTGGGAGGAGCGGGAGGGACCGCCCGGGCCAGGTGGGCATCGCCCCCCTGACCCTGCTCCGTGAGGGGCCCGGCACCGGGCAGAGGATCCCCCCGAACCCCGGGGAGGACCCGGGTGTTGGGGCACCGGGCAGAGGGTCCCCCTGACCCCCCGGGGTCCGCGGGGCCGGGGTGGGTTGTGTTGTCCTGCACCGCTGACACCCGGAGCAGAGGTGGTGACACATCATGTGCCAGGCGGAATCCCGGTGGATGAAGGATGCCCCCGGGAGCTCTCGGTAGGCACCGAAGGCCTCAAACTTTTGTAGGCGAAAGCGAAGACGTGAGAATTGTTTCGGAAAACTCCTTCAAGGAAACTTGGTTCCAGCTCCCCAACGGCTGAACCGCCCCCCCTCCGCCCCGTGCTACCGGGAGGGCGGTGGGATCACACCTTCCCGCCCCGGCTGGGAATCATGAGCTCCTAGGGATGGAAAGTCACGAGAGGGACTGGGAGCTGCTCTGGTTCCACGGGGTGGCCTGACGGCCCGGAGATGACCTAACACTGCAGGATCAAACTGGGCCCAGTCAAGGCCAGTTGACTGGCAAGAGCCTCCGGCAGTGGGACCGGGTCGGAAGCAAAGTGAGTCCCAAACTGAGTGTGTCCTGTCACAGATTTATGTTCTTTTTCAAAGACATTCTGGAGCCAGGCCGGGATCTTTTTGCATCCAACTGACCTGGAAGCAGCTCTTAGGTTTGGTTTTCTTTTTTTTTTTTTTCCTTTCTTTTTTGGTTGGTTGGTTTTTTTTAATTCATGTTTGTACAATCTTCTGGATATTTTTTTTCCGAGAAGGAGTAAAAGGGAGTGTTGGAAACTAACAAACAGGATTAAAAGCCCTGAGCGCTTAAGGAAAAACAGGTTAAGGAACTTAATCCAGGATGGATCTGCAGGAGCCCCAGCAGCTGGGAATGTTTGCGGAGAGTGAGCTGATGTCGGTGGGGATGGACACGTTCATCCACCGCATCGACTCCACCGAGGTCATTTACCAGCCCCGGCGCAAACGGGCCAAGCTCATCGGCAAGTACCTCATGGGAGACCTGCTGGGAGAGGGCTCCTACGGCAAAGTCAAGGAGATGCTGGACTCAGAGACCCTGTGCAGGAGAGCTGTGAAGATCCTGAAGAAGAAGAAGCTGCGCCGGATTCCCAATGGGGAGGCCAACGTGAAAAAGTGAGTAAAGAATTCTGGGAGCTGGGGGGGTCAACTCGGTTCTTGTTTTCCAACTGAGCTCCTGTGTTGTTTCATCTGACAGCATGGCTCTGCTGTGGAAGTGCTTCCTAATCCACAGGTATTTAGGAATCTTTTCCCACTGAACAGCAGCCAGCACTCCGGGTGAGGCTGGGCACGGGGAAGGGGCAGGTTCCTGAGGGCCAGGAGCATCTGGAACACACCACTTTGGTGGTGTGTAATGGATAAAATAGTGTTTCCTAACACAATCCCTCTGTAAGGGATCACCTTGCCCAGGTGCTGCCAGCTGGGAAAGGTGAGGGGACACAAACACTGTCCTCACAGTCGGGGCTATTCGTGTACCTGCCCAAGTGTGTTCCAAAGGCCCAGGAGCTCTCTGGGATGGCAATTCCTGCTCCCAGCCATGTGGAAGGTGCCTGGAACGGGATCAAATGTATGGGACAAGCCATGAGCACCTGAAGTTTTAGATTTTTTCCTTGGTTCAGTTTCTCAGGTGCTTGGGCGGTAACTCAAGGCTCTCCCCAGCTGATTTCTGTGGCTGTAAAATGGGGCCAAGGGTTGTCAACTCTATGTGCCTCCGACACACCTGGTGACTCAGGGCACAAAGCCCTTATGGAAGTAAACCCCAGGAGAAGCCAGATGTGGGGCTGGATCCGTGGGGCTGGTGTGGAAACTTTCCCTTCCCGGGACCTCGCAGAAGTTGCTTCCCAGCCCTGCCAGGAGCTGCTTATCGGCCGTGCAGCCTCTGCAGCCCAAACAGCCCACGAGGGTTTATCTGGGCTGGGAGGAAGAACTCTGAGAGGTTGAGGAGACTCGTGGTGTTCAGCTGCAAGCGAGCCCTGACCCACAGAGTCCTGTGCCTGTCCCTCACTTTGATTTCCCAGTTCAGCTGTGGGATATTTCACATCCTGTCCCAGCACTGCTGTCATGGAGCTCTCTCACTTTGCCTTCCAGCCTTCCTTGACAGCCTTGCCGGTGGAACAGTCACATCCCGTTGCTAGGACCTCCCTGTCTCTCCTTTGCTGGCTCAGGTTCAGGATCCAGCAAACTTGGTTAATGTGTAATAAAATGTTTCTTGTTTTTCTGGTAGAGGCTGAGTGCCCCATCCCTGGGTCCCTCCATGGGCACAGCCAGGGCTGCCACTGAGGAACGTGGAGATCGTTTCCTCCTTGGGGAAACTTTTAATGTAAATTAGATAAAAAGAATTTGCCCACATCAGGAGAGTTCCCTGCTCTGAGCCATGGGAATGCTCCCGCTGTCCTGAAGTGAACTCCATGGAAGTTTTATTAATGCCCAGAGTGGGGCTGTGAGTATCAAATGGGTTATTAAGGGGGTTATTAAGGTGGGGTTTCTGTCGACATTTCCTGGCTCAGCCCCACCTGCTCCAAAACACCAAGGCAGATTTTAAGTCTTGTCTTGTAGCCAGGGTTTACTTTAGTTCAAGTTCCTATTTCTGTCCCCTCGTCCTTTTCTCTCTGCCCACCCATCCATGTGCTTTATCTGCTGCTTCAGTGGGGAATTTTAAGGCAAAATGTTGTATTTTGTGGTCCCCTGGGCCCGTGGCACTCTGAGCTTATCAGAACCCTTCAGCACTGCTGTGACAGGGAGTGAAAGCTGTGTCTGCTCTTAGTAAACCTGTTGTGGAGATATGTGACCAAACCTAGGTGTTTGAGTGGTCAGTAAGGGGGGAGCAAAGTGGTGTGGGGTCTCCAGATGGGGCTGGATGGGACACTGACATCAGTGTTTTAGTGTCAACTTGGCCAGGCTGCACTGGAATCTCATTTTGAGCTGCTGTGTTGGAGCAGCTTTGAGGAGTTTATGCCCAGAAACTGCTCCTGTGTCACGGAACAGCAGGAAATCAGGTTGTGGGCTGGATCACATCACCAGGTTCTACTTTTTCTCTTGGAATCTGACCACTGTTTCCAGTGTTTCCTACCACACAGGGAAAACCTGCACGTGAGACTTGGGTTGTTGGGTAGAGTTACTGTGGTGGGCTCGTGCCTCTGCCCCCTCACAGGGCATTTCAGTGCTGCTTCTTCAGCTGTGCTGATAGCATGTCATCCAAGGAATTCCCTGGAAAACAGTTCCTAGACTATGGCCCTTGGGTAATTACATGAGCAGTAACACAGAGGGAATAACGAGAGTGCAGTAATGAGCTGGGGAGGATCAGGCAGGTCTGAGCTGGGCCTTGGGCACTTGGAGATGTTGGGCTGGAAATAGGATGTTAATGCCATCCTTGGGTCACTTCTTGCTGATATCCCAGGCCACAGCCTCATACCTGCCCGAGCTGTGTCTCCTGGTGTTCTTGAAACCCAGAAATTACGACTAAAATGTGTTTGGGACTTACATCAAATTGAATGATTTTTCTCTGCCCCAAAATACTCCAGTTCTGCTCCAAGAAAATGAGCCCTGAAGGGATCTCCAAGTCCTGAGGAGGATGTTGAGGGCTTAAACTTGTAAGACACAGTTTCCCTAAATCCACTGGGGGAATCTGCATTTCTTTTCAGAGCAGGTGGAGGTGGCTCAATCAGGGGGATGCTACTGGAGCTCATCCCTGCAAAAAGAGTTTAGTGGGATTGCCAAAAAGAGGAAGGAAAACCTGGCAGCCTGTGGCTGCAGCAGCAGAGGTTTAATAACGCCGAGTGCTAATAGCCTCACACGTTAATTAAGTGTTTGGGTCTCTGTGGGATCCCAAGTGCCCTGTGCTGTACTTACCACCTCGGTGATTGCTCAGGTTGGAATATGTGCTCCTTGGAATTCCTCTGAGGGTTGATGTGGGTTGTGGAGCTGTGCTGTGACAGTTTATTCCTGGGGTCTGCATGTCCCAAGCTGGAACCTCCAAACGGGGACAGCTCTGCTGGGGAAGGACTTGCTGGAAGCCCTGGAGGTGTGGGCTCAGGTGGGAATGGGCTGATCCCTCCTGCCCTATGGGGCTGCATGGCTCAGGGATTTCCTCTGCTGAGCTGGATGTTTGCTTGGGTTGAGAGGTGAAATGTGGGGAGCTGTAATCCATGGAGGAGTACAGGTAGCTGTGTTGTGATGGATATAGAGCTTGGAATGCCAGACATCCCTGCAGGAGCGGGATGTGGATGGACCTCTGGGATTAGGAAGGAGAAAAAGTGACACCAAGATCTTCCTGGCACTAACAGACCTTGGACTCACGCAGTCCTGGAGCAGGTGTTGCTCTTCCTAATCTTTCAGGACTTTATTGGAAAAACCTCGTGAACCAAAGGAAGGGAATGAATCTTTTGGCTGTGTTGCTGGTTTTTGTTTAAGTAGGAATGGCTGGGAACAAGCTGTAGGAAGAACACTGGGTCTCACAGTGGAGATGTCCACAAGGGAACGTCTGCTTTCCAGGCTGCCTTTGGCATCTCCCAAAATGGTGTGGCACATGGAACAAGGAGGCAGCTTTGCTATTTACAGTTCTGAGCAACAACACCCCCTGTTATTTGCCAGCGCAGGTACCTTGCAGGGGATAAGTCCTAATCCACCAGGATGAGCTTAATGGATCTGACAGAGCTCGAGTTAGAAGGTTTTTTCCCTCCTTGTCTTCCTCCAAGGAGGTTGTACTTGGAAGCAGGCCCTGTCCTCTGGCAGTCTGTCTGGTCACACAATTGCAGGGGGCTGGGGTGGGGTTTTGGTGTTAATTTTGGAAGAAAAAATCAAATTTGGGCCCGTTCTGAAGAGAGGAGGACCTGTGTTCCCCTACTCGAGGGTTTGCAAAGCGAAATGGGATCAGAGGTGACTGGGCTGGCTGTCCCTGCTCCTCAGGCATTCCAGAGTGCAAGAGCAGCTAAAAATAGAAGTAATCTTTCCTCTGGGAAAAGGACTGCTTGGCCTCTGCCCCAGGGGAGGGGGCACTGCCCTGGCATTTTGGATTGGTTCCTCCTGGTGGGGGGGGAAATCATTACAGAAATATGAGATATTTATTAGTCTGCTAAAGGTGGAAGGAATTAGTGTTTGTGCTTCTGAGCTGTATTACAGGCAATGAGCTGTTGGGATCAGGGTTTTAAATGTGTTCCCAACATTGGGCCTTAAAGCTGTTGTGTTTGAGTGTGTTTGCTCCCCTCTGGCAGCCCCGGTCAGAGCCCTTGGCCCTTTCTCTCTATGCTGGAGGATCTGCTCAGCCCCACACTGACACTGGCTGCAGTTCCTGTGCTAATTTAATCCACTTCAGCCCTTTGGTCATTCCTATAATTAGACCTGTCTGCCATGTCCACGGAATACTTGGGAGCTTTGCCGTGGTATCCTGGGTCTCTGCTCAGCTCTCGGTGGCTTTTTCTAAATCCAGAGCTGAGAAAGGAAGAGTCCCTGGACTAAACTTTCGTGGTGAAATAATCCATACTGCTCACGAATCCTTAAAAGATCTGTAAGGATTCTCCTTGCACTCCTGCATCGGAAGAGCCTTTCCAAGGAGCAGTTCCTGATTGTTGCTCAGCCTTTCTGCTGGCCCAAGCTCGTTACTGGAGCTGCTAATTGTGCCGCGAGGGGCTCTGAGCTGGCTTTGGGCAGGGGCTCTCACTTCCAAAGCTGTATTCAGAATTCCTTGTAATGGTGCTTCCGAGAGGCCGAGCTGATGAAGTGTGACCACACTGCTTAAAGCAAATGGCACGGAAAGGGAGCTGGGAAGGGGAGTTTGTGGAGCTCAGCACAGCCCAGGATGGAGCAGCAGCAGAACAAAGTGAAGAGCAGGACCTGCACTGCCAGACACCGACAGAACCACCCTGACCTGACTGTCCTGCTCTGCCTGTTTCTCCACAGCTGGCATCCAGTGGGATTTTGCAGGCTGAGTTTAATGCAAAAGAGACTAAACTGTGGTTTGGGGCAGGTACAAAATCCCAGGAGACAAAGATCAGAGCAGCAGACAGGAGGTGACATATGAGGGGCTGTTCTCTGAGCTAAAGGAAGGCAGCTCCTCACTGTTTTACATTATTTATTCCCCACAAACAGAGGATTCAATTCAGGTCTCTGAACCATTCAGTCAAGTTAAGTTTGGGTGAAATTTTGGAAGAAGTGGAGTTGGGAATAAGCTTTCTAAACATAACCTTTTCCTTGTCTCTTCTGCAGGGAAATCCAGCTCCTGCGGCGACTACGGCACAAAAACGTCATCCAGTTGGTAGATGTGTTGTACAACGAGGAGAAGCAGAAAATATATCCTTTTTCACAGGGCTGTTGGTCAGGTTTGAATTCCCATTGTCCCCTCCTGTAATTTTGCTTTTGGGAAGGCCCTTTTGGATGTTTCTTAAGCTTAAATTTTTGCAGTTAAATTGCTTTCACTGCTTTTAACCATCCTGCCTGTCTGGGAGACTTTCCACACAAACACAAATTCACGCAGACACTGATCAAGGCTGTTTTATCCTCACTTTGCTGGATTTTGTGTGACTCTGCCACACTGAGAGCACTTTGCCTGGAACCAGTGTGGAAGTTCCTGGAGCTGATCCCTTGCAGCACGTGTTACAAATGGATGCTTTTATTTTTGACAGTGTTTTCTAACTACTGTCTTCTTATTACAGTACTCCAGAAGAGGAGTAATTTAATTGTGTGCGTTAATTAGATCAAACACTCTGCCACCAGATCATTAGGATAAAGCAGTGTGACAACTTCTGCTTGTGCCGTGGCCTCGACAGAGCAGGGGGACGCTGAGTCAATTACTGATAGAGATCCCGTTTAATTAGGGAGAAGGGAGGAGGCAGCATGGGTAAAAGGAGCCCAAGAGAGACATCGTGTGTCGGTACCAGGTGATGACAACCCAAAACCATCACTGGGAAATAGGATCTCTCCAAGGATGCTCGTTGCTGGACTCTCTGAGCAGTGCTGGTCCACAAAGCTCTGTACTTTGCCCTTACAAGGACAGGTTGATTTTGTTGTTTTTATCTTTATCTGCTCCTACACTCTCACAAACTTTGTTCCTCCCTGTGCTGGTTCTGTGTGTGAGTGGCAGTAACTGGGGGAATCTGTTTTCGCTGCAGCTGGGAGCAGGAGTTCATCCATGGTCTTGTTCAAACCCTTCCCTGGCTCTTGGCTGGCACTGCCTGTGCTGCATGTCCTGGGCTGTGGCAGCTCAGACCTTGAGCAGCCACATGGGGAACAGGTTTGGGAACGGATCCAGCAGAAAAGGGACAGTCTCCCTGAGGCTGCCCTGGGGGCAGGGCCCTTAGTCATGCACAGCACTGTGTTGGTTCCTTGCAGGAAGCAGAGTTGGGGTTTAGGGGAGGGATGCCAACTTCCCCCTTGGTGATAAAAAGAAAATCCTCGTTTCAGACCAAGCATTGTGGGATTGGAAATAGGGGCTGTGGAAGGAAGGATTCTGTGCCCAGCACAGTGTTCTGTTGCTCGTGGAAGTGCACTGCAGGCTTGAGCTGTTTGTTGTAGAGTCACAGAATGGTTTGGGTTGGAAGGACGTTAAAGCTCATCCAGTTCCACCCCCTGCCATGGCCAGGGACACATTGCACTATCCCAGGTTGCTCCAAGCCCCATCCAGCCTGGCCTTGGACACTTCCAGGGATGGGGCGGCCACAGCTTCTCTGGGCAACCTGTGCCAGGGCCTCCCCACCCTCACAGGGAGGATTTTTTTCCTAATACCCCATCTAGCCTTCCTCTGTGTCAGTGTGAAGCCGTCCCCCCTTGTCCTGTCACTACATGCTCTTGTAAAAAATCCCTCTCCATCTTCCTTGTAAACTCCCTTCAGGTTAAGACTCCCTTCTGCCTAATCAAAGCCTTCAGTGATTTTCTGCAGAAAAGGGAAAGCTGTGGTGACTGGATTAAAAATATCAACAACTTTTAGTATTTAAGAGGCTGTTTGCTGGCCTGCTGTGGCTGGGAGTGCAGAGCTGCTGGTGAATGGAGAGTTCATCCAGGCAGAAAATGAACCCAGTTCCATGAGCAGCATTCCAGGGATCCTCTTACCGGTGTGTACAGCTGAGTGTGGGAGCAGAACCCCTTGAGGAGAACTGAGAGCCTGGGGCACCTGTAATAGATCTGCTCCAGCCTGGAAGTCTGTTCTCTAATCTGGTTGATCAACCTGAAGTGGATCAGTGACCAGGGAGGGGGTGAGGAGCAGCCTGGCAGTTAATGACACCCAGCCAGGCTGTCCTTGAGCCTGTTTGCTCCCTGGGAGCTGCTCTGGATTATCTCCTGTCACTGTTATTCTCTTGGCAGTGGGAGAGTTGATGTCTTCCACATCAGTGTGATAGAAGTAGTTCACAGATTTCTTCCAGAATAAGGAGGGGTAGGAAGGAATTTTGGGAGCTCTTTCTTCTATTCTTGGTTTTATTGATTTGCTGAGTGTCTTTGTGCCCATCATAAAGTCTTTTTTAGGGTATATTTAGAGTATTTTAGGGTCCCTCTGAAGAGCAGCTCATGGGGAATAGAGCAGGAATTTAATGAGTTTTCAGTGTTTGGAGCTGCTGGATGGAACATGCTGCAAAGGGGCACTACAGTCTTCAGCCCAGATCCCACACAGGGCACAAGTCTCCCTTCAGCCTCTCCTGCCTCAGGTGACTTCCTGGGGCAAAAGCAACTTATTTTGGGCTTAGGTTAAGAAGGCACCTGCCAGAAGTAAGAAGTGGCCGTGCTTGGGGTCGCTGGGGAGCCCTGGCAGCCTCTGCTCTGTCAGGACACTTGCTGGGCACAGCCCTTGATATCCCAGGGTCTGTTCTCCCAGGCCCCTCCAAGCCACACTTCACCTTCAAAAGCCCAGGGAGAGGAAGAAAGAGGCAATTACAGCATCAGGCAGTCGTGTGGTTCCCATTTTTTGGCCCCAACATTAAAGCTTACGGAGATAAAAACTGAAATATGCTGCAAGGGAACAAATGCTGCAAAGTGCCACCAGCTCTTGGCATTCTGTTGTAACTGTTTTTATCCATGTGGTTTCAAAAAGCTTCCCAGCTCTGCAGGGATCCTTTCTCCTGCTGCTGGAATTCTCCCGTGGAGCTGGGGGTAAGCAGCAGCTGTTCCATAGAGCACACAGCTGGGTTGTTTGGGACAGGGAATGAGAAATAACCAATTTTGGGGAAGGTAATGGGAGCTCACTGTCATGTCAGGTGCAGAACACGCAGGGCTCTGGGGGAATGTGCTACAGCTCTTCTGCCAGGGAGTTCCCAACTTTCTGTGCCCATTTCAGCATATTTCCCTGTTTTCTATCATGCCTGTGAGATCTCCAGCTTATTTTCTGTGGAGTTCCCATCCTGTTCCAGATCTGGTCACGGAGCTGCAGCTGCTCATTCAACAGAAGGATTTTCCTGTAGGTGCTTTTCCCTTCTGTGGGAGCTGGAGGAACGTCCCTCAGTACCTGGGGAGTGCAACCATTCCCTGTGGGATGGGGCTGCTGCCCATCTCAGGAGAGTTTAACCCTGGAGCTTCCTTAACTCAGCCTTCACGTATATGGTGATGGAGTACTGTGTGTGTGGGATGCAGGAAATGCTGGACAGTGTCCCAGAAAAGAGGTTTCCAGTGTTTCAGGCTCACGGGTAAGTTCTGTTCCTCTCACCACTGTGTCCTCTCGAGTGGAGAGCACGTTCTGCTCTGCTCAGGCTGTGTTTGAAAGCAAACCTGGCTTTGTGTAATAATTTCATATTTTACACCCGTGCAAAAAAGTGAAAAGCTGTTGAAGTGGCAGCGGGGATTGCCCTTAGATTCTGGGAAGGAAAACCATCTTTCTATTGATTTTTCTGCTGCTTTTGTTTTACTTCCCGAGCTGCCCAACAGCCCTCCCTGGTCCCCGTGCTTCTGCCATGCCAAGGGCTGTGAGGGGGGAATCTCTTGTCTAAATGGAGGTCAAGCCATAATTCCCCATCAGAAAAAAGTTTAAAGGCCTTGAGATGAATTAGGTATTGGCAATATCCAGCACGATAAAGCTGGACCCCCTTTCACTCAGTAAGGAAAGAAATCTGAGAATTCTGGGAATAGATACCAGAACATTGTCACAATCAAATCAGGGCAGAGCAGCAAATCTGTGGCAACTACATAATTTTATGGTCATATTTTCGTTTTGTTTTAAGAGATCTCTGAGATTACAGACAGCCTAAGTGAAATTCAGGCACGTTAATGTTATTTCTGGATATTATGAGATGAAACACTTGCCTGCACAACTGCTAGGCTGTGTGTGGATTACAGTGATGGAGTCTCTGACCACGAGCACAGCAAAAAAACTCCTTTCTACTGGCTGAAAGTGTTTGATTTTTCCCCTCTGCCTCTCTCTGCAGGTACTTTTGTCAGCTTATAGATGGCTTAGAATACTTGCACAGCCAAGGGATTGTCCACAAGGATATAAAACCGGGGAACCTCCTGCTAACAACCAATGGGACACTAAAAATATCCGATTTAGGCGTAGCAGAGGTATGTGAGAAGCACAGCAATGTCAGAATGGGACATTCTAGATTGAGGTCACCTCTGTGGTGTCATTGATTTATTGTGGATTTAGGCTTGTGTTCTGTTGCACTTGCAGAGTGCTCTGAGTGACTCTGAGTATTTATTGCAATTGGCAAAGCACTTTTGTTGGTAACACCATGAAACCTCCACTCAGGAAGCACAGAGAGGAAGATGTCAATCTTGGGCAAGCCCAAAAGTGGGGGGAAATGGGGATAAGCTACATAACTCCATTTATATGGAGACTCTCTTAGGCAGGAGAGGTGCAAAACTTGTCACTGTGGCGTGTGGTTGCTGTGGTGGCATGATCTCATCATCTGTGGATGTTCAGTAGAGGAGTTTTCCCATTTTGTTTCCCAGGTGGAGCTTTTCCAGCAGTCGCAGTTTGTTTTCCTTGGAAGTCTGACGCTGTTTGGTCTCTCCTGCTGCAGGCATTGCATCCGTTTGCCGAGGATGACACGTGCAGGACGAGCCAAGGGTCGCCAGCATTCCAGCCCCCAGAAATTGCCAATGGCCTCGACACCTTTTCAGGCTTTAAAGTCGACATCTGGTCCGCGGGGGTGACGCTGTGAGTGCCCGGGGGCCCCCAGGAACTTCATAACAAATGGCACCTCCAGACAGCTCGGTCCTGGCCCAGCTCTGTCATCACTGCTCCTGTGTGGTGGGGGAGCAGAAAGGGGGCTGCTGCTGCCTCCTGTGGGTGGGTTTATGCTCCCCAGAGTACCTGCAATTCTACACAAGGGGGATCTTTGCTCTCCGTGAGTGACTCTGCAGCTGTTGCTCAGCCCCCAGAGGCACAGGCAGGGCAATAACAAAAACCACAAATATCTCCAGTATTTATTTTTAAGTTTTTGCTGTCCCAGACTGTCAGGGAGATGTCCTGGTTGTTTTTACCCCTGTGAATGAAAAGCTGTGATGAAGGAAGGCTAGGGTTAAAGAGGCTTTCCGCATACTGCCAAATATTCCTCTTTTGGTTTCCTCTTGGCTGCTTTTGGCTTATGCAGTCAGGTAAGAGCTGAGTACCTGTGTGCTGCTTCTCATTCTGCTTCTCGTTCTGCCTCCACAGATACAACATCACAACGGGTCTGTACCCTTTTGAAGGGGATAATATCTATAAATTATTTGAAAACATCGGGAAAGGCGACTACACAATTCCAGAGGATTGTGGTCCTCCACTCTCAGACTTATTGAGAGGTGAGTTTCCCATCTGGCTCCAAAAGGGTAAAATTTATAGATGCAACAACTGCTCAGCTTGCACAGTGCCAGAGCTTCCTTCCAAGTGTCCTGTGGAGATACAAGTTCCTGTTAGACAGGGAGGTTATACTTCCAGCCTTACAAGACTCTGGAAGATCTTCAACACTGGAATTTTCCTGAGATCCACTACTGCCCTGCACAGCTTGCAGTCACTACTTTATACAGTTGCTCTTTGCATTATATTTCTTGTGCTCTGAGAAGCTTTTACATCTAAAGACAAAGCCCACAGGGTTAAATTTAAAATGGCATCGTGGCCTTGATGCAGGTTTGGCCAGTGAGAGCACTCTGATGCCTTTGTCCAGGCTTTCCCTAATGTGACACACTGAGTACTCAGGGTCTGCTGTCCCTCCTCATCAGCCTCTGCTTTGGACTTATTTGTCTCAGTTCCACTTGTCTCCTTCCCCCCAAATCCAGAGCTGCAGGATGTTGGAGAAGTGACAGGTGCCCAGTTTCACAGCAGGGCTGGGTTAGGACCAAGAGTGGCACTTTCTAGGGGAGAAGGGTGTGGTTTTATTTGGGTCTTTTTGTTCCTGTCACTTATTGCAGTAGTTTGAGGTTTAGTGCTGAACAGTCTCTACCTGTGGAAGCTGAGTGGTCAGTCAGGACAGCAGTTGTACTGTGCACAGGAGGCAGCCTGGTGAGCCCCTTTGGCAGCAGATGGGATGTGATTCCAGCCCATGGGAGAGCCTGACCAGCATTGCCACTGCCTCCTCAGCAGCAGAACAACTGAGTGCAGCCATGCTCCCCAGCCCTCAGCAGGGGCTCGTCCTCTCCTTTCTCTTCAGCTCTTTGTGAAATCAGTCCCCAAACGTGGGATGTTTGTCTTGTTTCACATTGGTTTTCCTGCTGCTTGCGCTGTGTGGGGTTGGTGAGGGCCTGAGGGGCACCAAGTCGCTCCTTCCTGGCAGCATGTCAGCTCTGCAGGACCCGGGGTCCTTGGTGCAGGGACACAAGGTGTGGGAATTGGTGTGGGGACATGGGCTTCTGACTCAGTGCAGGGACATGGGCTCAGTGTTGGGATACAGGCTCGGTGCAGGGATGCAGCTCCTGGCTCAGTGTGGGGGCACAGCTCCAGGCTTGGTGTGGGGACCCAGGCTCCTGGCTCAGTGCAGGGACACAGGCTTGGTGTTGGGACACGGGCTCGGTGCAGGGACACACAGGTTCCTGCCTTCATGTGGAGACACAGGCTCCAGGCTTGGTGCTGGGACACAGGCTCGGTGCAGGGCCCCGGCTCCTGGCTTAGTGTTAGGACATGGGCTCAGTGCAGGGACGCAGGCTCCAGGCTTGGTGCGGGGACACAGCTTCAGGCTCTGTGCTGGGACACGGGCTCGGTGCAGGGACATGGCTCCAGGCTCAGTGTAGGGCCCCTGCTCCAGGCTTGGTGCAGGGACACAGCTCCCGGTTCAGTGCAGGGACATGGCTCAGTGCAGGGATACAGCTCCAGGCTCTGTGCAGGGACGTGGGCTGGGTGCAGGGCCCCGTCTCCTGGCTCAGTGCAGGGACATGGCTGAGTGCAGGGCCTCAGCTCCTGGCTCGGTGCCGGCCGTGCCGGCGGCAGGTGGTGCTGTCAGTCCGAGCTCTTCCGCTGCCGCCGCCGGGGCTCCCCCGGCCCCCCGGCACCAAGGAGCTGCCAGACCCCCGCAGCCCCCCTCGGAGGCTATTTTAGCGTCCCTGGCCCCACGCCAATGATGAAATCAGTTATTTCCATGTGTTTCCAAAAGCATTAGCCAGCTTTAGCAGCTTTCCAAAGGCGTTACATAAGGCAGCGCTTCCAATGGCACTCGGCACAGCCGGGATCCGGCTGCTCTGCTGAGCCCGACGCGGCGGCTGCTCGTGGCCTGGCACTGCCTGATGTGCTTCATGTTGTACCTGCCAGCCCCAGGGAACAGTGACCTGAGCTCCGTGTGGCTTTTGGCTTGTGACTGCTGACTCCAAACATGGCCTTTTAATGAGCTGGGAATTGCCCAAATGGAGCAAATCCCGCAGTCCGGTTAGACCAGCAGCTGCTCTCCTAAAGCATCCAGCAGAACTCCTTGGAGGTTTGTGATCAGCCTCTCAGCTGCACTTAGTGCTTCCCCCAGGGAAAAGGAGTGTGGCAGTTTTCTCTTTTCCTGTGCTGAGGATATTGACAGCTTAAAATCTTGTGCTTCATTAGCACAATAACTCCGCTCCTAGTTCTCTTCCCACCCCTGCGTGAGATCTGGAGCCAGAATTTCCTGCTTTTCCCTCTGCCTGATTTTACATGGAGGAGCCTTGCACCTGGTGCCCTTTGTCCATCTCTTACACCCTGAGTCTCCTCCTGCATCCTCATTGCTGTCAGTCTGTCTGTCTGTTTGTCTGCATCCCTTCTGTGCTTGGGCACCACAGAGATGGGTGGGAGTCGAGTGGGTTTCGTGGGGAGAGGAGCTTGTCTGGCAGGACACAGGCTGCACCCCCTTCTTTCAGGGCACTGGGAAGCCCTAAGCATCCTTTTTCTTGTCCTCCCTTCCATCTGAGAACAGTTTCCCACTCCTCATCTCACTGTATGTACCGGCTACACTGTAAAAGCTGTCAAAACCTCCTGGTATTTCCCTTGCTTGGTGTGACATATATTTTTCAGTGGTCAGGATGCCCTCTGGCCCTGAGGTGGATGAATTTTTGGGTGGGATTGCCCCAGCTCCCCCCCACTCTGGAGGCCTGAGCAGCTCCCCAGCATCTGCTGAGGCCCAGGGCTGAGCCGTGCAGCGGTGGCACCACGTAGCTATGGTGACAAACCTGGATGCTTTATTTAGTTCCTGCTTTTCCTCCAGAACATCTGCATTTCCTGGTCGGTGCCTGCTCCTCCTGCAGCAGGCTGGAGCTGAATCCATTGCCTGTGGATCAGATACTGTCAATGGATGTGTTTGTGTGAGCAGCACAGACACCCCCAGCTCAGCTCCGTCGCTCTGGCGGTTTTGTCTCATCTTTGTGTCGCTTTGAAAGGCTCTAAAAGCCCTCACAGGGCTGCAAGCGCCTGGTCTGGGTTTGAGTGAGGCAGAATTCAGTGCAGCAAAGTGCTCATTTCCTCTGTCTGCCAGGGCTGTACTGACCACAGGCCCCACAGTCAGGCTGTGAAGCAAACACAAACACACTTTGTAAGATGTTTCTGTTCTTCTGTTGACTAGTTTTGTAGCATGTCTTTACTTTTTCTTCCCCTTGAGCTTGTTTTTATCTTTGTTCCCCTTTTCCAGAAGTGCAGAGTTTAGAGGACTTAAAGCTTCAGTGGTATTTGGCTTGTAAAGAGACTCGCATGACAGTATATCCTCCAGATTAGTTGGGATGCTGCTCCTCATTTTGTCTCCCTAATCAGGGATGAAGCTTTATTTATACTCTTCAGGGATGGAAGGAAGAAGGGCTGGTGCTGTTTTGTGTGTGCAGTCAGGAGAGATGTGTCAGAGAGGAAGAGTTTATAAATAGCCTTAAGGTTCTTCTGGCAGCATCTGCCCATGGCTTATCAACTCGTGTGCACTTTGCTTCTGGACCAGAAAAATGCACAAGGTCAGCTTTCCTCCTCATGGTCTAATAGACTTTTACTGGAAGAGGAAAGTCTGAGGCTGCAGCTCTGCATTAATCAGCATCTGGATTGATTTCCAGGCCCTGTGACCTGGGACACGGTGGTTGGTTCCTCAGCAGTTTGTTTTCTCACTGCCATGACCTTTCCTTGCTGGGACAGCAAGAGGATGTGTCCTGGTGACAGTGGGATGCTTTAATTCTGCCATGGCAGGAGTCCCCCGAGCTGTCTGTGCCCATCCAGAGGCCGGTGCTGGATCACAGGCTCGGGGTTTGCCTGCAGAGGGAGTTTGTGGCCGGAACACCCGGCTGAGTGCAGGGAGAGGGAGAAGGTCCTGCCTCATTTGCAGATTAGCCTCACTTCTTTTATAGCAGTTGTTCAAATGTTGATCCAAGTTGGAGACTGTAGTGAAATCCAGGCTGAGTTCATTAACCTTGCTGTTGGATTGTTTCTCCAGTGCCATACCTGAGACTGTGCTGTGCTCTGAACTCCAGGAATTCTGCCCTGGGGTATAGTGCTGTGGCTATTCAGGATCACTGAGTGTGTGGGGTGGAGGCAGTGAGGAGCTTAGGGCAGATCCATGGATTGTCACTGGATGTGGTTTGAAAGGGTTTTGAAGCTGTTGATGTGCTGCAGAGGACACGATACCCCTGTCTGGGCACGACTGTGTAGTGTCTGTTCTTACCAGTTTAATATCTGATACATCCTCCAGGAGAGGACTTTATGTTTTAGGAATAATTTCCTCATGAAAAGGGTGGTCAGGCACTGGGAGGGGCTGCCCAGGGAGGTTTGGAGTCCCCATCCCTGGAGGTGTCCAGGGAACAGCTGGACATGGCACTCAGTGCTCTGTGCTGGTGATAAGGTGGGGATTGGTGATTCTCTGATACCCCTCTATGGGCACAGCGAATCCCCCAGGAATACCGGGGAGCAGAGGTTGGAGTTGGGCCTCCTGAAGCATTCCCTGGCACAGCCTGTCCCATCCCTGCTCGGAGATAAACTCCAGGGAAGTCTTTACCCTAAATGGCAGCGAGCGGCGGCTCCTGCGGGCAGACGCTCTGGGATGACTTGCCTGGTGAATAGAACATGATGTTTTGTCTTGCTGAAGCCTCTCTCCAGTTCAGGACTTGAGCCACGGAGCTGCCACGAGTGACTCAGAGCTGAATGTACGAATGTACATTTTCAGTGAGGAGACTTCCCGTTTTCTTTCAGATGTTGCCCCAAATGCGGTCATTTTTCATTGAAGTAAAAATTCTTTTTGGTCGATTATTTTCCTTGTGCTTTTTTAATGGCTTGAGAGCAACAGCTCCCTGTGCTGTGGCTGTTTGTAACTGCTGCTCTTGGGCCTCTTTTAATCATTTACCTTAAACTTCTTCCCCTGCTTGTACCGGTTTCATCTGGTAAATGCCTTAAATTTCAAAAACACCTTGAAGTGTGGTCTTTAAATAAATCAATTGGAGGAGTGGGTGGTGTCCTGACCTTCCTGTTTCTGACGACATTAATAAGAGAACCCAACCAGTACTTGCTCTTGTCCCCTAAACTTCATATGAGAGCTCTTTGCAGTCCTATTTCTTAAAAAAAAAAGCCAACTCATTTGGGCAGCTCAGTTGTGAAACTACTGTCTGATCATCTTCTTAATAAGTTCTTTAATTAGGTGTGGGATTTTTTTTTCCTCTGAACTTATTTCTTTTTCTGTAAGGTGAGGAGAAATTCCATCTGAACGTGAGAAAACTCCTTTGCTGCCAGGGTTGAGCTTTGGAACAGGTTGCTGGGGGGGGGGGGGGGGTGTNCCAAAACTCTGAGGAATTGGGCTCTGAGGACTCCAGGGCCTCGAGTTCCTGAGCCAGGGGCCTGGGATACACCTGACCTGTAACCTGGAAAGCTCTTCCTGGGTTTCTTTAACCTACTTTGTGTGATGTCATGTGGGTCAGTAGTGATCCCATCTGCCTTAAAGCTCTTAGTGATGTCACCAGCATAGATAAACCTTACCAAATTGCCAGGGCAAAGTGTATTTTGGGTTCTTTTTTGTTACCACTTGTACTGTCATGATTTATCTCTTCCATGACCTTTGAATTGCAGAATCTCAACTGCAAGGCCCTTGCAGCTTCCTGCTTGAACTAGGATGTGTCTTTCCAGCCTTCCCTTCCCAAATGTCCACCCAGATATATCTCCCACGCCTGTGTTCGCAATGTGTCCTTGTCCTGGCTCTCCCCAGCACTCTGCACTGTTTGCTCCTGTCCTGACTTTCTGAATTCCTGTTTGACAGTGAGTGCTGCTTCCCAGACTTTTCTGGTTGTTGGAGACGGGCTCCTCCTGTTCCCACCCCTCTCCAAACCCTCACTCTTCATGCAACCTGTGCAAGACTTGACAGTGCAGGTGCTTCAGGAGCAACAGGGGATCATCCAGTAGAAGCAAAACTCGTGGTAGTGTTCAGCCGTGAGGCTTTGTTAACGTTCATTAGGTGAATATATTCCTGGAACCTTCACTGGAGAAAATCTTGGATGCTGCTGGATGAGGCTCCTGAGGTCCCATTGGCTCATTCCTGGAGAATGTGGCAAAATTTGCTCTTTCCCTTCTATTGAGTTGTGAAGCTTCTGAAAGGCAGCAGAGCAGAGTGGGCATCCCAGGAGACTGTTTAAGGAATCCACCTCCCTCTTTCCCAGAGAGAATAGGGATGAGCTGCTTTTCCTCTCCCCACGCTGCTCACCACCCACCCCAGCTACCTCAGCAGATGATCCCAGAAATCCAAGCCCTTGGCCAGCGCACAGGGATGGGCGGTAGGATGATTTTTTTCGTTGGTTCTCCCCAGCTGTACCTCAGAATAGAATTCCACTAGACCAGAGTATCTGGGGCACTGAACAACTGGACATATGCGATGCCCGGGGCTTTGGCTCTTCCACGGAGGAGGTTCAATGGAATTATCTGTGAAATGCAAAGTCTTGATGTTCTTTGCCTGGAGACTTTCTTGGAGCTGTGATTGAGGGCTGGACAGGCCTCAGTCCCTGCACTGGGAGGGAGGGAAGGGCCGTATCCACTTTGCAGGTGGGAAGCTGAGGAACAGACTGGACCAGGTAGTCAGCAAAGGGGTTGGGATTTTGTGCTAAGCCTCCTGTGACCAATGGAGCAAATCCTGCCTGAAGCTGCCAGGACTGGACACAGCATGGCTGTGAGGGAGGGAGAGGGAGGGAAGGACAGAGCTTTGTGCTTGCTGGCTTCGACTCAGCTGAGTATCTGTGATCACACCTGGACTTTTTTCCTTCTTTTCAGGGATGCTTGAATACGACCCAGCCAAGAGGTTCTCAATACAGCAGATAAGGCAGCACAAGTGAGTGTTATCAGTCCTCCTCTTCCTGCTTCTCCTGTACCTGTGCTCCTGCTCTCACCTCCTGTTTCGTTTTGACAGCAGACACATGGAAGTCACTAGATCTCTTTCCTCCAGCTCTGCTGGGGTTCTGGCAACCTCCACTTGGCTTTTTTCCTCCTATTAGAGCATCCGGTAAAGCACTGGAATTGCTAACCAGTAAATAAGGAATATGTTGGAAGTCTGTTCGTGGCGTGCCTGCTTCTGGATAATTAAGGGTTCTGGATAATTTTTTCCAGAGGCCAGCAAGTACTAATGGAGCAGACCAGGAGATCCTTAAGGCTGTGTTATTGAAGTAGACTGCTCAGTAACGTGTGTTAGTTCTGGCCAGTCTGGGGACAGAAATATCCCCTGGTATTTGCTCCATATGGAATCAGTATGTGGAAAAGCGTTCCAGGACAATAGGAAGTTTGTTTTTTTCTTTCTCTTTAATATCACAGTCCTCCCTCCCCCATATCCTCCCCCATTTTCCGTGCCATAGTCAGGGGGGGAAATGCCCCGTTATCACTGAGGTTTTTTTTAAGGATCTGTTTGAACACGCTGGCTCCGAGCAGAGATTTCCTGGGCGGATAAAAGTACAAGAACAAAAAGCATCATGAGGATGGTTCGCTGCGGAGGCTGCATTAGCTTATCTCCTCTTGGAATGGGAAGTGCTTCTGAGGACAGGCGGAGCTGCCTCTGGACTGCAGCTGCTCAGCACAGGCCCTGCCTGTGAGCCTGCTCAGATCCTTTCGGGAGCCCTGTAAAAGCAAGAATGTGATCCAGGGTGGTGCTGAGCCCGCTCCATGCAGCAGGAACAGCGCTGCTTTCCTGTTGTGCCTCTGGAAAAGCCATGTGCTGTCAGGTGATGGTCCCTGGGAGGTGTCTGAGGAGCCACAGCTGGAACCTGAGAGGTCTGAGGTGCACTGGACCTATGCAGAGAGCGACTGGGACTGGCTCCAACAGGGATCAGAGGGACCAGGGGTGCAGACAGGGCTTATGGAGCTGCCCAGGCAATTAATGAAGTGTCAGGAAGACTTTTTTGGTAGTAGCCAAGCCCCATGCCTGGGTTGTTTCAGGGACTCAGCGCTGACAGGAACAGGCATTTGCCATTTGAGTCTGCCTTTCCAGACTCACGTGCCTCCCAGTACTAGTGGCCATGACCAGAGGGGGGTCAGCTTGCCACACTTTGTCGGGAAGCACTGGAAAGAAGCAGGAATTAAGCCTATGGAGTCATCAGCAGGTGTTGAGAACAAGCTCTAAAAGCACTTTCTTTCCTATGGCTGCAGAGGCTGCCCCTGAGCTTGGGCACTGCCCTGGACCCTCATGGGTCACTGCAGGTGTTTGAGCTGGTTCCCCAGCTCCAGATATTCTGTTTTGCCCTCCTCCCACATGGCAGTGAGTTTCTGTGTCAGTGTTGCCCAGCTGGAAGCGCAGAGGGGTCTCCAGAGACCCTGCCTGTACTTAGAAAGCCGGAGAAACTGGAGCACACCTCTGGCATGGGGCAGCTGCGGAGCTCCTCGGCTACTGTGCCAGGGCTTTTCATCCCACAGCACCGAGAGGGGCTGAGGAAAGGCTCTACCTGCAAACCCAGGAGCATTTCCAAGGCTTAGGCTCTTATTAGTTTTGTGTGAGCTTAGCCAGTGCTTCTTAACAGGCTTTTCTCCCCTATTAGTAATTGCCTCCTTCCTCCTGCTGTGGCATCTAGTAATTACATCAAGCACAGCAGAGCTTGTGGCCTGGGCCTTGGATGTGTCTGTCCAGCTTCTTTTTGTGCTAAAGAATCCAGAGCTTGGTTCTCCTGCCTTTTCTTTAAATAGAAGCTTAGCCCTGATGCTTAACCTGACCCTGTTTTTTCTGTAAATGGAACACAGCAGTCAGGACAGCAGGCAGCCATTCGGGTATTGGCAGAGGGGTTTGGGAAAGCATTTTAGTAACAAGAGGTTTGATTTCTCGAATCCTTGGATTTCATGTGTTGGAGGGAGTAAGTCAATAATGATTTTGGGTTTCTCTGCACTCCTCCTCCCAAAAGCATGTGCTGAGGACAGGAACTAGACCAGAGAAACATCAAGTGACTTCCCCGGGCTGCCCTGCTGGGACGGATCCCGGCTCAAACCAGAATCACCCGGTGCCTTTCCGTGCTGCTGGAAGTCTCTTTTTATGTCTTTGAGCTGCTGTTCCTGGGGACTCACTCATATGGGCACTCGGGATCATCAAAGTGCTCTGAAATCAGCAGGAGCAGCCCCTGGGCCCCGGGCGGGGATTTTGTGCTGGAGCTGCTGGACCAAGCTCATGTGGGAACGGTGGGAGGGGGCCGTGTTCCCCTGTCCTGTGGAAAGGGTGATCCCAAGGGAAGCATCACAGAGTGGGTGTCCTGCAGCCACAGAACTGGGACTCAGGATCCATCCATCCCCTCTTTATCTTCTATAAAGCCCTCGCAGTGGGATCAGGGATAAAATCAGTGGCTCAGGGACACTGAGGAAGCATGGAATGCTGCTCCATGAGGGAGCAAAGCTGCAGGAGGCAGGGAAGGCAGCCAGGCAGCCCAGCAATGGTAATCCTTCCATTCCTCCCGTTATTCCTGTCAGCTATTCCAAATGCTTTTCCCCCTGCAGCAGCAGAGGAATGCTGGAGGAAGAGTCTGCTGAGTTTCATCCCTGCCAGCTGCCTTCCTCTCTCCCTCCTCACTCCTGCAGCTGAACTGCATCAAACTCCTGTCTCTGCACTTTTACTGGAGCGGGACAAAGCAAATTGCTGCTCTGTTCAACCCAGTCCGTGCAGAGTTGTAAATGGAAATGAGTTAAACCTCTCCCAGCCTGCCATCTGAGAGCTTGGGAACTGCCAGAAGCCGACCCCTGAGCAGCAGTGGAAGAGCCTGGAAACTTGCTTTCCCTGGAAGGATCCGAGTGGGATGATGTTCAGTGGAAAACCAGTGCTCATAACTCAGCTCCGTGAATATTTGGTGCTCCTGGGATAGGGTTTGTAGGGCAAGGAGGAAAAGCTGCCAAGAGCCATGGAGTTCCAACCCGCTCCCTATGGATTATCCACCACCTCCCTTCTGCCCCGTGCTTTTGCTGAAGGGCTTCCTGCTCATACACTGCGTTTTGTTACTAATTCACTGACCTGCTGCAGCACTTAAAGTGATGAAGTGGATGCAGAATTCTACCTCTGTCCCTTGTTTCCAAGGCAACCATCTTCCCTTCCCTCTCCACAAGTGTCACACTTAATTTGTTCAGGCGCAGATCCGATTGCAGAAGTTCATAGCACGAGAGGGGAGGCACTTCCACCTTTTATTAGTGGAGGTGCAAATTAACCTGCAGGGCTGGGGTCTCCTCCTGCCTTCCCAGAGCTGCTGTGCTGCCTTCCCCAGCGCCTGTGGGGTTTGGAGCCTGGCTCTGGGATGCTCTGGGATGCTGTGCCATTCAAACCTGGCTGCCAAACCCCTTGGAATCTCTGTGTGGTGCCACTGAGGGCTCCTTTGCAGGGGCTGGCTGTGCTCCTGGGCTTCCATGCCTGTGTTTAAAGGAGGGAATGGAGTTTCTCTGAGCCTCTGCTGTTGCCTGTGCACTCGTGGGCTTTCCCCATTCCTTCTCCATGGTGCCAGGCAGTGATCTCCCCTCAGCAGGACACAAAGAAGCATTCCTCTTCCTTCCCAAAGCACCAGGCTGAGTCTTCCTGCCCTCTGGCAGCACATGGAGGGGATCTTTCCTCCTTTTACCTGCATTCTGCAAATCAGTTTTGTAACGTGGCATGTTAAAGGACTGTGAGTCTCCACAACTCCTTGTAGGAGTCTGAGCCATCCCTGTCACCTTTGGCCCTACCACCAGCTGGGGGAAACTGCTGCTCTCATACTTCTGGTTTTTTTCTGAACCTGACTGAAGAGCTTGGGCATCTCTTGATCCAACAAGAGCTGGAGCAGTGATTGCAGGGACGCTGCTGGCGTGTGTTGCCTTTCTCTGGGACATTGTGTGCCTTCCACGATTGCCTGTGAGGGAGCTGAGCTAAACTGGAAGCCTGTTAGCTGCTGCTTGTTGTGACAGTGACCTTCCAGGGAGCTCGAGGTCCTTACATGGCATCACAGGAGGTGGAGAATCACTCGTCCTGACCCTGGCTGGCAGGGCAGGGATCTGCAGCTTGGCATCTGCTCTCGGAGAAAACCATCCCTGTACAAACTAAGCCAACTGCAATGTTTGTGACCCAAATGGGAAGTGAATAGCTGGGAGTGTTGGAAAGCTGCAGCTGTGCTTACAGATTCTTATTTTAACCTTGCTTATACCAGGGCTTGAAAAGAGCAGAGTGAGGGCTTGTGATGGGAGATCTGAGCTTGGGAGCTGCAAACCAGACGGGCTCATTAAGCACTGGGCAACCCAGATTTGTCTTTCCCTTCAGTCCTTGACCCTTGCTGTCTTATCTCCCTGTGGCTGACAGCAGCCGTCTGGGCACCACTTCTGCCTGGCAGGATCACAATTAACGCTTGTGCCGCTGCTGGCCGGGGGTTCTGAGCTCTGCAGGCACCTCAGTGAGCTTGTGGAATAGGAAGAAATAATCCCTTACTACTGCTGCCTTCACTCTGAAGCGTTTATAAGCCACTCCTAGCACTCTGAAACACAAGACCGGAGAGGAATCTGCCTCTTGCAGGGGATGCTCTGCACAAGAGGTGCTTCTGAGATGCCCAAAATCTTTTTCTTCTCCCTTAGAGTTAAAGCAGCTGCCACAAGCACCAGGCTTGTGTGTGTGCCAGTGCAGTTGGCTCAGAAAACATCCTTAAACTGGGAATAACTGGTGGAATGGAGCACTTATCAGCAGGGCTCTGACCCAGCTCATGTTTTGGGTGCTGGTGACAGCAGGGTGAGGAGGGGCTTTATCTCATCACCATGGCTGGCCAGGAGCAGCTTTCTAGCTCAGGCAGTGGCTTCCTGAACACCCTCCAGGGTGTTCTGGAGCCAGTGGTCCTCAGCTGAAGAGCAAATCTTCACTGACAACCTCCAGCACCAGCACAGAAAGCAGAATGTCTGTTCCTGCTGGAAAATCCTTGCTGGGAAATACTCCACTACTCCATACAGAATTGCTCGAGGCTCCTTCCAAGAGGTCTTTGATTTTTTTCTTAGAACTTCAATGGATTTCTCTTCTCACTCTCTATCCTCATTATCATATATGCATATGCAAGTGTTTGAAATCACCTCCCGGAGGATGGAAGCATAATGACTGGAGTACAGTGATTCAGGTTTCTGCTGCTAATAAAAACCTATTTTTACTCTCCTGGTAAGTAGGACAGGAGGGAAGAGTGAGGCAGAGCTGAAATACAGCAAAATAAAAACACCAGTTGCTGTAGCCTTCCAGGCTTTTTCCCTTTAAAATTCTCCTTTTAACAGCAGTCACTCTGATCTCATTTGTGCTGGATATTCCCTTCTCCCGAGGTCTCTGGTGTAGAGTTTGGATCCCTCAGGCCCCAGTGCCCCTGGCAAAACCAGCTGATGGCTGGTGGCTCCTCTGCCCCTGTGCTGCTGATCCTGCCAGGCTGAATCAGCCCGGGCTGGATTTGCTGTCTTGGCAGTCGCTTCCTCCATGAACGCGGTCTCCAAGGAAGGGAAATGGATTGATCCGATTAGGAGAGCCGTGTGCCATGCACGTCACCAAGGGAGCCATCCAAGGGATCTGTGAGGAGCCCTTGGCCAGAATCGAGTTACGCTGGTCCCATTCCTTTCCTGCCGGCCCAGCAGCTGAGATGGGCTTTGCTTAACTCCTGTAGTGCCACTTCGGGGACCAGAGGTGGCACTTGCCAGCTGAGATCTGCAGCAGTTCCTGTCCCTCTCCCTAAACAGCAGCTTCCTCCCTGCAGACCAGGGGCTGCCCAGCTACAAAACTCGATTGGTGCAGAGAAAACAGTTTAAAGATGCTGGTGGTGAAGCAGTTTCTGGATGAGAATTCACCCCTCCCTCGAATCCTGCCTGGTTTGTCCCAGTAGCTGCATTTCCATTTGTTTATCTCCTCGCTCCTCGCTTTTCCTGGTAGTTTTGTTAGAATCCCACTTTTTTTCAGGCCGACTGTCAAAGCAGTGTAAGACTAGAACAAAATGATAATTACAGCTCTGCGCAGGAGGTGCCTTCAGCCTTCCTTCCTGAAAGGAATTTGGAACTAGGGTGATAAAAACCAGATGGCTCAGGTTGGTGAGAGCTCTTGGGCTGGCTCAGGCCCTCCTCCGTGGTTGGAGGCCAGGAGTTACTGGATGCCAACAGCAGAGAGAGAAGCATTCATGTCCCATCAAGCTTATGTGGGCTGGAAAGGTGTGTTAGAGGTACCTGGGTCTGGAGAAACCTCTGCTCCCACCCACATTTAGGGGGTCACTGGGAATGTGGAGGCTCCAACAGCACTTCCAGGAAACTTTGGTGCCCACATGCAGCACTGGGAGATGTCCCAGACAGTCTGGAGTCAAAGCTCTGCTATGGGAGTACGATGAAAACCTAAGAGGTTTATCCCATCTGGCTCTGGGATGCTGCTGGGAAGCAGCCTGCTGGATTCCTGATCTGATTAAGAACAGCTTTCGGAGCCGATATCCTTTCCTGGCCAGATGGCAGCATGGGGCTTGGTGGTGATAGGAGTCCCTTGAGACACGGGGGGGATAAAAAGATGAAGTAGAAGCATTTCTGCCGTGGCTTTGGTGCAAACTGGCTTTTAGAGGAAACTGCTGCAGTAACTGCCCCTCTCCTCAGGCTGGGATCCTGCAAACTTTTGTCTGTTGGGCTGGATCAGCCTCAGCTTCAGGATAGGAGAAGTTCTTCTGTCCTGCTTGCTTGGATAATAAAACTCGGGAGCTCTGGCAGCTCTGCTGATGTGTTTTGACTTACAGGTGGTTTTTTGCTGGAGTTGATGATGGGGAGAGCGTTCCTGAGCTGCGTATCCATGCCCTGAGCTGCCCTCTGTGCCTGTCCCACCCCAGTGTGTCCAGCAGCAGACTCTGTCACCTGGGCAGATCTGTTGGTTCCTCCTGACCTGCCGTGGGTGGAGCTCCCGGCTCGGAATATTGGGGTGGGCTGGGGCCATCTCGGCGTGGAGGGCCCCTGCAGGCCTTGTGCCCTGACCCTGCTGTGTCCTTGGGCTCTTTGCAGCTGGTTTCGGAAGAAACACGCTCAGGCAGAGGCGCTGGTGCCCATCCCTCCCAGCCCCGAGACGAAGGACAGGTGGAGGAGCATGACGGCGGTGCCTTACCTGGAAGATCTGCATGGCTACAATGAGGAAGAGGATGATGACTTGTATGACATTGAAGATGATATCATCTACACTCAGGACTTCACAGTACCAGGTAGGGGAGAAGTGGTTGGAATTTTTTTGTGTGTTTGCCTTTAGGAAAGGCCTCGAGGTCTGAATAATCCTTCCAGCAGAGGAGGAGGCTGTTGGTTGTGAACTGGTGTGAGTGGGCCATGATGTTCCAGATGCCTCAGTCTTTGATCTGATCAACCAGGATGCCCCTCCCAGAGTTGCCCGTGTGCCAGCTTCCTCCTTTCTCCCCGGAGCAGCTGCTGCTGGACTCTGCTGTTCAGCACAGTTAATTCTTTGGCCCAGTTTTGCTAGAATGAATTATTTGGGAGCAGAGCCCTGAAATGACTCTGTCTTCAGGGTGCCTGGTACACCTGGGGGATCCCCTGTATGCCAGGAGCCTGGTCCCAGCCTAGCCCATGCTGCCCAGCTCCAGGTCCATCCCAGTCTGGCCCATACCAGTGCTTCCCAGCTCCACGTCTGTCCCAGCCCAGCGGGATGAGCCCCATGCAGGCAGGCGTTTGAGAGTGGGGATCCCCTCCAAAGTGATGACATCAGGAATTTCAGCCTCCTCATGCAAACAGCAGCATTTAAACCCAAATCAGAGCTGTCATGCCAGATGACAGGCAGATTAGTGGAAGATCTTCCAAATTCGCTGTGTAATTTGTGCTGTTTTGGAGGGATTAGAGACCTAAAGGCTGAGAGGGGCTGGTGAGGTGGGATGTGCAGTGTTTGTGGTGGGCAGGAATCCCCTCAGCACTGGGAACATGCTCGTGGGAGGGGCAGGGTGAGGAGGGTCCCAGCACAGGCCCTCAGTGGGTTTGTGTGGCATTGCAGAGGTGGGGACAGCTGCAGAGGGAATAAATGTGAATTTTTCTACCCAAGTCTTCCTGCAATATGCCTTTGAACCTGCTCAGTGTTACATTTCTAGCAGTGATCCCATATTAAAATATAAATTAAAAGCCCCCCTTGTACATGGGGGATCAGTTCAGCTGTGGCTCTGCTGGGCAGTCAGAGCAGGAGTGTGAGTGACTCATAGGTGGGGGTGGGTGTTGGGGTTGGGGGGGGAAAGAGGAAACCTCATTAAATCCTCTGTTCTTCAGAGGAAGAAGGGGCTTTGAGGAAGTGCTTTCATTTTTAAAGGGTTATTTAAAGATTTATGCAGCTCTGTGGGGAGATGTAAATGTTCCAAGCCCCTGGTTCAATCGGTGTTAAACATCCCATGCGAGGGAAGTGCCGAGGAGAGGATGGAGGAGAGGATGGAGGGAGAGGATGGCTGTGGCCTGGAGGCAGAATCCTCTCCCCACTCTGCATTGCAGTGAAGGGCTTGTGAGCGTCCTGCTCGGTGCTTTTGTGCTGCCTCAGGTCTAGAGGCCGAGCTCTGCTCTTTCCTGTCCTACATTAACCCTTCCTCTGCTGCAGCCCTGCCCTGCAGCACCTGCTCTGGGGTTTTTCAGTCTGAGGCTGGAAAACACAGCCAGGACTGGAGTTTCTGAGCCAAGCCTGGTGCTGGGGAAGGTGCGTTCCTGGCTGCTCATGTTGCCTGTGTGCTCAGTCTGACAAACAGCAAATCAAAACCTCTTCGTGGTGTTATTTTGAAACCTTTTTTGGTGCCTGAATGAGCTGGATGCGGAGCCATTAAGAATGTGAGGGGTGGCAGGGATGAGCAGCCACGTTCCTGGTTCCTCTCTCGGCCCTCCCTTTATTTATTTTATTTTTAGCCCTGCTCGTGGTGAGGGTGAGGTGGGCAGGAGCTGCTCGGGCAGACGCAGCGCTGGGTCAGCGGTTCCGCGGGGGCAGCAGTTGCCAAGACTTCAGCCCATGCTGAATTTTTATTTTCATTAATTTGAACGTCAGCAACTGTCATTGGTGAAGGAGGTAAAATTAGCTCACGATTCACCTCCCTCCTTGGTATCCATAATAGACTCCCGGGACTGTGCTTTTGAAGCAGGGAAGGAGGGGAGGAGGGAAGAGTCACACAAAAGACAAATGAGCTGTTTGGATAGATTCTTTTTTCCCTCCCCAGTCAGAAATGTTAATTGACTTGGCCCGAGTTCAGTGAGGGAGGGGAAGGAGAAGTGTTCAGCTTTGCTCTGAATGGGGTTGTTTGAGGCTCTGCAGTCGTGCTGGTGGGATGGAGGGATAGGAGGAAAAACCCGGAGTTCTGGAGGTGCTGCAGCCAGGCTGTGCTGGGCTGGGGCTGCAGCCTGACCCGTGTGAGCCCCGGAGGGAGCCCCATCCCTGGGGGCTCTAGGGATTCAATGTCCCCCTCTTCTAGAGCTTGGACCCCTGAGCCCTTTCCAGCCATCTCCTCTCCAGAGGGGCTGGGCACTGGTGGGATCAATGTGGAGCCGTGAGCTTTGTGCTCCTGAGCCTTCTGCTGTGCCAGGCACTGCCAGAGGGTTTGAGGCACTGCCACACTCCCAGGGCACCCCCTCTGTCCCTGTGGGGACTGGAGCACCGCCATCACCACAATCCCTTGTGGTCAGCTGGTCCAGGAGCTGTGCTCTCCAGGGTGCCAGGCTGGACACTGCAGGTGCCACCAGCTCTGGCGGTGCTGGGGTTGGGTGCCCAGATCCAGGAGCTGTCCCTGGCCAGTCAGTCCCTGTCCCTTCCCATGGCAGGAGTGCTTAGGTAAGTGGGCACAAGCCAGTGACTGGGAGCTGTGGGAACACTTGGAGCTGTCAGGAGGGATACAGTGGGTGTTCCAGGGGGAATTGATTGCACGTGTAACCCAGGATCCCTCCTTCCCTCACCGACTCTGGCAGACCCGCAGCAGTGCCAGGGAGGATGTGGCAAGGCACAGGGGTCCGAGGTGAGACCCCAGCTGTGCTCCCCCAGAGGAGAAGCAGCTCCTACGTGTGTGTGTCCCCCCTCCCAGCTCCCAGCAGTGGGGTGATCACTGGCGCAAGCGGAGCTGACGTCCCGCCCGGCCTTGGCGGAGAAAGGATTGAGCATCCTTTAAAGAAAATTATACATAATCGTCTTACAGCCTTTGCTTCCACTCAAACCTCTGAGTCATAACTGAAGGGCCCTGGAGCGTGACGTTCCTGCTGGAAGGAAATTGCCTCGGCTGGATCCGGTGGGGGGGATCCAGGGGCCTGACGAAGCCTCTCCTCAGCCCTGCGTCGGGCTGGGGGCTGCGCTGTTCCCGGTGGGAGCACCCAGGGATGCTCTGTGGCCACATCCCTCTGTCACTCCCCGGGTGAAGGGATGTGACCCAAGCCCCGGCCGTGGCAGCAGGAGGTGCCTCTGGAAATGGCTCTTCAGCAGCTCTGCTGAGTCACAGGGAGCTGAGGAGGGAGGGGGGCTGATGTGAAGCCCCCGCCTCATCGGGGTGTCCCCTTAGGGAACAGTGACACACTGAGCCCCGGCCCTGCCAGGAGGGGCTGTGCTGCCCCATTCTGCAAACACACCCAGCCCCTGGGTACCCCAGAGCTAGTGCCTGGGGCTGGGACCTGCATCCTCTCCTCCAGAGAAGGCAGGAGGAGTGACTTCATCCACTGTTGCCCCTCTGCTCCCTAGAGAAGCCAGGCTGGTGCTTGGGGACTCGAGGGGGGCACGAAGATGGCCCAGGGAGGAGGGGACACACCGTCCTCACAGTCTGCACCAGCCATGCCCGTGTGCTGGGGAAACTGGGGTCAAACCAGTCTTCAGGGGGGAGCAGGGAGGGAGGTGCAGTCTCGGGCTCCCTTGCACGTCCCCCGTTCAGGATCCCTCTCCTGCACTCCTCGAAGGCACAGGAACAGATTCAGGTTTCCTACAGGAGCAGGATCCATCCCAGGCGCTGGGAACGGGATGCTCCATGAGGGGCTGCTGCCACACCCTCACTGTGGCCGTTCCCTTGCAGGACAGGTGCCTGAGGAGGAGGCCGGGCAGAATGGGCAGAGCCGTGGCAAGGGGCTGCCCAAGGCCGTGTGCATGAACGGGACGGAGCCGGGGCAGCTGAGCACCAGGGCCAAGGGCGAGCGCCGGGCCAGCGCCTCCTCCAACCCCTCCCGCAAGGCCTGCTCCGCCAGCAGCAAGATCCGCAAGCTCTCCACCTGCAAGCAGCAGTGAGCTCTGCCCAGGTACTGTGGGGGACCCCGGGGGGCTGCCCGAGGGAGGGAGGGGACATCTGAGCCTGCCCCAGCCGTGGGCAGTGGGAGGGAGTTGAGGACTGTTTGGTAGTCTGGGTCCTGAGCATCCCTCTGCAGGGTGCCTGGTACGCAAAGCCTGGATCCCCTGTGGTGCTGGGGGCTGCAGAGACCAGGGGGGATCCCCTATGCCCTGCTCTGCCCACCAGGTTCTGCTCTATTTCCCCCTTGCAAGATGCTGCCTTGTCATGTTACAGCTGCTGTTGTGGCCGGGCTGTGTCGTGACACCCCCATTCCCGGGCATCAGGGCCCCCCTGCTCCACTCCCAGCCTCACTGCCCTCCAGATTTGGGGAGCACAGAGGAGCTGGGCTCCAGTGGGATGCTGAGCTCCAGGATGTCCCCAGAGAGGCCCCCATGGGACCTGCCCCCAGCCCAGGAGGCGGCCGTGTCACCCATGGCCAGGCCACTGCCATGCCCAAGCCCCTTCCCCTGCCGAGGGAAGCTGAGCCCCCTCCCTGCTTCCCTCCCTCCTTCCGGCTCCTTCCTCCCCGGCTCCAAGCCCTGTCCCCTCCTTCCCACCCCTCATTCATAACGGAGCCAGCAGTGACTCATGTTCAGCCTCATCCGCCCCCGGCCTCATGCTCGTCACGGCGCTGCTGGGGCTGAGCTCTGTTATCTCCTGGATCACGACCAGCTTTGTGGTGTGAAAAAAGCCCGAAATAAAAGCCGGATCCTCCCCCTGCAGCTGTCAGGGGCCCGTGGCAGCTCCATCTTTAATTCATGGGGGCTGTGAGTCACCTGCGGGGAGTCGGTGCAGCCGGAGCCTGGGACGGGGCTCCCCAGGACCTGCAGCTCCTCCTGCTCTTTCCGTCTCGGCTGCTGCTGGAAGGGGAGGGTCCGTGCAGGCTGCCCGAGCCTGGCTGGGTCACTCCCCTCTCTTAGCCTAAAAGCCTTCGGAAGGAAGGGAATGCTCCCCTCCTTGGCATGAATGGCATTCCTTGGTGGTGTTTTCCCTTCGGGGTTTTGCTCTGGGCAAGTCTGGGCTCACCTGGCTGAGGAACCAGGTGCTGTGTGAGCCCTCCGCAGGCCCTCCAGGGAGAGCACAAGGACCCCAAGCCCCTCTCTCTCATCTAGGGGTGCTGGAGGGAGCCCTAGTGCAGGGTGCAACCTGTCTGTGGTGGGGAGCAGAGCCTGCACCCGAAATTGGGCACCCCCTGCCCTCCCTCACCCCCTTCTCTCTGTTCTCCCCACAGCGTCCCCGGGCCTGGGCCAGCCTGCGACCCCCTCCTCGCCCCAGCTCTGCCTCTCTCCTGGGACTGGACTGTGCTTGCAATCCAAAAGGAAACCAGAGGAAACCAACCAAGGAGCCCCCCTTCCCTC
>VZRJ01013690.1:5304-57815 GCA_013397565.1 Ptilonorhynchus violaceus
CCCATCAATTCCCGGCCAGCCCTTCCTCACCTACACAGCCTCCCTGGTACCCCAGGGAAAGGAAACAAATTTTCTTTTTTTTTTTTCCTAACCCATAACACATACCAAGGCTTCCACTCTTAATTTTTGCACCTTCTTTAGGAGATATGCAATCTTGTAACTAACTTCAGAATTCTAAAATGAAATTGTGCTGGAAAAAATAGCCCAGAACTTGAAGACTCCCACTACAATTTTGCCATCAACTAAGTTTGGACTACCCCTGAGCTATATCTCTCCCTCTCACAGAGTTGATCTCTCTCTAATTACAGCTAAAAGATTCTTGACAGAGAGGACTGCTCCCAGGCACTTGAGTTCTTGCTGTCATGTCACATACATTATTTCACAGGTACAATATTTCCATCTTAAAATACTGACACTCAAACCTGCCTTTACCTTATACATACCTGTAGAATGCTAGACAGTATAGTTTGGTGTGTTTCAAGGAACAATATGTCATCATTTTCAGAAAATCTTGCTAGGGCTACATTTTTCAAAGGGCTTTGAGGGATGAAGAATTGAGTTATGAACAACTTTCTGTACACCTCTTTCTCTAATTATTTTAATTGTCCCTGCAATTACACACACAGAGGAGCAATTTTTCTGATTTAGTCTTGTATTTTAAACATGGTTGCAAATTCCTCTCATGGCTGCATTTTGAAAATGATCTGGGCCTGAAATTAGATCTGCCCATATTGCTTGGTGTGCTTCTATTACTCTCACAAGCAAGAAGTTTCTGCCTTCAGAAATTTTACTCATTTAACAAGCTGTGGTGCCTGCTTTTTGGTTGACAGAAAGTGTTTTGGTTTTTTTTTCCACTGAGTAAGTTTCCAAGTGATATAGCTCTGCACATAGTGTATGCAGCCAGCTAAGCATGGAAGTGCATGCAAACTTATTTTGAAGCATTCATCAACAGATCATTGTTTCAGTTTCTTCTAATAAGACATGTATGTTACCGGATACCAAATACAGAACTGTAATTTATGCTGTAGATTGTTTGGCAGGTAATAGAGGGATGCACAATTTTTTCAACATTTTAGGCAGCTTAATTGAACCACTCTGTGCCACAATGTCTATCAGCATGCCACTCTGGTAAATTTTTACTATATAATCTAACATGCTGAAGAAACAGTAGTGATACTGGATTCTTCTTTGTTAGTTCTTCTGGGTCTCAGAGAGTTGTAAGTCATACAGGACTTCTTGAGGGAGATAAATATTAATACATACCATTAATATATGAGTAAGCACCAAAACGTGAAGTGTCGTCCCCCAAATGTCAGACACATTGATGGACAAATACGGTAAGAGAACCAGTGACTCAGTCTAAACTATCTTGTGTGATCTGCCTTGGTGTGCTGACCGCATTAGGGTAAAGAAAAACAGACCACAGGAGTGCAGCTCACTAAAGCTGTGCTATCATGGTTTTCAAAATCACTAATGCCCTGGCAGACCACAGGCCAATCTAGATCTCTATTAAGTTTTCACAGAAGAGATTATGATCTTTATTTATACCCAGTTTAGACTTCTGAAATTCTGATGTATTCTTAGCAGTTCCTGCTTGAGTGTAAGCAAAATCAGAATCAAGTATGGAGAGTGCAGCTGCACCAATCACTTCTAGGCAATTAGGAAGTTGACCAAGAGGCAGTGAGGTGTATTGTGGTATGGACACTCCAATAAGTGCCCTTAAAAAATTTAAATTGGTTGTGTCTACTCTGAAGCAGTGCTATTGTCAGGCCTCCAAGCTGGCTACAGCTGGGCTAAGAGCAAGAACTAAGATACCTGGGAGTAGCTTTAATTATTTGTTTATTACTTTAGTAGGAAGAGTGTCACAGAGATACATGTGGATCTGCTTTCTGTGCTGCACACTGCCCACCAGCCATTAAAACTTGCAATGCAAAGAAGATGCAAATACAAGCTGACTTGATTTACATAGCTCTGAAAAGTGGACTTAAAGATATGGACCCGATTCTCAGCTCTCACAGAGGTTCTCTGATTTATAACAGCCAAAGAGCTGGGACTTGAAGACACATGCATGTACATACCTGAGCCCCTTACTGGAATATACCCACATACGTAACTCTCAGCAAGTTTCTAACTGCATCTGTAATTCCAAATGTCTGATTTTATACTCAGATTGCAGTTTGAGAATCTTCCTGTTGCAGTTTAGTTATCCAAGTCATCCATTCAGGCGAAAAGAAACAGTATCGTGTAATTTATCTAAGTAACAAATCTTGATTGCCGAATATTTGCAGGAAATTATTGCTGAATGGGCTGTAGATTAAAAAGCGTTTCATGGAGAACATCAGCAAATATATTTGCCTGCTTTTGAGAACATTACTCCTTGTAGACAACATCTGAGCAGAAAATTATTTNTAGTTATTCACCCTTATCTGCCAAATACATGCTTGGAGAAGATTTAAGAGACTGTACCTACTATAGGTCAAAAGTACCTTAGAACCACATTTAAAAATTGTTTTAAACTTCTAAAGAACTTGCAGATAAGACACCTCTTCCTGTGTTCAAAAATATCTACTTTCCTGCTTTCTATAGAAGTTGGAGGCTTATGAATATTTGAAGAAGTCTTGTGATTTTTATAAGCTCTTTTTATCAATCAGTGTATGGGTTACTGAGGTGCTTGTGCTATCCCTAATGCTCTCTCAGCATTTTATTATGCTGGTAAGTCTTTATTTGTTTATTCATAGTAACCTGTTTGTGTATTTGAGATCATATTTCAGTTTTCTGAAACAATGTTGTTTTCATTTCTGAAAAATTGATCTCATGGCTGGAATTTTCAAAACAGGTCAACAGTCACAAAATCATTTCCTCATCACGTTAAATACTGAGATCTTTTGAAAACACAACCAGAGGTACCATGCAGGAATTGTATTAAGCACTGAATGCTCTTGGAAAATTCAGCTTTCATTTTGATGTCTGGTTTTTCTGAGAATGTTTGCCTTACTGGGGAAGCTGAATTCCTGCAAATGTAATCATGTAAAGGCATGTGTCTTAAAATTAATGGGAGACATCATGGCAATCTTCCTTCTGGCTGACAAAAATGTAATCTTTCTTATGTCAGGAGGTCATAATGTTCATGACACAATGTGCTATATGTGTGTGGCTACGCTAGTCTAAAAGTGGTGGATATTGGTCTTATAACTCTCTTATTGTATAATTATTTGTGTAATTGAACCAAAAATAATCTTCTGTTTAATCTGAAGGCCTATTGTTGTGGAGTTACTCAGTAGGTTTTACATGGATCTCAATAGGATGTTACTCACAGCTGTCGTAGCATAAGACATGAAAAGAATTGTACCTAGGGGGATTATCTAGTTAATTGTTGTCTGTATAAGATATAAACTCGACCTTCTGCAAACTATGGATTGCATGGAATTTACACAGAATTAAACTAATCCCAAGAAAATTGACGATTAATTTCATAGGACTTGCAGATATGACTCCTGTTTGGTTAAAGAGTAAGGGCAACTGCATGTGGCACTAAAGTGCGTATCACAGTTTCATTCAAGTTCAATGATATGTCGTTGGACTTGTTTTCCACACTACCTTCTTTTCCTGTTTGACTCTTTTCAGAAAGTTTTACAATAAATTTTTAGAGTCAGCAGATTTCCAGCACATGAGAGAGGGAAGAAGAAAGGCTCAGGCATGGTGGGAGACATTCCCATGCACATAGCTAAACAGTAATCTCAATTTTCAGCCAGTTCAAAAGGAAATAAAAATAATTTCCTAATAAATCAATATTCTAATTTATGTGGTTACAAGAGAAAATTAGAGTGAAAAAATTCATATCTAATCAGGACAAATATAAAATGGCTGCTGGGTGTATTTTGTGCTACTCTTTTCAGCTCCATGGAGTTAATAATTGTGGGGTGTTTCAGACACCAAAAAGTGAATGATTCATAGATGCAAAACCAGGGTGCTTAATCAATGCCCCTGCTCACTGGGGCTCAAAAGATGTCCTTGACTTTCCATGCAGCTGCGTGGATCTCTGCGGCTTCTGCCATGTGCTCCAGCTGCAGTAGGGACTTCAAGCTGGACTGGATAGGCTGTGTGCAACAAGCAGAGCAGTTTACAATTCAGGAGTGGTGGAATATGTCTCCCTTTCCAAGAAGGCTGTTTTTGTCTGAGGCTGCCAAAGGATACTATCGACTGAGGAGTCACTCTCTCTGAGCCAGAGGCAAATATTCACTTGAACAATGGAACAAATAAGTGACTATAAAATGTATTATCCATTATAGTGGAATATGTTGTAACATTTCACAGTCTAATTTGCTGTTGCACACCAGTAACTTAAGGGGTATTGGCTCTTATTCATGTCATATCATGAGGTACAGTACTACAGAAAGGGAAACTGGGGAGAAAAAATGGCATGTTTCAAGCTGATGAAATGATGAAATGCCTGTGTTACTTATACTCTAAACAACGTCCCCTTTTTTCCCATTACATTATATCTTTTAGCACATAATCTGTCTTTAATTTTTTTTTCAAATGAAAATAAGTATCATTAATATTGGTATTCCATGAAATAAAATGTAGCCTAAATAATACAGAATTATCAGCTCTAGAACCAGTTGGTGACAATCAAGCCAGTCACTCACTCCACAGCAAAATACTCTGGTGTTTGCTACGGTATGCCTGAAGAAAGTCCCTGACATCTAAGTACTGTGGATTTTGATTCAAGGCAAAAATTTACAGGAAAACACATTTTTAGATTGTCAAACAGATGTCATGCTAACACGATCCCCTGAATACTTTCAAAATCCAGTACTAAAATTTTAGGATGAAACACTGAAAGAAGAGAGAAATGTAGAAATACAAACAGAACAAGATGAAAACATTTTTCCACCTAAGTTTTGAATTTAAGCCTCTTTAGAATGCAAGCGTGTAAAAGGCATGTTGTCTTATGCATGCCTACTGCAGGTTCCAGTGAGAAACACCATGGACCTCAAGCTATATTAAATTACTCCTAATTACTCCTAAACCTCCTTTACTACAGTAAAAGAGGTGTTCCTCATAAGCATAACCTAAATTGTACAGTGCAGTTCCTCCTAACAAGAACTGTCCTTTTGGTAAGCATTTGTGCAGAGGACAGCAAGTAATTTATGAGTGGGCCCTCAGGCTCAATAATTTGCGGAGCAACATCAGTAATAGTCAGAAGTGCTTTCTAGGCCAAAGGAGATACAGAAGTGAAATTTCTCTTTTGCTGTTGGAAACTGCTGAACACATTATAGTTTAACAAAAGGGAAAGGTAATAATAAATATGTTTGAAATCAGCAAAGATGCATCAAAAACTTGAGTAGGATTACCGATGCTGACTAAGTAGCTTGGAAATTTCACTAGCAGAGACGCTGATGTGTTGGAGCTGAATGAGTGGAAACAGTAGAGGAAAGCAGGGTAAAATATTTTCAGCAACCAAAGTTTTATACTAGATGTAAAATAGTAGAATCTTAGTTTCTTGCCTCAATTTCTTAGTTTGTAAAATGGAAATAATGGGATTTACTCCCACCTCATAGGCTGTGCTTGGAAGTTGTTTTCAAGATGAAAAAGTGGTAATATTATGTAAATGCTGGGGATGATGAAGATGATAAATAGTAGGAGTAGTAGTTTCAATAGGTGTTGTTATTGAGCTTAAAAAAATTAAAAAGAGAGTCTTTCCGTGAGCTGTGACTTTAAAAAGCTTGGAATCTTCACATTAATAAAGCAAAGTTAGTGGAATGGGTTTGAATGAACAGTATTTAGATATGCAAAATTCTACCTGCATAAAAATCCCTGGTTCCAAAACGAAATCCTTGTGCAAGAATAAAACCTCAGATACATGTATTATGAGAAGCAGGGGTTGGTTGCAAAGCCATGTGTTCTTGCCTTCATATATTGAAATCTGCTTCCCACCTGATCCACCCCACAGTTAAACAAAATATATGTTGGCTTTTACTTGGGTGCAGCTCGTTAAAAACCCTTACCCAACTCTGCAACCTATGGTACCCAGAAGCCTTTAAAGTTCTCCTGATTGCAGGGAAGCCTAGATTGCTGTGCTATTCCAGTGTGCTGACTGGCATAAACATGACCTTTGGCCCAGCAAGTCCCAGATGCTTTTTTAACTCCTGAGAGTCTTGCAACCCTGAAACAGCTCTGATGCAAAATAAATCGACAAGAACAACGGGAACAAATGGTTTCAACAGTTCAGGTGGGAATAGAATTTCCCCTCCCCATGCTTCATCTCCTGAAGTTTTGCCGCTGGGTCTTTTATTATCCTATGACATCTCACATGGAGATATGAAATTGATGTGAAAACTCCTAAATTATAGCACAAAAACTTAACCAGAAGTAGCAACAGAAGTTAAGTAACTAATCACATGAGAAAAACCTGCAGATTTGTTTGGTTTTCCGAGGTCAGGGCTCACTGTTTTTATTTCGTTTCTGTTGTGTTTTATTGGGTTTTTTTTCCACAGTGAAGGAGAGAAAACCAGGATTGAATTTAATTATTCAGTGACCCCAGGTGGCCTTCACTTCTCCATGCCTGTTAGCCACTGAATGCTATCAGAACTGCTTAGCTGAAAGCTGCCTTTTGCATGTTGATGGGCATTGCAAATGCTCCTGTAGAGTTGTCTTTCATGTCAAGACAATATCAAGCACAACAAAACATCACTATATGTCCTTCTCTCCACTTCTCCCTGTGTTTTGCAGGTTGTATTCTCTTTTGCTGCCACTTGACAAATTTGCATCCCTGGCGATGAGTGTGTGTGAGTGTGTGTGTGTGTTTGTGTGTTTGTGTGTGTGTTTACAATGTCATATTCTGAGGGGGGGTGGGAGGTGGGGCAAAACTGTGCCTTTGCTCAAGATCCTCTTTTTTAGCTAAAAAGAATAGCCTGCTGCTTTGTCCACAGTCTGTCTACTCTAATTGCCAATTCCAGTTTTGATTTATTAATATTTAGATCCTTAGATACAGAAATCCTTCTTTCAGAGCAGATGAGTGACTATTTCCCACCTTTTTTTCCTCCTGATTAGCAAGTGTCATGTTTCATGCCAGCAAGAATTAATCATGCCATAGAGCCTGATCCTTTGGGGGAAGCAAGTTCCTATAAGCACCAAGGAAAAGATGAGAGAAACAACCCAGGATTGCTTTAGAATTCTATTATCAATCTGATCTAATTTTCGACATGAACATTTTCTACAAAGTCTAATTTAGTGTTACTACCAAAATTACAGGTTAGAAGGAGGTGAAAAGAAATTCCACTTGGGAGCCTTTAAATGCTTCTATTGGAGTTGTGCTGAATTTTAAATTTCTGTCCATTTGACTGAAAACTTAAACAATTCTGCCTTTTCTAATATTGGTTGTCGCATAAGATACAGAATTGGGCAGCTTATGGCCTCAATCCATGCTGTGTTTAACAGAAAGGTAGTAAAAATGAAACTAAGGAAAAGAGATAAATGCCAAAATCTTATGATGGCACATCTTGTAATTATCACATCTGCTGCAAAGCTCCTGAAAACTAGCTTTGGAAGCTTGCCATGCTGTAAACAACTCACACAATGAAGGGGAGCAGCACAGTAAAGGACAATTGATAATGAGATTTTTAAATGGACTTTTAACCTTGTAATAGGACGTCTTACCATTCTACCTTTTGTTGTGCCTCCTTTTTGATTTCTGTCTAAAAGAATATTTTCCCCTTTCATGATGAACTCCAATGTCATACTTGGAAATGTGGCATAGTAGCAAATTCATCAGTGACAAGAAGAATGATGTAAAGGGGTGAGGACTGAAGAAGGAATTAATTCTTGAAGTTGCTGCCTTGGGAAAGCATCAGCTACAACTACTGGTGGCTTTTGTCTTTTCATTCATCTTCTTCTTAGGGTTTATAAAGTAATCTTCAGGGTTTATTAGTATAAAGCACTGTGACTCTGGGAGCAACTTTGCCTTTTCTTATATGACGTTCAAAGTGTGACTTGCTGCTGGTAGCACTATTTTGTGACTTAGGAACCTGCAGTACGGTTTTGTGTTGAAAAGCATAGTGGAATCACTAGTCGAAACAAGTTGAAAGCAAGTTTGAAGGAAATTTGTGATCTCAGCCCATTGTCCTCAGATTAGTTGTCTGTTGGGAAGCACGTGTATTTGCACATAATTCCATGTTCAGAGCACCACTGCAAAGGGTATTTGTTCACAAATGACCCTTCTGTGGTTTGACCTCATGCTTATGAGTCCTTTTAAAGGCCAAAGATTGACAAGACACTAAAAATAATAATTCACTCCCCCAAAATAATTGGCTGTTTTCAGTAAATTTTTCTATACAGTACCTTTACTTTGTCTTTCCTACTGCCACCATTTGGGCACCATTATGCATAGAATCATAGAATAGTTTGGGTTGGAAGAGATCCAAAGATCATCTAATTCCAGCCCCCAGCCTCAAGTGAGGACACCTTCTGCAAGGCCAGATTACTCAGAGCCCCATCTAACCTGGCCTTAAACACTTCCAGGGATAGGGTATCCACAATTTATCAGGGCAATCTGTTTCAGTATCTCATCACTGGAAGAAGAATTTCTTCCTTATATCTCTCTAAACCTACTGTCTTTCAGTTTAAAGCCATTCCCCCTTTTTCTGTCACTACATGCCCTTGTAAAAAGTCCATCTCCAGCTTTCTTGTAGCCCCTTTGGGCACTGGAAGGCTACACTAAGTTCTGCCTCGAGCTTCCCTTCTCCATGCTGAACAACCTCAGCTTCCTTAACCTCTTTTCACAGAAGAGGTGCTCCAAAACTCTGATAATTTTTTTGGTACTCCTGTGGAGTTCACACCAGCAGGTCCATGTCCTTCTCATNTTTATCAGGGCAATCTGTTTCAGTATCTCATCACTGGAAGAAGAATTTCTTCCTTATATCTCTCTAAACCTACTGTCTTTCAGTTTAAAGCCATTCCCCCTTTTTCTGTCACTACATGCCCTTGTAAAAAGTCCATCTCCAGCTTTCTTGTAGCCCCTTTGGGCACTGGAAGGCTACACTAAGTTCTGCCTCGAGCTTCCCTTCTCCATGCTGAACAACCTCAGCTTCCTTAACCTCTTTTCACAGAAGAGGTGCTCCAAAACTCTGATAATTTTTTTGGTACTCCTGTGGAGTTCACACCAGCAGGTCCATGTCCTTCTCATGCTGGAGCCCAGAGCTGGATACAGTATTCCAGATAGGCTCTCACAAGAATGGAATAGAAGGAGAAATTCACCTTGTCTAGCTGGTCACTGTTTTGATGCAGCCCAGGATGCAGTTGGCTTTCTGGGCTGTGAGTGCACACTACCAAGATGTGTCAAGCTTCTCATCAACGAACCTGTCATGCAGGACAGTGTGAAATGCTTTTCACAAGTCTGGGTAAATGAGGTCAGTTGCTTTTCCCTTATCTACGAATGCTCTAACCCCGTAGTAAAAGGTCACCAAATTTGTCAGGCATTATTTGTCATTAGTGAAGCCATGTTGACTGTTACCAATAACCTGCTTATTTTTTATCTGATTTAACATAATTTCTGCTCCATGATCTTGCCAGGCATTGAGGTGAGACTGACTGGCCTGTACTTCCCCATGTCTTCTTGAAAATGAGGGTTATATTTCCTCTTTTCAAGCCAGTGGGATCTTCACAGGACTGCCAAACCATCTCAAATGTAATCGATAGTGGCTTAACCTGAGGTTGTCTCGTCAGGTCCCATGGACTTGTGCACCTTCAGGTTCCTTAGATGTTCTTGTATCTGATCTTCTCCTACAGTGGGTTCAGGGTCTTTATTCCTCCCATCCCTTCCTTCACTTTCTGCAATTTTGGGTGGTGTGACTGGAGACCTTGCTGGTGAAGCTTGAGACAAAAAAGTCATTGAATACCTCAGCCTAGTGCATGTTCTGTCTAACCAGATATCCTCTTTCCTTCTGGGGATGGCGCACATTTTTCCTAGTCTTCCTTTAATCACCAGTAGATACCTATAGAAGCTTTCCTTGTTGCCCTTGATGTCCCTGGTCAGATTTAATTCTATCANTCTGATTTAACATAATTTCTGCTCCATGATCTTGCCAGGCATTGAGGTGAGACTGACTGGCCTGTACTTCCCCATGTCTTCTTGAAAATGAGGGTTATATTTCCTCTTTTCAAGCCAGTGGGATCTTCACAGGACTGCCAAACCATCTCAAATGTAATCGATAGTGGCTTAACCTGAGGTTGTCTCGTCAGGTCCCATGGACTTGTGCACCTTCAGGTTCCTTAGATGTTCTTGTATCTGATCTTCTCCTACAGTGGGTTCAGGGTCTTTATTCCTCCCATCCCTTCCTTCACTTTCTGCAATTTTGGGTGGTGTGACTGGAGACCTTGCTGGTGAAGCTTGAGACAAAAAAGTCATTGAATACCTCAGCCTAGTGCATGTTCTGTCTAACCAGATATCCTCTTTCCTTCTGGGGATGGTCCACATTTTTCCTAGTCTTCCTTTAATCACCAGTAGATACCTATAGAAGCTTTCCTTGTTGCCCTTGATGTCCCTGGTCAGATTTAATTCTATCAATGATTTAGCTTTCCTAATCTAATACCTGGGTATTCAGACAATCTCCCTATATTCCTCTGAGGCTACTTGTCCTTGCTCCAACCCTCTGTATGCTTCTTTTTTGTGTTTGACTTTGTCCAACAGCACCATGTTCATCCATGCAGGAATCCTAATGTTTTCATCTGGCTTCCACTTTATTGGGATGCACTGCTCCTGAGCCTGAAGGAGGTGATCCTTGAACATTAACCAGCTTTCCTGAGGTTTTCTTCCCTCCAGGGCTTTATCCCATGGCACCCTACCAAGCAGATCCCTTTAAGCCAAGCCAGCTCCCTTGAAGGCCAGGGTACTGAGCTTGCTTTGCCCCCTCCTCACTGCCTTAAGGAACTCAAACATCACGATTTCACGGTTACTGCAGCCAAGGCTGTCCTTGAGCTTCACATCCCCCACCAGCCCCTCCTTGTTGGTGAGAACAAGGTCCAGCACAGCACCTCTCCTTGTTGGCTTCTCTATCACTTGGAGAAGGAAGAGGCATTCCAGTAAACTCCTGGGTTGATTAATGCCCTGCTGTATTGTCCTTCCAACAGGTATCAGGGTGGTTGAAGTCCCCCATGAGAACCAGGGCTTGTCAACACGAGGTGGTTACTATTTGCCTGTAGATGACTGAGGTCACCTGTCCTGCCGTTCCTTTAATCCTGACCCATAAGCTCTCAGTGAGCTTCTCATCCATCCCCAGGTAGAATTCCATGCACTCCAGCCAGCCATTGAAATAGAGGGTGACACCCCCTCCTCATCTCCCCTGCTGCTCGTTCCTGAAGAGCCTGTATCTTTCCATTCTAACACTCCAGTCATAGGAGGCATTGCACCACATCTCTGTGAATACACGAGGAAGTAAAGTACTTCTTCTTTTTCACCGAGACTAGAAAAATTAAGCTGCTGGGGGTGGAAGAGCTGAGGAGGAGAAAAGGTATAGAAGGTATAAGCAGAAGGGCAACCGAGGTTTATTAATGATATTCTTAGTGTCTCTCATTATGAACATTTGTTTTCAGATGTCTTGTGTCACATATTTTTAACTAATTTTCCATGAACTGGGAAGAGAATGTCTTTGCCAACTCAGAGAAAACTAGTAAACCTTCTCAGACAACACCTTTGTTCTCTCAGGTAGAGAAGAAACTGACTATGCATGTTCCCCTTTTACTCCTACTGCTTCCAATAAAAGTTTAGGAGCATCACCTCCTTATTCTCTTCTGTTAGTGACTATGCTCTGAAAGAAAGGAGAGAACTCTGTGCCTTTCCCAAAAGCGAGAGGAATGGACCACAAGCCCTGGAGGATATGGAGTCTTCTATAGGGAGGTATCACAACATTATAATCACTAGGGCATTCTAAGCCCCACAGAGAAGCAGGACTTTCTTTCCCCCCCATCGGTTCAACTCAGGTACCTCCTTGTTCCTGGGGTGGATGCTACAACTTTCGTATTTGTTGTTGCGGATTGCCTCTTTCAATGCCTATCTCAACACGTGTTATTCAGGGGACCTGACCAATTAGCTCAGCATTTGCCAGGGCAGGCACAGAGTCTTTTGAGATCAATACACAAAATCCATTTTTCTTTATTTACGGCACAAGTTTTGATTTGCACCTCAGAAAAGCCTGGGAAGAATAGAGCAAGGCTTTTACACTAAAAGCACGCAATAGGGCCTGGGGGAAGCCATGCAGTAATGGGAGGAGAATAAGGAGAAGCTGGTAATCAGCTGAGTACTAGTCTATCCACAATTGAGACAGGGACCAAATCAAAAGCACTGTAAGAGTATACACCTAAGAAATTTATTTTAGTGACCCCACAGGTGAGAGACGGACAGCTGGTACTTCTGAATTTTAGGTCCTTGACTGCTCAACACTGAGTTCACCTTCAACCTAGTCTTGATGTGATATTATATACGCAGCAGTAGCATATATGACCACACCCCTACCTTTGACAATGGGATGGGGAAAAAGCAGCATTTAGTGAAAAAGAGAAAACCAAAGTCCAGTGTATTTGGGCTACAGTTCTGCATGTGCTTCCCTCATCTATCTCAGGACACACATTCAGACCAGTAATATCACTGCAAGAACAGTTGCTGTGATTCCCTCTTTGGGATGACTGCAAATACAAAAGTTTCATACAACTTCACGCAGGCACTGGCGTTTTTCTTCAGAAACCTCTGTACAGACCTGTTACATTTCTGACCCAAATCTTTTAATATAGATTTATTCTGTGGATTTCATCTAAGACATCTGAAGCTATTACTACTTCATATGTTGCAGTAATCTGCAATCAGTCTGTAGTAGATTTCTGTGACGGAGATTTGGAAAACAACCTGCTTCTTTATTGCGTTGGTCTCTTTCTGTTAATATCTTGGGTCATTTTGGCAATATTTCTAAATATGAATAAAATGTTAATCTGCAGATTAAATACTAAGACCTACTTTGAGCTCGGTTGTGCTACAATAAATCAGGTAGACTGAAGAACTGCTCAGTATCTATGCCATATAATTTAGATGAGAATCAGTCCAGTACTTATACACTTCTGTTGGAATTAAAACTACTGTATTTTCTCTGACAGGATAACGATGTTCATGATAAACTGTCATGCGCAATTTCAAAGACTTTTTTTCCAAGCCTTTGCTCTTCCTGTAAATAAAAATGAAGAACAGACTTCACTGCTTTTACAATGTAAATATCTGAGGAGTTCATCCTCTTCAGCACACCCAGCAGAATTTGCAGTGAACACAGAAATAAACCCAGAAATATAAGAGAGCCCAGAGACCTTCAAATGCAAGGTTTGTGTTATTTTCTTGTCCATCATACAGAGGTGGTATGGAAGCCCATGGACATCCTCTCTTCTTGCAGGCTTGTATGAAAGTACATGACAGAGTGCCATGGCTGCAGTGGTGTGAGTGCAGAAGAGATTTAACTACGAATTAACTGGGTTGATGCAGAGCTAAGGCAGCCACAGCAGAGCTTCAGTAGTTTCCCCTTATTTAATTTTTAATTACTATTTAGCTATTAGATGCAGCACTGATGTGGCAATGTAAGGAGAAGATCTCAACAGGAGTGGAAAAAGAGGTATTTGATCAAACTCTGCATCAGTTAGACTTTTGAGGTCAGATGAGGGGCTGTCATTATGCTTCAGACTTATGCAGGGTTTAGCAAAAGAACTTCAGTCACTGACTGGGGCCTCCAAGCAGAACAGCAACACGAATAATAAATGGTAATAGCAGTCAAGCAATGTAGGGGTTAATTCCTAGCTCCATCTGATAGAGCCAAAGTTGCAAAGTAAAATCAGAACGTTCCATAGCTGTTGGTGGAGGAGGATTATTTTCCACTGTAATTGTTGTGGCAATCTTTACTTTTCCCCTTCTTCAGCTTTTTAATGGAAAATCCTAAAAGCTAATTTTTGAAGCTGGAGACTTGGCAAAAAGACAGCAGAAAATGTTGCCCCATTCCCATCAAATGGTTTCTTAGGAAACAGATATAGGGGTACTTTGAGCTCAAGAGATGGCTGAACTTACAACATTAAATTGGAAAGCAAAAATCCTGGAATGAAATAAAGACAACTCTGTTGTTTCTTGTCTGCTGGAAACACTGAACACCTGCATGCTAATGATCATGAATTTATACTGCTAGACTGCAGAGGAGAGCTGATAAGGTGATACCATAGTCAGTTCATCGATGTGATAAGAGACTTGTCCTTCAGCTTGTCTGACAGACATCTTGTCTTAATTCTGCAGGTGAAAATGTAGAAGATTTTCAGAAAATGCTCTCTTCTTCTTTTTTTTTTTTTTTTCTGCAAGAGAGTCTTGTAATCACACAGTGACATATAACTGCTCCTAGGAAAACTGGCAGTGGTGCAGCACTGAAAGAGCGCTCAAAGCTATTTGCTGATAGGAGTGCTCAGGTGTTCAAATCTCAATGCCTATTCCAACATTAATTACTGCAATGTTCTTTTTAATGGCCCCAAATATAACGAGCAAGAGATGAGGAGTAAAATTGAGGCTGTGTTTTGTTTTTGAAAACAATCATCATCATCATCATCATCATCATCATCATCATCATCATCATCATCATCAAGGAAAACAGTTTAAACTAGTCAGGCGAACCAAAAATTCAAATAAAGTAAGAAGTCTTTCTAAACCCAAGAAATACAGATGAAGCTGACAAGTTCTGTAGAGCTGATGTTTTACACTGAAGTTGTCTTTTCAGTGTGGTTAATCCCTTTGGCCCACCAAAGGATGCAAATCACAGATGCTGGCACCTAAGTACTTCTGGTGATGGCGTAATCTGCTAGAGATGTGTCAGCAAAAAACTGCACCTATGACTGCATCTGTGATTTGGCTGGTCACTTTGTAATCCATGCCAACTGCCTCCAGAACAATTCAGTTCTGCTGGTCACTATTTTGTCTCTGCCTTTCCCTTGGTCTCAAAAAGCAGGAAACAGCACACATCATGTTGTACAGGAGCTGTGCAAGTACAATCTCACCTTCACCTATGTTACCACACCTACACTTTGTACTGAGTTTTTCTAGAAAGTTAGAGACAGCAAACAGGAATATGGACAGTTAAGACAAGTTACCCCAGGCACATGTCACTGAGCATGAACTGGCCTGCTATGCTTGCCATCCTCTGCAAGAAAAAAGGGCCAGAGATAACACTCCTCTCTGTGTTGCAGTTCATGATGCAAGTTGTTGCTTGGTCATTAAGGTAGTCCTCTGTACTTTGCATGCCAGCCAGAGCTGGCATTTTCCCCAGCCTCCTGCCCATCCAGGCAGGTGGGGAGACCCGGCTGGGAAGCAGAGCAGCTGGACAGGAGCACTGTGGCTGCCAGGAGAGCCCATGGGGTAGCATCAGCACAGATCAGTCAACAGAAGCCACGTATTGCTGTTTCCTAACTTTTATGAAAATGAGGCTGGCAGGCTGTCTGCAATATCCTAAAGACTTAACAGTAGTCCCTGCTCATTGTACCTATGAGAAGTTCATGAGCATTTCAGGACCTGACTGGCCTAAGTAAGTTCATGTTGTGTTCCTTAATGTGATGGTCTAAACTTCAAAAACAGGATAAAGATCTCATGAGCTCATCAAGAATTTATGGACTAGGATGCCTTCAGGGACCCAAAGGACAGGTTAAACACCGAAAACTTAAGCAAATTGTAAACCTTGGTCTGTTTTCTCAACCATAAAGCCATTAGATTTAAATGAAACAGCTTTTAGAATAATTACATTACTTTCTTACGCAGAGACAGCAAGAAAACTAAATTCTATTGTCCAGCTAGTAGACAGGGGTTTTGCTCTCATTTTTTTCACTGGACCCAGTAAATGTGCATCTATTTGTGTTTTCTGTGCATCCACACGCAATTTCACAGCTGTATTTTAAAGGTGTTCTAGATTACTGTCCAAGCTGAAATGCTGTCCCGGTACCAGAACTTGTGGCCTCTTTCTAGGGTGCAAAGCTGGCATTAAACTTCTCTGTACTTTAAACCAGGGCATTAGTCTTGCCAAGTGAAGAACCTGATCTCCTCTTCCTGTGATCTACATGATATCACATCAATCACATCTACATGCATGTGATCGTGAAATTTTACTTCTTTAGTCTCAATTGTAGAAGATTTTATGTGAAATCAGAAGTCGTCAGTGGCTTAATTTTAAATATACTTTTTAATAGTTATCAAAATATTTGCCTGGCTTTATCAAAACACTTAATAGACTCCAGGAAAAGAAATCTGAGATATTTACATGTTAAAAAAATTCTTGTTATGCCATAGCACTTTCTCCTCACCTAAGATTATTAGACCATCTTGCCTGTTAGCATCAGTTATGGAAACTCTGATCAACACATACATTTAAGTGCCAAATGCTCTTGAAAATTAGATAGGAGATATGGGCTCAAGCTTATTTTCTGTGCCCCTATATAAAAAGCCCAAAACATTTTCTCTAGTCTCGTGTCTTTGCTTAAGCATTTGTTACAAGTCCCTAAATCTTCTTACAACTTTTACTGAAACCTTCTGGTCATGAGATGGCAAAGCAGAGGAACCATTGATCTGTGATGTAAAACTGCTGTATTTTTAACACCCAACAGTCTCAACAGAGAAGCTAAAACCAAAGCTGTGTTCTTGTTCATAGAGGGGCCCCTCCCAGCACAGACATGAGTCACACTGGCAGAAGATCATGCAAAGTCTCCTGAGTGGTTCCTAACTCCATTTATATAAACAACTTTCACAGTTTTACACCACAGATGAAGTTACACGACTGGGAGGGTTCATGAAACTTGTGATATGAATATGGTACCATGAGTGTATACTCTTGCTGGAGAAGAGACAGATCCCAAAATCTTGACTATTTTGAGACATACCCTGGAAATGAGATCTCTTTGCAATAGGAAGTGTTATGCTGCACAGCTAGGACAGTCACCAAAATCCCTGCTCCCCTTGGACAGTTTAGACCATCTGAACTTCTACAGCTGCCTCAGTAGCCGAGTCATGACACCGAAAGCTCCTCACAAAGCAGCCGACTTCGAGAGCCTAAGCAGCCAGGACACTGCACCTTCATGCTGCCTCTTCTGCAGTTGCATCAAGAGCCTAATGAGCTGGGTGGCTGCAGGGGACACCCTCACGGCCACCTGTGAAGTGCTGCAAAGATTAATGGAATCAGCCATGGCAGCAAAACTGTCATGGCCAAACCTTATGCTCTCACTACTCACCACTGTGTCATTTACCCTCAGAAAATATAAGTAAAGGGGAGAGACAGAGAGGAATGAAATAAATCAGCAAGTGAATAATCCCTTCTATTCTGAGAACAATAAAGTCTTTCCCCTTTGCCTGATTTAACAGGATCATTTTGGGCAAAATCTTTTTTATGAATAAGAAACAATTTTTCATGATCATTTTATTTCATCTCAGCAAAACAGAAATGTTTCCTTGCTCATTTTTATTTATAGAATGTCTTCTCCAAATTATTTATATCAAAGGATGCATTTCATCTGTACACCACCAGAAAGGTCTTGTGCCTTTCAAGGTACATATTTTGATATAAAAATTGTTTACAAAGCAGGTTAAGCCTGTGATGTGAAATTGCTTGAGCCTGTAGATTAATTCATTAAAAAAATCCCTTATCTTACACAACTCCCCTTTTCCCGAAAAAACCTCCCTAGAATTGTCCCTTAGTTTAGGATTGTCCAAATTGGCATATTTTTAGACATTGAATAGCTCTTCATTAAAGCAAATTATTCACTAATATAATGCAGCAAACAAAAGATTAAATGGAAGTATGAATAATCTAAAGTAGATGGGGAGAAAGGCTTGAAAAATGACCCTATTTCTTATGCCAGCTTCATCTGTGTGTGGTTTCTCTGCTCTGTTTCTTTCCTTTTGTTGGTGAGAAGCTCTGAAAACCCTTTTAGTGACAAACACCTGCATAAACCAGTGTGTCACCATCATGCATAGGCTCCAATTCCTTTCCCATATTGCTGCACCATGCACCTTGTATGGCAATTTTGTTTTGTAATTCTATGCTGTATCTGACACATAATCCCTTTCTGTGAGTTTATCAGCCTTTGCAGACTGATTACAGGACTTTTGGCAAGTTTTGGCCCTATGCTACTTTTAATGACATGGTGACACTGTACGAAGCATTTTTCTAGTATCTTCTGACCAACTACAGCTAATTAACTACAAGCTGGAGAAGCATTACAGTATTGAAATGTCTAATCAAAATGGCATAAAAATGAACCAAACCAAAACTCTTTCTCGTAATATCTATCATTGCCACATTTCTTCCAGTGACTTGTTCAATGATTTGTAGTTCATATGTGTTTGTTCTGTTTATTTTACCCTAAATATAGAAACTTTTGATTGGATTTTTTCACTGACCATGTTAATTCTCAAGTATATCTCTCGATATACATAAGAAATGATCGGTAGGTATTCTGCTGGTTATATTTTCATTTTCATGTAAATGTAGCTCCTAGTTGCCTAACTACATTAATTCAGTACATTACTTAAGCTAGAAGCCAACTCAAAAGCCAAAAGATAGTTAATGAAAGTCAGCTTTATTCGATACATGAGAATATTAAAAAACTACAGACTTCACAGGCTGTCAAAGCAGTGACAAAATAAAGCTTGGAATCTAGATACAAAGTCCTTTTCATTAGCAAGAGATCTATTAACGGATTCTATCCCCTCAATTTACACCATCAGGCAAAGACTCTTTTCAAAGCATTTCCTGGTGTCAAAGCTTCCTCGAGCTTCACATAATTGTCTCAGGCAGTAATTTCTGCAGGCTTTCAGCTTGCCATGTCTAGCAGCTACAGAAGTTAGAAAGTCTTAACTTTTCTGACTTTGCTCCCATGCCTCTTTCTGCAAAGCTTTGGATAAAAGAAAACCTGAACGTCTCCTTACAGAGAATTGATTGACCACAGCTTTAACAAACAGCAGCATGCAGGTGGTTCTAGAGAGGATGTGGTGGAACGAGGCGAGCACAATGAACAGTTACAAGAAAAACTCAATAATGAGCTTCATGCATACCTGAAGATAATCCCTTTAGGGTGATCTACTGTGACCATTCAGCATCTTTTTCCATCTCCAAAAATACTTTAATAATTGTGAAAAAATATTTAAAAAGCAGTTGCATTCCCTTGCAAGTTTACACAGTGGCTAGGCGTTTTGTAACTGCCCTCATAAGTAATTTTCTTTCTCTCACTTTTGTTTTGTACTGACATACAAAGTGTTTTTCCCAAAGACTAGCAAGATGTGCATATTGCTAGAACACTTCAGTGATGATAAATTATATATATAAGAATTTGCAGACTCATGTAGCAAGGAACCAATCTGAGAGTAATTGTGAGTTTGTAGCTTCTTGTGCTATTAAAAAACGGTCTGGTCCATGGGTTAGGTGTACAGCTACCCTAAGCTTTAGCAGACGAATGAATTTCCTGTTAAAACAGGACAGAATTTTAATGAAAGAACTACCTGTGTTTTTGTAACCATCTATAGCAGTGAAAGGATCAGACATGGGCCTGGAAGCTAGGAATTCCTCTATTCTAAACTGGCCACTGATTTCACAGACAAGCCACAAAAGATCATAGTTTTAAAAACAGTCCATCACTGGTCTGCATATTTTCAAAACCAGCCTGTGTAACTCTTGATTTGTGGAAACAAGATACATACTGAAGTTGATGATAATTATGGGTTCTCAACAACTTTGATGATGAGTTATTTGTTTATGTACCATAAATATGATTATAGAAGTCTAAATATAGGCCTTCAGGTCCAGAAACTCTGGACTTCATTTCCTTCTAAAGAATTGCTTTATAAAGGTAAAACAGAAATTTGAAAAAAAAAAAGCAAACACAATCTAATAGAAATGAAGAAAGGATAAAAAAGATAGTTGAATTAGACATAAACACATTTCTAATGCTTTAGAGAGTCATAACCTTCCAGCAGGAAGTGAATAGGAGATGGCAATCACAGATAAACACACCCTGTACAGGAGATCCATCAGGTAGTGATTATACACATAATTAGAAGAATAAGAACATCTATCTGATTCAAAATTCCCTGGCCCAGCAATTTAGTGTCAGACGCATTCCACACATCTCTCAGTGCTGATCATAGCTCTGTGTATCTGCATATGTAATTGTTGAATTTACATTTATATATTACTAAGTACATTCATAATTATATGCAAAACTATGTTTTGTACTTGAATGTGTATTTTAAAGGTGCTCTTGATTGTGTAATTCTTAGCTTGGAAATATAATGGTGGATTTCAAATATTCAGGGAGTTTAGACCTTTACAGTCCATAAGATAACAACAAACAAAAGATAATGACATTGTTGCACATGACGTGAAGGAGATTGTGAATCCCTAACCAAATCCCCTGCTGAACCAGAGGGTTCTTCTTATGAACTGCATTCATCCGATGACAGTAACTGGTACATGCTCTGCCCTACAGTGTAAATTAATTACATATAAGACATTGCAAAGACATACTGTCCCCATAAATGCTTTCTGACTGATGATGATGTACCTTCCCATCCCTGTGGATCAGCTAGACTGTAAATTAGGTGCATACTGTATCATCCTGTCTGTTTAGCTGTTACGGCTGCTCAGGTACTGATTAACAAGCCTATTGCTCTTTCTAACCAGACTGCTGACAGCACCACAATATTGGCCAGTGTCTGTTTTCTCAATAAAGGCAATTTTTGCAGCCTGTATGTGGTAGAGATGCAATGACACTGTACACAGTGAGCAAGCAATCCTCTGGTGTGGTTGCATGACACATGCATGGCACTTGCATTTGCACACCCAGGCCTGGCCTCCTGTCTGATGCCATGCACTGACACAATGCCATGTGTGCTGGAGGTGTGTCTGGGTCATGTGTCTGCTCTTTTATGCCAAGCAAAGCAACAACAGAATTAGGTCTCTCTTGCCTAATGCAACGATGTGAAAAGCCTTGCAGCATATAATATTAAGCCTCTCTGTTTTAGCCCTTCTACCATACCACTAAATGTACTTAATAGCTTAAATAAAAGCATACGTTTAGCAGACAGAAAAATTCAGAAGGCACTGAGTTGATACTAATGGATTAAAGGTTTTATATGTCAATAAAACACCCTGAATAAATAATTAAACAGAAACTGATGCATTTTTACCAGGGAGTTTTTAAAGTTGACTTGTGGAGATTTTCTTAAGCTAGTCCATAATCAGCTCAATTAAATAATTTCTTTTATGAGAATGGGAACATTTTGATAAGGCTGAAACTTGTCCACTTCCTATTTTTTTCTTTAGAAACCAGATTCTCCTGGGGAGCACCAAAAGGTTATCAAGCCAGTCTCTGAGCAAACTCCATATAGCTTCACATGATGCCTACACAAAATCAGGATAGTAGTCCTTAGAAAATGCATATGCCATGATAAACTTGCTTCTCAGGCTAGCCAGTTTTAAGAGGTCACAAAATAATTAAGAGGGCTCATCATACAACTGTATTATGAAAGTGGTTGTAGATAAACAACTCAAGTTTTTGCAGCGCTTATGGGAGTTAGTACAGGTCAGACTTAGTCTCCCTCCCTGCTGAACTGAGCTCAGTACTTTTGCAGAGAGACACAAATTGTGGGAGATTTGGCTGAATCAACAAAAACCAAACAATTGGAATCACAGATCACAAAATATTCTGAGCTGGAAGAGACTCACAAGAATCATCAAGTCCAACTCTTAGGTGCAGGGCCCGTATGGGGATCAAATCCACAACCTTGTTGTTATTAGCACCATGCTCTGACCAACAGACAAAATCCCAGGATCTTTATAAATAGCAATACAACAGCATTATCAGTTTTTAGCACAATTTGACTGGAGATATAGTGGAGTCAAGACTGGATGCTTGAACTCAAAAAGGAGGTAGAGGCTCGTTGAAAAATGACTGGTAAGTTTATGTTGTGGAGGCACTATGATGTCAGGAGAGGCCTGACCACGTAACTATTTTGGTTCATGTCAGCTTGAATTTGATTAGTCTCTCAATTTCAATTTAAGTTAGGTAAATTAGAAAGGAATTGGAACCTCTCTAAATACCAGAGAAGTGAAGCTAATCCCCTTTCCAGGGCTCCAATTGTGATTCTTAAGGTTGCTTTGTAACTTGTTGGTGAACTGCCAACAAATATCTCATGAGAAAATTGGTGATGATCTATAGTTCCCCAAATACATCCCGAACTATGTTCTGCTATTCACTAAGTGTTGTCAAATATTCCTCTCCCTTTTACTCCTAAATATAACTGAAAAGAGGATATAAACAGGTTAGAAGAGTGGCAAGGAGCAGTCCCTGAGCTAAAGATACTGGTAAATATTCATCCTACCCTTCTCTTTCCCCTGTGCTAAATTTTGCTCTCTGGGTTCTGAGGTTCAGTGCCAGAGCAGGCATCAGCAGCATATTTGTTCTTCTATACTTTTCTTCGATAAATAAGCTGAAGCAACCACAGAGAAAATGCTTGGATGTTGGCATTTTTGGAATAACCCTGGCAGGCATCCTGCTTAAAAGGTGATTTATATTTTACTAATTAATTCATCGGTAGTAAACGTGCTTTAATGACAGAATTTTTGGATCAGGTACAGAGTCTCATTAGCCTTAATCATATTAACCTAATATAGTTATTTTGTATCAGGCAGAACAAAGTGCAACACTTCACCATGGGATGTTTTTCTTTAAAGATAATACCAGTGTTGGAATTAAAGGAACCTGTAATACTTCTTGCTGGTTGAGCCATATGGAATGTTAACGTCAGACTAAGACAAATTCACCATTCCCATTCCTTAAGGGTTCCATGAAACAAACTGAGCATGCTGGTGAAGCAGTTTGTCCTTCCAATTTCTTAAAGTCAGAGAATATAGACATTGCATACTTACATAACAATTTGTATGAAACCTTAAACATGGTTGAAAACACCAAGCAGACAATGCATTTCAAACTGTTTAATTTCTTTGAGTTTGGATCAGATGATCTCCCAGATGTCTAAGTGATACTGTGATTTTGATTTCCTAGATATAACAAGAAGGCTGGGGTGGGGTGGGATGAAAGGCATAAGAGGATACTCATTGCAGATGAAAAAGAAGCAAAGTTGACAAACTAAGTTAAGGGTTAAGTTTTTTAAAAGATTGTCCCTCACTAGTAAAGATTTCATTGCAATTTGCTCATTCACACATATCACAGACATAAATGTATCCTTTGTTTGTATCTATATTTTGTCCAGAAGTTGTTTCTCACTTAAACAAGGCTGAATTAATTGTTAACTCTTGAATATCAAAGCTAGAGTATGATTAAGCACTTTAATTAGAACTACTTTTAAGAAGTAAGTGGAAGCTTCTGGTCACCAAGTTTGCAGCAATTCAGCACTTATATTCCGAACAGTTTTTGCCACTGAACCTCATTTTCTAGCCATTGAATCGATGAAGTCCAAAAATCTGTAAGACAAGTGTCTTTTAACGGTCCATCATAATATGCTCATTTTGTTGTGCGCTGACAGTAAGCCAGTAAGCTCCTAGTGATTGCTCCATTCCTCAAGATGTTTGCAGCTCCTACTTTTGGCGTGCTCAAGGAGTTAGAGCTATCTGTGTAACCTGCCTTTTATGTAGCAGCTGCCATGACACCAAAGAGTACGTTTGTGTGTGTGGGTGTGTGGGTGTAAGTATGAAGTACTGGCAATAAGGGAGAAACATTCATACTGAGAACCTCAGTTACAAATCCATTGTTAAATTTGTAAATAAATACCTGAAGTGTGAAAAGAAAAATACAAATCAGTAAGCTTAGCACTGATGTCACCATTATAAGGGAACTTAATCATATATTAAATATATATATTTAATTTAGGAATGTCTGGCTTTAAACACTTAGGATAGATAGGTCTTTTATTACCAGCAGGGCTTGAAGTAACCAAATTAGGCATTCAAATTCTTTCTGCAGCTTTGAAAATCTCGTCCCTAAGTTTGTAAGCCCAAGAGTAAGAGTTGTGAGACATCCAGGTGCCCCAGAGAATAAACACCATTTGAAAGCTTTGGAGTTCTCAAAATTAACTAGTCAAATAGGAATAACACAAAGGTGAATTGAAAGTAACCTTCATGTAATACAGTCTTCCTGGTTATTCTTTCCTTGTTATACATCAACACGTTTTTCATTTTTCCAGTTTTAAAAACCCCAAGCCTCTAAAGTGTTTTCTCAGCCATAATCTATACTGTTCTGTCTATTTTGAAAGAAGGAAGAAGAGGCTGATTTTTTGTAAGGAATATTGAGATTTATAGTTGTTTGAGTCTCTAGTACAGAAAGTGTTTGATATGGTTTTGATTGTATTGAGTGACATTTTATGAAAGTTTTCTCCATTAAGTCTTCAGCAATACTTAATGTTTCACTGTTTCATTTCTCACATGTTTTCTAATTTTTACACATGTTCTGCATTTCATTTTATCAGATCAAGAAACAAAGAGAGAAGTGACAAGGTAGAACTGACACAAACCTTAAGTCAACACAGTAAAAAACCGTAGCAAAATAATGGGCTAGTAAAACTGCCCATCCGAGATTGACACAACAGGTCTGTTCTTCAACCCACAAGAGTCAGATGTCTCTATATCATCAGAGTCTTTGCTCTTGAGCTAGATCTTCAAATAGATTTGCAGGGAGAATGTTTCTGAGTCTTGAACGAGAGAAGATTTTGAATAAGTTAGTTCATCACTGACTCTTAAAGTAATTTTCCACTCATCTTGTCCAAAGCTGCACTCATTCTCTTGATGAAAAGTCATGGGAACAAAGTCGTGGTTCCTACTGTGCAAGTTGCTAAAGAGAAACAATACAAGACGTATTAATGAGGTATTCTGGAGACTGTGGTTTCCTGCTGCTTCTGTCTTCACCTTCACTGTTCCCCCCACTCTTCAGGGCACCAGCACGCTGCTCGGCCTCTCCATATCTCTAACGTTTTTCACATTTGGAAGACATTGACCTGGGTGAAAAGGGAGCAAATACAACTGCCATATGTCAGAGTGGAAAGCAGGAGAAGGAAGCTTCCCATCCTGACATCAGACTTTGTATACAGTCCAGAACTGCAGGCCAGTGTCCTCACTAAAGGGAGAAAGCTGAAAGCTGAAAGTTCAGTGGCAAGTCTTCAGGACACCAAGCAGCTGATGTACACAGAGTAACAACAGCTTGCTCTCCTCTTTCCAGTTCCTGCAGGGATCCTCAGCACATATGAATTACCTATTTCTCCCTATTCTACTCCTACAGTCCTTGCTGGGTTACAATACCTCCTGCTCAACTGTTCCTGCCTAGGGAGAGTGGCTAAATGCAGTGCCATCTCCAGCAGCTTCAGCTCTCTGCAACTCACACACAGCATGGCCAGGCAGGCCTGGGGGTTGCAGCCCTCTGTTTTGCAAAGAGAACTATTCAGTGGTTCAAGCCGCGATCCCCAAAAGTGAGTTTATTTCTTTAGAAATACCACACAGGCAAAGTCCACCTGAACGTTTATCTACAAAGTAAAAGCCCTCAGACAGTGACCTTTTATACCCAGCCCTTCATATCCTTGAGTGCAAGAACTGGATTTCTGTTTTGTATATTTGTCATGCAAGAATTAGAAATGAAACAAATTTACTGTTGGCCTGCACTGAGGCTTAGAAAAACAGCAGGAGGCTTAGAGGAGGTGGCAAGCAGCAGTAAATCAAGCTGCTCCAAGAGCCAAGCTCTTTTGCAACAGCATTCAGAGCAATGGATGTCCAAGTGCTCAAAAAGGATAGTTAGGAGAAAATAAAGTTATTCCATGGAAGTATCTGTTCAGAGTTCTAATGCTTATCTCTCACAAGCGTTTCCTCACCTACTGTTATTACTTGTCTTGGTCACAAAGTGAGGGAAAAGCAGTTGCTACATTTTCTGTAAGTTTCTTGAAATTCTGGTTTATGGGAGAGCACAGCATGAAGCATGCTAGGCAGCTCAGACACATGCATTCAAGCATGATTTGCTTCCTTTCTATATGAAATTGTCTGTGATGTGCCTTGCTATGCTATAAATGTGGTTTTAATCATCATAGTAGAGTGAAGTGTAATGAGAATTGGTCCAAGGAGGAAAGCTGTGTTGCTGCCTGTGCAGTGAGCTTGTATCCACTTGGTAAGTTCCGGCATCTCCAAGCTAAAAGGCAGACAGCTGTAACAAGCCTGAGTCCCAGATGACCTAAGTCTCTTTCATGATTCTTTGAATCCAGGCTTTGGTGGACAGTCATCACCACATGATGACAGTGTTTCTAAAAGTGCACCTGCTTTATTCCCTTTCCAGCTGAGCTGGGTGGGTTGGTGAAAGTGACAGCAGTTGTAACAGTCCCCTGTGCATTGCTTCACCATGTCCAGCTGCACAAAGAACTCTGATCCAACTCTGCAACTTCCTCTCCAGGCAAACCTAAACCACCTCAAATGGATCTGGCAACAGGGACTTCCTAAGGGCAGCAAGGCCAGTTTTCAGCTGTTTGTGAGTTCCCTGGCGCTGCTCCTGCAGGAATCCTGCTGTCCAGCAGGGTAGCTATGTCTTTTTGATAGTAACATCTCTGTAATGTGGCAAAGATTGCAGCCATTCTTTGTGCTTTAGATTAAGTTTCTTTCTAATTTTACAAACATCCCATCCATCTGTGATGAGTTTATCTCTGCGCCTTTCTGCTTTATGATTGCACTTTTCCCAATAGAAAGTGGTCAAGGAGGCTCTGACCAAGGAATCCAGGGACATTTCTGCCCTTTTACGCCTACTCATTTAGAAGGGAAAACCAAAAGCCTGTCCTTTCTCGCCCAAGAAACCCTAACAATGGCAGACCTTTCAGAACCAAAGCAACTTGACAGTGACTGCTACATACAGAAATTGTGGTAAATAAGGATCCATGAGTAAAATGCTCAGAATGATTATGAAGCCCGATCTTTATCCTCTCTGGTAGTGAAAACTGAAATTCCCTGCTGGTTCACTAACAGAGGTACGTGATGCTGGGTATTGGTCCCTCTCCTCTGCAGTGTGCCCTACTGCTATCTAATTGGAAGTTGTAACCTTTGTGAATCGTTACCAGTCTCACTGAGGCCAGTGGCTTAGTAGGATTCAAAGAGTAATTAAACATTTATATAGATAATTAGAAAATCCACAGCTACATTAGATAGGTCAAGATTGTAATTATGGATAACTCACCACCCTTTAAGGTCTTCTGGTCTCGATCCATTTGATGGCGTGTATTTATGCAAACCAACAGGTAGGATGGTTGAGTCCCTAGTTTGAAAACTCGTCCTTAATGATTGTTTCACTTGGACAGTCTTAGCTTTTTTTTCATTATGCATTTCATAGTTTCTGACTCCAAGATTGTTATCAATAGCTCAGATGCTGGCTTGAAGCTGAGAGGGAAAAGTAATGAGTCTTTCAGACAGACCGTCCACAATAGACTAGGTCCAGATCTCAGTCTCACTGATTCAAATTGAAACAACTCATCAGGCTTTAAAATTCAGAATTATTTGGCTTCAGAGCCAGGTAGCTGAGAGCTGACTTTGGCTAAAAGGATACAGTCCTTTGAACCACTGAAGATCCAGAGCCTGTGGCTGAGAGGACCCTGTTCTGCCATGGGACTGCACAATCTCTCTCCCACAGATGCCAGAAAAGTTTTTCTTTAGATCCACACTCCTTTGCCATCCTAATGGGTGCATTCAGGCTGAATGATAAAGAGTTTTTCTTTCTGGGAAAACAGCATTCTGTTTGTGAACTTAGACGGGATTGTTTGCTACATTTACTGTGGAGGTGAACAGTTCATTGAAGCTTTCATGCTCACCCAAATTCACCCACATGGTGTTACACGGATTACTAACAGCAATTCTTATTTTTTTAATTGTCTATGCAAAAACCAGACACTAGATGTTCTGCTATAAACCCGAGACTGAGAAGAGAGGAGACATTTTTTAAATTCATCGTGGGAAAGGTCAGAAAAAGTTTAGCATTTTACACAGAGAGAATTCAGACTGACTGTAAAACAGAAAAGAAATAAAACTGTTTTGTTTTTCCCTTCCTTATCTCTGTGTGCTATAAACCTAAGAAAATGCTATGGTGCTTGGTTTGTTTTTTTTTATGGCTCTATAGTTCAAGAAGTAGGAATCCATTTGACTCTCGAATATGGGGGAAAAATTAATTACTATACTTGTCATCGTTCTTTCCTCTCTTTCTTTTTTAGTTTGCAGCTAAGGTACACTGCCAGTTTTGTGCCCATAGTTTTCAACACTTTATCAAGAAAGATAAATATGCAGATTTCTATAGAAAGCAAACATGACTTTTGGTCACACCTGTATAAATCCAGTTATAACTCTAGAGAGATCAATAGTGGAACTCCAGCTTTTCACCACTGTAAATGACACCAGAAACATGTCATGCGAGCCTACTTGAGAGAGAAGTCATTTATATGGAAGATCGTTTGACCTTGCCTTTTTTTTCCTCACTGCAACTTACATGTGTGCCTGTGGATTTATAAAGCCCTGATAGAAGGAGCAGAAACTGCATGTCAGCTTGTAAGGAGACCCTCTGCAGAGACACATCCAGTTTGGCCGGTGAAATCTGTCTATGTGGCACCTGTTAGTTACGCACAGTGGGACTGTCCATCATCCCTTGTAGTAGCTCTGCATTTCCATAGCGCACTGCAGTGCAGGCAGAGGAGAAATGACTCTCTAACTATGAGACAGTGAATGAGAAATTTCTGTCCCTGTTTATGCTGTCAGACCACCATTTGGGATGCTGTACATCAGCCGGAGAGGGGGAAGGGAACGTAGTTCATTTCACAGTCAGCTGAGAAAGCTCTCAAGCATTCATCTTTGCTTTCTACCTTGTAAAATCCTCTAAAAATATTGTTACTGAATGTGAAATGTTGAAAGAGAAATGTGGAGTACTTCATGCCATTTAAAAGGGAAAATCACCACATGGTGTAAAGAGAGCCTGTGGTAAAAAAAAGATCAAACAGTGCCTATCCATTTTGCAATCTGATGACCACAAATTGATAGACAGCAATTTCCACTGCTGAACTGCTGAACTGCAGGAAAATGTCATCGAGAATGCTTGAATTGACTGCTCTTGTGTGGGGAACAGAAGGAAAAAAGAATATTGAACACATGGAAATATAATGGAAAAAACCACTCAGGTTCCTGTGGCTTGGAGAACTTCTGCTTAGTATCATAATAATCACAAGGAAATTTGAAAGTGAGACTACATATGGTTTTATTGTGCTTTTCAGAAAGAGGTGGCAGATTTCCTCTTAAAAACCTTCATCATGCCTCATCTTCAAGACCATCCGAAAACCCCCAAAATTTTGCCCATCCTGCTGAACCATTCTCTCCTTCATCTTAGACTGATCATCACTAGTCTCTATAGTTCAGCCCCTCTGTACCATCTCACACTTTTCCCTGATCACAATAGACTGTGACTTCAGCTCCTGGAATGAGCAGAGACTCATGCTATGGTGTCATGTCAGTATGAAGAACTGATGACTTCTTGTTTGGTTTTCTGTGGCAAGGGATTCATGGTTTCAAAGGCAGTTACTCTTCTGTAGCTGAGTGATAATTCCATCCAAAATTTAAAACAGTAAGCCAGTACTCATTACTGGTAATATATGCTGAGATTCACATGAGCAGTGCACTATAAAGCTGGACCTCAGTATGGCTGCATGTCCTGAAGGAAGAAACAGAGCTATGATGGGCAGTTATGGCACTGTTTAGGGGAGAAGGGTGAATCTGTCCCGAACTCAGGACAAAACACCTGTATTTTAAATGTACTGCCTTGTTGTCTCTTTCATTTGCTCTTGTGGCTTTGTGAGGTAGCAGTGCATTACTTATATAGTAAATATTAAACTTCTCAGAGAAGTACAATATTTGCATTTACCACCAGGAACAGAAGCTCAGAAAAATTTAGGAAGCCAAGCAATGTATATGCCCTTCTCTAATCTTTTCTTTTGACCCAAATTGAGAGTCAGAAGGTGGACTAGAATAGAAGTCCTGCAAGCTGTGGAGAATATTACTGAGAAAGAACACATAACTTCAAAGCAATATTTCTACATTTAGCTCTTAGCTAACCCACATGTCATGAGTCAATGCAAACACACTTTGTTCTGCTATTTGAAGCAAATTGCATCTGTGTTACTGGGAATATTATCTGCCTTGAAATCTCTGATTTTCTGAAAGATAATAAAATAAACAAACAAAATGACTAAAAAGAAAGGGATTACACAAGTGATCTTGCTACTGCTAACTGGTAATTGATAATTGAAGCTTAGCAATTCTATTAATATCACACATAAAATATAGCAAAAAGTAACACAATATTTGACATATGAAAATCTCTTTTGGTAAAAGTGAATGCTATGATCTTTTAAGCTATTTATTCTGTGACTGCTGAATAAGGTGATGTGAAGCTTTTAAGTAGTAAGGGAAGTATGCAGCAGGAGCTAAAATGCTATAAATATCCACTCAGTGTGATTCTGATAGGAACTATCACGTTTCAACCAAAATCTTGAGAAAAATGACTCAAATTTGCAATTATCCTTACATGTGCAAAGCATTGCTGGGGGGCTTTCAGCAACATGATGCCAAAAATGAAGGAGGCATGTGATGTAACTTGCACAGTTTTTCCAAATGTAAACATTTGTATCAGCTGATTTTGTTTTTCCTTCATATCTTCCCTGAGCCATATAAATAGACTACAGCTAGAGTGCATCATTAGCATGTCTGTGTGTCTTTTTTATTTAGCCATGAATTTGAGTTAAAACTATCCCAGCTTTGTTTCTGTGGCTTATATTGTCACTAAAATCCTTTGACAAAAAAATCCACATTTATATTATGCTGTTGTGCATGGTTTGTTTGAGGCAGCCAAGAACCAGACGAGTGACACTCTCATGAAACCACTTGAATGCTGTGGATTAAAAAGCCCAATTTATGCATTAAGAAGGGATGACTGTTCTGATAGACCTTGTCCAAAGCTTTTGCTTTTATGCCATATACAGGCTTGGAGGGTAGGTTAGAAAACAAAACAATAAACTTGCTTGAATGACAGGAAAAAGTATTTGTAAAATTAATGTAAAAAAATACTCTGGGAAGTTCAAAAGCTTTTAGTTCTGCAAATGTTTCTTGGTGGACTTTTATTATTATGATTACTGATTCTTTTCATATATGTACCAGGCAGTTTGCTATAGAACAAAAACATGATCTCTCTCTCAAGGGACTGCAATCTAAAATCCAAAAAGTATCAGATAATATGATCACTGGAAAGGGACGGCAGGTGCCAGGCTTTTGGGCTGAAGTTGCAGAATTGGGACCAATTTGAACCCTGTCAGATGCAGCAGAGGATAAAATAAAAGAAAAAAAATCCCTTCCTGCTCCCTTGTCTCCTCCATACGGACATAGCAGAAAGACGTCTAGAAGCAGCAGAGCATGAATGAAAACCAAAAACCAGATTACTTGGTCACTAAGGAAAGGCTAGTGTCACGCAACAAAAAAGAGTGTGGGTAAAAAGGCATCTTATAAATATTACAACAAACAAGCAGCAATTTAGAACATATTTTGAACACAGAGAAAGCAGCACTGGGAGAATATTTAGTTAAATTGACAGGTACAATTTTTTCACTTGCACTGGATCATGAATAAAGAATCAGAATCCACTCACCAGGGAATTTTTTTAAAAGCAATTACATTTTAAAAATTGTTAAGACATTTAGCAGGATTTTCACATGATGAAATCTTTTGTCTAGTGAAAATGATCTGTCCTATTTTTTCTTACTGTGCACAATGGACATATTTTGCATTACAGTGTATTTTCAATAATGAAATTAATGTCTAATTGCGTATGATTGATTTTATCTTCCCAGGTTACAGAAGACAGGCATGGAAGGCTTATCTTTATCAGTCTTCTCTGTGACTGTGGGCACTCCTTTAATGATGCGTGGATAACCAGCTGTAGCTCAGTTACAGCTCAGTTAGATGCCACCATTAATCTAAACTCAGAAAACAGGTTATCAGCTGTAGCAATTTTTAATGGTGAGAGTTAGTATAGCATACTTTAATTATATTTTGTTTTCTCATATATACCAATTAGCAACCTCATACACATACACAAGCACTTAGAGTGCATAAAAACCACAGAATGTTTCACAGTATTTTGTTAATGCAGGTGAAAATACCGGTTTCTGTCTTTGGTTCAAGTGTCACTGTGACTTCTCCAGAAAATAGGGAAATACAGTCTCACCAAACACTGTAAATAACAAATGCTGCCCCTTCCCCCTCCTTCCTCTTAGTTTTTATATCTGAGCAGATGTCATATGGTATGGAATATCTCTTTGACCAATTTGGGTCAGCCATCCTGGTTGTGCCCTCTCCCAAGACTTTGCCCATTCTGAGCTACTCATGGCAGGGCAGAATGCTGAAGAGATAGGCTGGTGCTGTGGGAGCACTGCTCAGAAGTAGCCAAAACGCTGGTGTGTTATCAACATCTTCCTTGCCACCAATGCACAGCACAACTCTGTGATGGCTGCTGTGGGGAAACTACCTCCATCCGAGACCCGATACATGACATTTTTCCTCTTGGATATCAAACCTGCCCTCTGCAAGATGAACAGTTTTGTACCCCTTTTGCCTTAGCTATTCTGTTTGCCTCAGATGCAGTTTCTCAGGGCTGAGAGAAGCAACACAACAGACCTATACCTGTATCCATGCTCTTTGCAGCCGCTGTAATACTGACCCAGACAACAAACGTTTAAGACCTGAACATCACCTAATAACACCTGTATTTTGGATGACATGCTGACTTGGTGATGTGGGACCTCCTCTGTGCATTGCTTTTTTTACCCAGCATTGCTCTGTGGTACCTTACCAGATTCTCCAATTGCACTCATAGATACATCACTGAATTAAAAAAATTCCATTCACACCAGCCACTTAGAGTGTGTTTCTGTGGTACTGCCAAGGAGGGAAGTCTGGAGAAAACTGTGTACATCACTGAAGTTTGAGAGAGTTTAGCCAGAATTACTGGGACGCGATAAGGCTCTGTTAAAAAAGGGTTGGAGATGTGAATTTCACTCAGTCACAGCGGTATGCCTCAGTTGAAAATAAGCTGAAAAGTCCCTTTTTGAGCTTAATTAAATAAGCATAACATTAAAAAACTCACCACATGCCTGCAGTGAATACATATGTATACATATACCTAATAAATATGTATATATATATAAAATATATATATATATGCTCCATCATGACAGTGTTACAAAATATTTTTGAAACAGCGAAAAACATATCAAGCCCAACATCCCATTAATGTCTGTTCTGACAAATATTTACTATTAAATTCAGTAGAGAGATGAATTAATTAAATTTCCTGTCTTATGTCCTGGTAGAGGTCAAATTACATGATGTAGAAGTCCCATTTGGTCTTAAAGTATATGACTTGACCTCAGTAGGATTAGAGTGACTTAGATCACCTGAGGAGCTATCCCTCTCTTTTTGTTAGAACTAAGTTAATAATTTGCCACAAGGTATTTTTTTTTATTTCTTCTCTCTCCTCCCTTCCTTCCACACTTGTGACAAGTCAGAAGACAGCTTGCTAAGTGGTCTGATTTATTCTGTACTCAGAGATATTCATCCTGTGAGTAACTCCTGGGCTGGCCCTGTCTTGCTGCATGGTAAGCATTTGCTATTCAGAAAGAGACTAGAGCAGCAGGTCACTTAAACCACGTGGTGAATGTAACTTACAAACCCTTGGGAGACTATGCATACTCCAGAGAGACTGAAGCAAGATAGCCATTTCTGAGAGGAGCAACTGTATGCTGTGCACACAGCCACTGAAGTGGTTGAATTTTCTGCACCCTTCCTGGTTATGTCCCTGAGGAGCCAGGGTGTTATCAGGGTATATGTTTTAGAGTTCGAGAAACATGTCTCCTGTGTTCTCCCTGCAAATGCCCAGATATGCAATGTTACATCAAGGAGATAAATGCCACACCAGCTGGCAGGACACTGGAGCAGCCAGATCAGGACAGGGGCTTTCTGGACATAGAGATTGGAGTAGCTGGAGAAGGGTCTGGGAGTCAGAAATTAAGGGGCTGTGAAATAGCAGAGCACTGAAATTACAGAGTGCCTGATGCTGGACAAGGAATACCAGTCCGACCTGGCATAAAAAGGGATCTGGCAGGAGGGAGAAAACTTACAACTCTCTGAAGACATTGAACAGAGGGAGAGACTGGCTGGTTGGGGGCTGGGAGCCTGGGAAGAAGACAGGCAATGGCCTGAGGTGGGAGATGGTCTTAAATTGGTCACTCAGCAACTCAGATGGCATTAATGCAAATTTGTTACCCTCTAACAAAATGAGAATGGAAGGTGTGAAACTGAAATGAACTAGTATGCAACTCAGAAAGGTGATTGTCTGTGGCTGTTGTTGCAGAATGAGCAGAAACTAAAGGGAAAGCATCAACACAGGGGGCAAAAGGAAGAAAGCTGTTTGTTAGAGTTGTGCTCTAGACAGGTAGGTATAAATGACCATGTAGCAGCTCGTAACAGCAAGGAACTGTCTCAAGAATGTCATAAATACCTTAGAAGACCATGTCATTTCCTGTTCAAGTGAGTTATGTCAATGTGTTTTTCTCACTAGTGTCAGTCAAAAAAAAGTACATTTTTTTATAAATCTATATTCTGCCCAAACTTTTTTTTTTTCCTGCTTTCTTGCCTTGACTTTAATTCAGTGTTTGTATTCTGCTTGCTTTTTCAGCTGGAAGTCTGCAGCAGCCTTGATGAAAGAGGTTTGCTCTCTGTGTGCACCCTTATACCCACACACAGAGATTGCCGCTCACACACACCCTGGGACACAATAGTTTTACGCACAGGATGCTCTGCCTGAGGAGGGCAGGTCACACAACCCTGGCCTTGGCAACATCAGCTTCAGGGAATATTTTAAGTAATAGGTTAGCTGCTATCAGTCAAAGTCAAGTATCCTGGAAATGGAAATCATAGTCCCTATTTTTGCATCAGGAAGGAATCTCCCATCCTGAGGAAGAAAGATTAGCTTAACAGTGTGTGTACTTGCTCAGGAACAACTTCCCAAATTACAATGCATGAAAATAGCCCAATTTGGTACATTATGGGAATAAGGGGAAAAGGCTGCATGCAGATTAATGTTCACATTCACGATTGTTATTAAGTAGTCTAATTTTAGGGGAAAAAAAGGCCCTATTTTACATGAATCAAAAGTACAGTGATGTTAAAATACATTAAGCAGAAATTTGAATAATAAAGGTCATATCTGTGTATGTCTCAGAAATAATAATATGATGTAATGACAATATGAGATTAAATATGAAAGTGTTCTGTCTTAACAGAGCTGGCAACTGACTATATTTTCTTATATCTTCACTGGATAAACACACACACACATACATGATAACAAACCATATACACTGGATCCCAATTTACAGGAAAATTTGCTGACTTGGAATACTTGCAGTAATGGGTGATACTGGTAGGTAAGAATCAGGTATCCAAACTTTCCTTAATAAGTTGGAAAATCTTGGGAAAATGATCCTGGAAATTTTTTAAAAAGAAAACAGAAGCAGTGGGTAGTATAGAAAAAAGTTCATTGCATAAAGAAATTGCTGCTCAACAAAAAGTAGGAACACTGCAGAGTAAAAAAGGACACAAAACTTATTTATATTTTAGTCCATTGAGTCTTATCTCTGTAAGAACAATAATTAGGCTGTACTTCCCCTTCACCAAATCTCTCTCTGTACAAAGATGATTATTTATTTGGTTGACCTAAAAATGAACCGACTAAAGGCATGAAACCTATCAGCAGGACAACCTGTTCAGCAGGACTTCCATATACTTGTGTTCCCTTCCCATAATGGATAGTTCTTCAGAGATGGGCTGAAAGAGATGAGGCTGATGTGAATGGGCACACACCTTCAGTCAAAGGGTGAGAATATTTCCTCACTAGCCCTCTTTTATTTTTTTCTCTCTTTTTTTTTCTTTTTTTTTTTTTTTTTAAAATCAAGCCCTGTTTTCAGCTAAGATCCTGCATGAGTTACAAGTGTCCAGAGAGGCCATTATAGTTCCAGTTCAGACAGACTTGTAAACCTTGGCATAATCAGGCACAACCATGCACACATGGGACCATGACACCAACTGTACATAAGACCAGGCTTGAGAGTAGACAAGCTCTTTGAAATATTTTAGGAAAGGTGTCACTAGTCTGTATTCAAAGATTTTTCTTTGCCATTAGCTCCCAGAAAAGCAAGAAGCAGCATAAACAAAGGGTTATAACCCTCCCTACAGTGTGCATTTTTGAAAGAACCAGCATCCTTGTTTCAACACTGAATTTTCAGATTCCTGGCGTTATCCTTCAAAAGAATAGGCACTGATCACAGAAGCAGAGAACCAGACCACTTGCCTGATAGCTTACTCTGTTCCCAGTATATGTTTATTACACTGCAAAGGGTCAGCACAGTCCTCCTTGGGTTCAAGTGCCTTGTCTGTAAAACACGAGCAATAATCCTAAAGTCTCCTTCTTTCTAAACTTTTCCCTCACTGCCTATCTAGATAGTAATCTCTGCCAAGCTGTCTGTTACCCATGTCTTTAGAGAAACTAGTACAAAGAGTCCCCGATGTTGGCCACATCTGTCTTCACATAAATAAAAATATTAGATTTGTAAAGATGATCGCTCACATCTATTCAGATAAACACTATGAAAGCAACTTCCAAAGGTATCCAGAGGTCAGAAATGCACTCTCCTTTTGCTGGAAATGACATTTTTTTCAATGTGTGTTCAAAATCTCTCATACAGTCTCCCTTTAATTCCAGAAATTGTATTTTCTTCCTTCCTAATTAGCAAATGTTAGGACAAGAACTTTAGGATGAAAGGTATATACCCAATGCTTGTAACAGAGCCAGCGGCTATTGGGGTTGTCCGATTAAAGAAGCCATAGTTCTTGATGATAAATTGTTACAAGTCTGAGATAAGGCAGAGGCACCTACAAAGAAATTTTTCATGTCATGGAAGAGGAAGCAAATATGAAAGTGGACATTAAGGATTGTTAGTAGATGCTCTTTATAACCAATGGTATGGGAAATTCATTATTTGTTTTTCACCTATGTACAGTAAGTTATATCAGCTGGATTGTATAGGAAATAGATGCATAGGAATTTGGCTCAAAATTACTAAAATGAAACAAAACCAGGAAGTAGTTTTACTACAGATGACATTATAGTATGCTACCTGCAATGACTGTGTGAAAGCAAAAATTAAAAAATGAATGCAGTGTCTAAACACTGCACTATTATTTCATGTAATGTCATTGAAATAAACTTTCTGCTACATCGCCTTTGGAAGAAATGCATATTTTACATTAAAAAAATAAATCAAAAACTGGATTAAAACTAGCCTCTAAATTCAGATGGAAAGAGGGAGCAGTTGGATGATGACACTGTAAATCGTAAGAAATTAGAAGCCCAATTCCTACCATAAAAACTTAAAATTATGAATTTGTTCTGGACTGGATCAGAAATCCCTCAGAGAGATGAATGAAGGGGGTAGAAAAGGGCGTATCTCAGAGACTATTTCTTATGATTACATGCATCATTCATTTTCCCAAAAGACATAGGTAGGAAATACAGTCTTTTCTGTGAATAACTATATAGGAAGTCAGCTTCTCCTCTACATTGCATAATCATTTATACCTTGATAAAATGTGTCCAGGTTTGTGCACAAGACAAAAAAATGCAAGATCTCTCCTCTTGCTAATGGGAACCTTTTATATGTGCTTTAGGAAGTCCCAAACAAAGCAAAGCAAGGGCTAACCAGGTTCTTGTCATAAAAACTTGACTTCAACTGGTGAAAATGATGTAGACATATTTAATTTCAACTGTGCAGAATGAAATGTTGCAGAAATATTATTTATCCTGCTGGCCCAATTGTGGTGCCCTCTACCAGCTACCGTCAGTGTTTGGAAGTGAGAAGGGCCTGTGCAACTGAACTGCTTCTCAGAGCTGTTCGTTCCTTAGGAGAACAAACCCGTATTCCAAATTCATCTCCAACTGTAAGTGGACCAGGTTACCAGCTTGCCTTCAAACACTCTGTGAAACAACAGATTCAAGGTGTATTGCTATTTGGGAGAGTTTGTCAGATGATGAAGGCACCATTTATTAGAGTCTTTTTGAAATGGGTCACCCTCGGGGTGCTGATGTCAGGGCAGCTTCTTGCAGTGAAGGGCCTGCCATGACTCTTCTTCAGGGATGCCGAGGCCCTGTAGTTGAACAGTCACTACCCTGGCCCAGAGCAGAGGACCTGCCACCTCCTCCAGCTCCTTGTTGAGATCCGAGGACAGAGATCACAGGGCAAACCAGGACTCCCTTGAACAGCCAAGGTGTCTCCAGGGCTGCTGCGCCAAGGGCTGGCACACAGGGCAGCCACAGCTGGGCCAGGCCAGGAGCATGAGTCCCTGCAGTGAGACAGTGGGTCCTGGATGGGGCAGCTGAGGAAGATGGAGATAAGGAGACCCGCCATATCCACCGCCTTCCAGTTCTTGGCCACAGAATGCACCCTAGCCAGGGCAGTGAAGGCTCACGGATCTCAAGGTGCTCCCAGAACAGGGCCACCCAGATCTCCTGCTCTATTCCTCTTCTATTCCTATATACTCACCTGGCTGGTATTTATTAAAAATAAAAAGTAAATGGTAAACTCAAAGAACTGTATGGTAATATAGATGTGAAGGCACTTTTGGAGGTCTAACTGTCCTCTGAAATCAGGGTCAACTTAAATAAGGCTGTTCAAAGCCTTGTCTATATGAGTTCTGAATGTCTTCATAGGGTCCGTTGGGTGAAACAAAGAAAAAATGAAGCAATATTTGCAGGTAAAATAGAAAGCAGAATTAGAAAAGAAATATTTTTCTTGGTTCACAGTCAGATAGTGTATCTATGTTAGTATACACATTGACTGGTTTCATAGATAATGTTTCTTGACTGTAAATGAAAACATTTTACTATGCTGTTGCTACTGTGTATGCACTCATATTCTCCACTGCCATGCTATGTACCTCAATATGTCTACATCTTCTATAACCTTTATTTTCATTTTTGCTATGTTTGAGGTTGTTGTTTAGCTAAGAATTTCAAGGAGAGAGAAAAGAAGGAGTGCCTGTCTAGAGTATCTCTTTCAAGTAGGTAATTGTTAAAAGAGACAGTGGGGCACAAGCCCTAGTCAAGAATTTCACTAGTGAAAATGGGATGCATTCTGACGAATTTCAGTCTTGTCTCTCTAGAAAGCTGCCTAGACAAATGCAGCCAGGATGTGTACCAAACAAATGAAATGTGATTTTTTTTTCTGAAAAATTCAGATGATTTATGAATAAATCAGTGAATTTTTAAGGGTTTTAAAGAGTAGTCATCCAATAAATCAGAATAACAGAATGTTTCAAATGGGAACTTTTTGGTTCAGCTATGTCTTTGCTTTAGATGAGATTAAGAAGCTTAAATTTTCATTTTTCACTTCAGCTGACTCTACATTTTATTCATCAAAACAAAAATGCATTATATTTGGACAATATCTAAGCCATAATGTATAAAAACACTACAATGCTTCTTATCAGAATTCCTATAATAAAATACATTTTTCATCTTCTTCAGCATTACATATATGATAATATAATGTAGTTTCAAAAATTAATTTTCTAGGTTGTTTTCATTTTTGAGCTGATTTTGTTTCGAGAAAATGATCTCCTTTTCTGGGTAGCTGTCTAATGACTATTTCTAGGTGTATCTAGCACACCCTGGTAAGGCACATCACTCATACAACCCTGCCCTGTCTGTGACAATTAGAAATAGACCAAAGTAGCAGCAGGCATCCCAAGAACATCAAGCTCTATGAAAACTAATTTCTGTATCTGCAGTTTGTTCTTACTTCCAGTGACAAGTGATCGATGTCCTGTGAGTTCAGCCTGCTACCAAATGTCGCTCAACTAGAATGAAATGCTTGCCTGAGTAGAGAGCACAAGCAATAAAAATTCATGCCTCTTGAGTTCCACTTGACCCTCAGCTAAAATTATATGGGATTTAGGTGGCACATGGGCCTTGTGACCAGTGATGGACTGAATTGCTAAAGGAGCTGAAAAGGCCAGAGTTTTCTGAGGAAAAATCTCCATGACAACTTGTTGTTGTTGTTGTTGTTGTAGTTTTTATTTTAATGCTATTTTGTTCCCTGCTGCTTTCACCAGGGAAACAGGACCTATGTAACCACATTGCCTTTTTTACTCTCCTGGCATTCTGTCACTACTTACTGGCAGCTCTGAACCCATTAGCCAATTTCTATCAAACAGTCAGGCATTTCAGAGTTATCACATGTAAATTACCACAAGTTTCCAGAAAGTCAGTGCCAGAGTGTTCTCAGTTTGTGCTTTGTTGCTCATTTTTCTTTCTTCTTCTTTCTCATTATCTTGCACTCTCAATTAGAAAAACAGCCAGACAACATGCTTAATAGCACAAGTCAGCAAATGCAGATATCTGTAAATTAAGTGTGAGCCTTCCTGTCGATTTGGCAAGCAAGCAAGCAAGCAGGAGAGTTGTAGTTGGGTGTAATGTGATTTACATCAGGAAAGAGCACAGTAGGGACACTGCAGTGAAGAGCACCTCCACTGCTTCAGAAAGAACAAGCAAAGATTGAATGAGGAAATTTTCATGTTAAAGTGCTTCATCTCCTACAGGAATTGATTGCACCATAATATGTATTCAGAAAACAGGTTCTTTTTATTATGTGGGGATTTGGAGCACTTCTGCAGGATCTGCTGTAATAACAGAAGTGATCTGTGACAGCAGAGTTATGGTATTGGCCTCAGGATGGGTCCTACTTTCTGTTGCTCTTTGAGCATGATTATCCGTGGGTGGCTCCCAGATTGCAGATGAGGCAAAGATTTCCAGTGCCAGTCACAGTACCCATATATTTAATAACCGTGAGACACTGAGAAGCTGAAAATGAGTCACAGCAGTGGAAGCACTGCCATTAGTAAACAGTTGAAGGACATTGTGAAAAGTGCAGTTTTTGTTCTGCATTCTCCACTGTAAAGAATAAGAAACGAATTCACCACAATTGGTGGTGGGTTGCTTGTGGTTTTCACTCCTCAAAGTCCTTGTTCAGAAGATCCTCCCACTTTACACACATTTTTTTTCCATCCTCAATGGAGGGTTTGTTCTTATTTTTCAAGAAGAATCCAGGTAGACTCCAAGCAGAGCCTCCTGCTCTTGCTATGGAGTTGTCCATGAAGGTGTACTCTCCATGCCTGTGAATCAAACACTGTTCCCTTAGTATTCCAAAGCACAAGTAGAGCAAAATCAAGCTAAGGTAAGGTCTCTTTTCCTCATGAGTCTGGTGAACTAGCACATGACTTTGCAGAGAGAATTTACATATATGTTCAACCTGTGTTTTTGTGATAAAGGTAACCAATTTTCTTTGTATCAGCTGCATCAAAAAAGATGGTGGATCTCACTGTTTCAGTTGAATGTTCTATTGCTGACCAACAAACTTTTACAGATGATGAATACCAGCTGTATAAACCCTACAAAAATGAATATATTGCGTAATTTTCCTTGTAGCTTGATTAAAATGGCTAAAAATTATTCAATACCTCACCCACACCAAAAATTTATCAGAATTACTTCCTTTTTTTCCTTTTCATTTAGACATTTTTAGTGTTCTTTGCACCTTTCAACTCAGTTCCCTACAAATTCAGAATGTAATGTTATATAAATCTTTTTCAGCAAAAAGCATCAGGTGATGTTTTTGGTATTTCATTTCACTCATAACTGCACTAAAGGCATAAGCATATTGGGCCTTATAACCCTCAAAATATCCACCTGAAGGAGCTGAATGTTGGCAGGTTAGCTACCTACACAGAGAATGGGGTATTACTTGTGCCCTATATACCAGCATGCTCCCATGTGTTTCTTTCATTGCATGGGAACTGTATAAAGAGTAGGGTGGACAGTCTACAGTGAGACAAAGAAATCTAGTCCACAAGAACACGAGAAGTGCAGCATGTTTCAAAGGCAGGTGGAAATTCTGATCCTACAGTATTCAGTAACTCTAAAAATGTCCTCCACTCAGTACAACAGCAGAGCTTCCTTTCTCTCAGATTAAAGAAAAGGTTTAAAATTGCTCGGGTAAGAAAGAATTATACTGATGCTTTCCTACACCGAGATAAATATCAGCTACTTCTGATCTGCTACATTGTCAGCTAAGTAATGATTCATTTTCTGCATTGTCCTCAGTATGTGAAGGACAACAGGAGAGCAAACCTTATCCACAGGTTCTGATTACACTTAGGCATTTCCTTCTATCAGAGGCAGGCATTATGAAACACAGTGCATTCACAAATTAAAAGCAGAAACACCGTCAGCAGTTATGAAGGCTGTTGATACATTTCATTGTCCCATAGCATTTAAAAGCTGTATTGCCTTAACTGGCTAAGACAGCAGAGAGATGTTATAAGGTCTGCAGGTCTGTGTTATAAGGTCTGTAGGCCTGAAAACTTCTTTTAAGGTGGACTTCTTTTCCCTTTATTTATAAACAGGATTTGCAACTTTTCCCATGACAAGCAGGATAGGCTTTTTCAGCAAACGTTTGTTGTCTCAACTGCTCTGACAGGACTGTCAGCAATTTCCCACCACTAGTGTACACCTCTAGTGTACACCACTAGTGTACGTGCAACCCAGCTCATCCTAATTCAACTCAGACGAAGAAACAAGTCAGGATGTCTTCTTTGTCTTGGAACAGGGAGAACTGGAGAGCCTGCATTCATTTTGGTGCTTGGAAAAGTAAAGAAAAGAGATTTATTGGGCAGCTGGAATAAGGATAGTTACTTAGGGAACTGTGCTACTCATAAAATGCCTTTATGGCAGCAGTTCTGGCACCTCGAATTAGGGGTAAAATCCAAGGCAAATCTCTCCATTACATATGAATGTAGCAGTAGACATTCCTTCTGGTGATTCTGAAAAAGCTGTCTTTAACAGGTTCCTACCTATCCTATGAGTGCTCCTTCTAAATGGCACAAGCTAAACCTAGGAGGATTATCTGGTTTTTTTTAATGGTAAATGCTAAGAGTTTAACAATACTTTGACATATGTTAAATGGTCTGGTTCCACTCCTTCTCACCTAACTCACTGTCTGGCAAACTGTGTCCTCAACTGATACTCTTCCTACATGGGAAGAGAACAGCCCTCACAGGCCTACCTGACTAATTCTTTCACCTTTTGCTCTTGAAATTAGCATGGATCTCATGCCACCTCATCAATTACAATGTTTGATTTCAGTTTTCCTACTGTTTTGCTTCATTTAAACCCTGCACTGAGAACTACATATTACACAAATTTTAGTAATCTGGTGTGTGCACTGTCATTCTTCTGTCCCATTGCATTTTACCCCGTGGTTTTAAAGCATATCCTGTATAAGATTATTTGTGCCATGTTTTTTTCATTCAGAAATTCACAGCAAACCAGACATACTGCTGAATCTTGTGATGTAAAAGTACAGACGGTTTAAAAGTCTGACTGTAAGCTCTTGCCTATGCTGTTAGAAACTGTTTCATTCTGCAAAACAGATCATTTTTAAAAGACACAATAATTTCTAAGCCACTGAGCACGTGATGCTTTATGTACCACTGATTGGAATATGTATTGCTAACAAGAAAATGGCTTATGATTATTTGTATGCAAACATCCATTTATTTTCATTTAGAATAGCAAACAATTATTCAGATAACCAATAGTAAGAGCAAGTAAGTTTCCATCTGTCCTAGCGTGACTTTATGATGCTATATATCCCAATCACCTGCTTAATGAAAGAATATTAATTCTGTGTCTTTAAGCTGGCTCGAGAAGCCAGGCACTTGTTTTGGTTTTCTTGGAAGGTGTTTACATTCCTGGCTTTATCAGCTAGCTTTGTTGTGGTTCTCAGAAGAGAGCTCTTGCCAGCCGCTTTGCTGCAGTTGGATGCAAAGGAAACATTTTTACCTTTTTTTCCTGTGAGTTTTTGCTGCTTTGACTCATATTGGAGGGAGTTAAAAACTTACTTTTGGCTTTTTCCCTCCTCTGCCTGAGGCAGGGAGAGAGGACAGTTTTCCTGGTACTGTGGTTTTGTCTCTTTCTCTGGAACTGTTCAGCTGAGCTTCGGTTTGAAATACCATCACCGGGGGGGGGTCTTGGGGTGGCCACAGGGAGGCCTGCTCCACACCCCGACTTCTGAGAGAGTAAAATTACACCCAGGAAACAAAGTACTCTNAGTTTTAGGACCCTATCTGTTGCAGAGGAGGCTCTTCGAGTCTTCCTCCTAAGTTTGTCCAAACCGTGACACCATCCCAATAGCTTTTGTTTTTACTTGAGAGGAAAAACAAGGGAATTTTTGATAATGCATGATGTGTCTACTGAAGTAATGTTCCTGTTTCTGGCTTCAAATGAGGATTTGCAATTAAATTACTTCAGAGGAAGGTATTAGGAAAAAAAGAGTAACAAACACAGTTGAACACTCATTTGCTTTGGGAACACCCTGAATGGTCAAATAGGAAGTAATGGCTTTATCCTGGAAGGCTCTGAGTGGTCTTTCTAAGACCTTTGCTACTTCAGGACTGAGCACTGAGAAAATACTTGAAGATGACCTTTCCTGACAGAAATAATAGTCCTACATAGATCTAGATAATCAGTTATTTTCCTTCCTTCTGAAGAATCAGGTTTGTCTACTCATGATCTTGGAAATTGGGCATGAAATTTGGTAGTATGACCAGGACAGAATGTGAATCCAGAGCTGCTGCATATTATTCATAAAGGCAGAATTCTATTTTACCCATTCACACACTGAACATGTGTTTTTCCGTGAGAAAAACTCACTTCATGGAGGGCTAGTAGAGGCCTTATGCAATACAGAAGGACATAATTTGAGCTCAACTTGTGTTGGGAGATGAAATTTCATGCAACACTATCCTCTTGCTGTGCAGGGCTGCAGGGTTCATGGCTGCCAGCCTTCTAATATGTCAGCTTACATTCAAGAAAAGCTGTAAATAACTGTATTTAGAAGAAGAAGACGAAGCAAAATAAAATCCCACTTGTGTTTTGAAATTTGGTATTTTCTTGATATACAATGAAAGAAACCTATCAATATCACTGCAGTATCAGATTGTATAAAATGAAGTATCATATCATAGCATACCAATGAAAAAACAAGTTAGTGAAATATTTCCTGAAAATACTTTTTTTTCCCAATGCTTTTCTTATTAAGGTAACAGTTTCCCTGGAAAAAATTTCAATAATAATAAAAAAAGTATTCATTAAACTTCTGGAAATAAAACATACCTAAACCTGCCTTCTTTCTAAATTTGATGGCATATATAATTAAGAATAGTAAAGGCTAGGTATTGACAGTAGACTCATTAGAAAAGAAATATGATTAAACCCAGGATTTATTGAAAATTATTCAAAACTTCAGGAAGCTATCTTTACTGTGTACAAAGTAAGGTCTGCTGTTCTGGTGAATTGACAGGACTGTATCATGCAGCAGAAATACACAGGCAGAACTCAAAATAGTATCTGCCACTGCTCATTCCTACTCTCATTATAACATGACCCGAGGCCTAGAGGACAACTTTTATATTTCTTGTATTTTTTTTTCTTCTCAGACTGTAACAAGCTTTGTAGATTTGTACTGCAGTGAAAGTGTTTCAAATTGATTTGACTGCTACTGTTACAAAAGTTGCAGATCAAAGAATTCAGCATCCACTGAAAATGGGATTAAAATGCCTTTTTAAAATGTCTTTGAGTAAGAATTATAAGCCCCATCAAGGCCATCAATTCCATCATGTTTATTGTGGCTAACTGTAAATCATTCACAAACTACCAGATGGTCCTGGATGAGTTTGAGAATCATTATTTTGAGGAGTATTCTGAGTTTTGATTTAATTTTAATCTCATTCCACAATGTTTTTGTATCACTCCTATCACAGTCGTGGGCACCTTCCCATGCTAATTTGTAAAATGAATTTTACTGAATAACATCTAATCTTACTGCCGTAGTTACAACCAAGAAATCAAAGATTGCTGCACTGAGCTCAAAAGAGTTGACTTGCTACAAGGAAGGGGACTGATTCTTATGGAAACCTTTGTATTCAAATACAATCTCTTATTCAAAGAACAATGGAAAGTTTGGTCTCTGGAAGCACTGACTTCTACTGTATTTTCATTCTAGCAATAATCTCCAAAATAGATTGAATGAAATGCATAAAAATGATGGGACAAACAGAGCACTGAGTCCAAATGTTTGTCATGTGTGTTATTTGCTGACAGGAAGAAGAAAATCAGTAGCAGAAGTGCTTACTTTGTTAAAGCTCGCAGTTGTTAATAACAAAGCTCCTGCTGGCTTAACATCAGTCACATAACTTTCCCCTCAAGTCTAGTCTAGAAGATACTTTAGAGAAGTAGCAGGAAGGGTCTATTTGAAGCCAGGGCTTTTGGCGTTTGAGCTGTTGCTGTTTTCTGTGCTCTTTATATTTTCAGATAGCACAGGCATTTTATAAATTATGAATAGAGGATGAAGAATTTTTATTGCTAATTAGTCCAAATATCCTTGACTTAAATGGGGAAATTGTTAGAGATATATGGACAAAATGCTCTATATCTCTGGCATTTGTCCTCTGTGCAAGGACTTTCTGAAGAAACTCTCTGTGGTAATCCCAGGGTACAGAGAAAGGATCTTGTACCTAAGGCAGTAGCTTATTTGAGAGTAGCAACTCCTGAATCCACTGTAGACCCTCTCACCCCAACTTTATAAGACAAATCAGCCATAAATTATTTGATTTCTTCTGTGCTAGTAAAATAAACATATGATGGGGGAAGAATATATAATGAAAGAAAACGGAGGGAAAAAGAGAGAAGGGTTTAAGAGAAAGAAAAATGCAGTGAGAAGAATCAAATCTATCTCAGAGAAAAAAGAGAGAAGAAGGGAGAGAAGTCCTAAAGAGATACTAAAGTGGTACAGAAAACCAAATAATAATAAACAGCTGAAGGCAATCAGCATTTTCAGAAAAAAAGGGGGTGTGTGTAATAAACACATGAGATAGAGTAATACTCCAACCCACCCAATGATTGGAAGAAGGAAAATAGACTTCAAATTGTCTCTACAGAGGTAGAATGTAAAATCTATTAACACTGCTCTATGTAGGAAGCGATGCGTTTTTTTCTGGGTGAAAGAAATCTCACTTTATTGAATGGAATATAAATAAACTGTTACGAGTTCTAATATGCTGCTTTACTTGTGAACAGCCAGGAAAGAAAATTTTAGTTAGTCCTGCAATGGGGAAAGCTAGAGGAATACAAGCCTTCCAAAAGGACATTACGTCACAAAGTCAAGCTCCATCTGTTACAATTTCTTTGGTCTTCCACAATACTTCTGGCCTCTCCAATACCCTTTTGTTCCACTCCTTTCTATTTTTTTGCCAAACCAACATCAATTCTCTCCATGCCTCACAAACCTGGCAGCTGGAAAAGAAGAAACATTTAAGCTGTTCATTTTAACATACCTTGATGACACCTATGAAAGCAGGATCTGCACAGCTTAAACATTACCTTAAATCACGTCATTGAACATAAAAGGGTTCATACAGCATCTGTCCCATGCAGAACTGTCTAATAAACCTTCTGCTACTGTTTCCTGTAACACGAGATGTTAGACCACTTGCTGTCATGAGAGAATGAACAGTAATCATGACTGCAGTCATTCAGCATTTAGGAAGTTGATCTGCACATGTTCCCAGTGCAGAGTGATAGAGTTTAATCAAATGTTGACCTCAACTACCCACATCCATCCCCACAAGAGGCATTTAAGTAAAGATTTTGCTTTTGTTAGAAAACTTGGTTTTTTGTGCACAGGTGGTAATACTCCTTCTTGCTCACGCAGTGTAGAAGACTCGAAGTTAAGGGGGATAATGTGTATGTCTCAAACACCAACAGCCATATAGCTGTGGAACCAAACAAGGATTGTTGGTAATAACACTTTGTGAGAAAGGACAGGATGTGGCTGGAGAAGGGGCTATATGGAGGTAGGGCAGCATTTTCTGGGACAAATATCCTTGTTCTGAAGGACAACACAGGACACTGCAAGTGGAGGAATGAGGTTGAGAAGTGAGCAGGGATTGCCGATCATGAGCTGACCCACTTAGGGGGGGTCCACTAAAGACCACTAAAGACCCCCGAAGCCCTCTGAATGATTTCCATACAGGTCTAAAAGAATAGACTGCTCATGGTAATTGATTTGCATACAAAGCAAGAAACTTATTTCCAGAATGGTGAAAATTTGTCTATAAAAAGGTACCCATATGAAGCCTGGGCACATGTGCAGCTCAGTACTCTGGACACCTCATCAGCTGGGTCAATGTTTCTTCCTTTCTTTCTCTCCCCCTCTAATTAATTTCTCTCTCTCTCTCCCCTTTCACCCTACCCTTTTATCCAAAACCCACTGCCATGTGCTTATATGGGAGGCCAGGGTCTAACTTACACCAATTTCTATAATAAGTGTGTTATTTGCTAATAAAACTTCATAAGCTTTTGTAGACTTCTGACTTTTGTCACTCCTTTTGACAACGAGCATCTCTGAATCTTGGGTGCTCCCTTCCCCTTAAGGGTGTGATGGAACACAAAGATAATGATGAGAATGTTTTGAGCAAATATTAAGAACTGTGAGAGCAAATACCTCATTGAAAATTTTTGTGGAGCATAACCCTGTGTAATTCTTATTTCAGCTACTGCTTTCTGGTAAAGCTCAAACCTGTGTAGAGGATAGCTGTATCACCACAGAGGAGAAGTACCACCAGTTAAGACCTTCTCTGGCTAAAATTTATATTCCACTGTCCTGAAGAAGTACAAAATAGCTCTCCTGGCCCAGATATCACTTTGTTCCCCTCTTATCTGTTTTGCCCTGGACTGTCCACTGCCAGTAGTGCCCTGTAAGGACAAAGTAAATCCCCTGTCCCTCACCAGTAAGCCTTTCTCCTCTGGCAGTATTAGCCCTGTTAGCAAACAATGACTCTTCAAGGGCTTAAAAATGAGATGTCTGGTTTCACAGCTGACATTCATTACTCAAAGCAACAGATAATGTAACATCATAGGCCAGCTAGGTTTTGCCTTTGGAGGTCCAGGCCCTCCACAAAGTAAAACCAACTTCAAAGATACATGAGATTGTGCTTGTACTTCTGTTGTTTCCATGAAATGTTTGGAACCTCCTGTAAGGTAGGGTAAAGACTTTCTTCAAATGTTTGTTCAAGCGTTGCGTGGAAGTGTTCGATTGAAAATTCTTTAGAATTCAGTATTACTGAATCCAATTCTTGCCTGTTCTATGCTGTTTCAATACTTGTGCTTGCTCAAAGGAAAACCTCTTCAGTTACTATCAGTCTTTGTGGCTTCCTGTGTAAGCCAACTGGTTATTTTTGACTGGGAAACAATTAACCTAAGAGGAACACTTGGTGGTCTATGTGTAATAGCTAGTATTTTCAATAGAGACATTTAAGACCCTCTTGAAGTTTTGTGTTCATGAGTTGCCTATGTAGGACTTTTTAGCATACTGATCATAAAAACAGTTAAAAAGCACTACGTGCCAAAAATCTCAAGAAAACATTATGTACAATTGCGATTTTGTTCAGGGAGTTTCACTCAGCTGAGATGGGTTTATGGTACAAAGCGAACAAATGATGGCCATTTCACTGTTTCAGTAGCAATACTGGTGCTCCATTTAGTTTATCTTGAAATTTTATCTCCATTATTGCTAAAGCCAAACACAAGTATTTGTGTAAGGATACAATAATGAGAAGAAGCTTCAGGATGATTCTGGCAGAAGCCACTACATCACACTTCTTTTCTTCTTTTCTTAGCTGAACTGGACAAGAAGTTCTGAGTTCAATTCAAACATCAGTCCATTCTCCCTGGCTAACCTGCTGTGGTGCAAACTTAGCTGATGCACTGGGGAGATAGCTGTCATTTTGTGCAAACAGATTTTGCATCCAGTCACTGTTCTTACTTATTTCAGGGAAGCACTACAGCAAGTGACATTGGGCTGTAACAATGTTCTTTTATTTTGCTTTTTATATAATCAAATGTCTACTTGTTTTCAGTTCAGAAATTGTCAAGAGTTCTAAGTATGTCAGAGATATTTCCTCTTACCTAACAAACAAAGAAGGTTCTTGGTAAATGCCTGAGTTTTGAAATAGGTATGTTCTTTCCCTGCCTTCTGCAATTGTGGTTACTAAATGAGAAGAAAATATCAGAGGCTAGTGAGTTGGCAAACTTTAGGTCAATTTCTGCTTAAATTTCAAGATGATATGACAGTCAGGGAACAGAAGGAAGACAACAGTCATAAGAACTACAAGAACAGTCAAGTATTCTGCCTACAGAAATATTGAGAAAACAAGAACTTTTAGGGGATAGCTGTGGCTCCATAAATACTTGATGTTTGTAGGGTTTCTTTGAAAATGGTCGAGTTCTCATTTCAGAAGGACAGGATAAAAGCAAGATTCAGGGGAACTTTTCTCTCATTATTGGACACCTCACTTGGGGATACTTGCATTACTGTCTAGCTTTCGTGCATCCCCTCAAAGTACTTATATTTTCATGTGTTCATCAATCATATCATGAAAATACTTAACTACTTTGAGAAGTTTTTGAAACTTATCTCATTTTTCACAGATTTCTTCCTTAGGTGTTCACTGGATTTTTAATTAAAAAGAAAAAAGCTACTTCTAGTCTGAAAGAAGTGCCTGTAGGAGGTTCTTCTATTCAAGCAGCAGATCTTTTCAAGGAGTCAAAGCCAAGAGAAGTCTTATACACTAAATTTTGTAAAGAGATGGTATAACAGGCTTTCAGTGAGCATTTAATATTTTTGTTCATACTGCATTTTTCTGCCATCACGATCTTAACACACACTTAACGCTTACTTTTTAAAAGGTGTTGCTTTAGTTGCCACTAGTCAAACATAGCAATCTTTTCCATCTTCTGTCAATCAAAGCTTTCTAAATACTTTTCTTGTTGTGACTAATTTGTATACATAAATTTATTTCAAAGATTCAGCTTCTTTGAATCTGCAACAATCATGTCAATACAACTGTTGAAATGTCTCCGGATGGTAAATGCTAAAGAACCTTATGTCAGGCTGATGTGCCATTTTTTTTTTCTTTTAAGGAATATGAATATTTGCTGTATAAAATGGTGTAAGTAATCTAAGGCTTGCTGAACATCTTTCTATACCAGCCATTCTGTTCGAGCCGTGTCAAGTAAACAATGGCACTCCTGTACATATTAGTAGCATAGCACTATAAAGAATGTTTCTAAGCACTTTCAATTCTCTGTGATATAGTAATTAACAATTTTGAGAAAAGATTAAAAGATGCATTGGGGATTTACCCAAATGCTTACTGATATCCAAAGAAGGAAAATTGCTTTTGATTTATATAGGTATTGGATGAGACCTTTAATAAATGCTAATAAAAAATTAATAGCAGCTAAGTCTATTACAATTAGCTTTGCTTTCTTTATATGATCAAAAGGAGATTTCCTCTGCAATAGAGAAAATAGAAATAGCAATAGCAATAGAATAGCAATAGAAATCTGGGCTTATGTGTAAAGTTAGGGAGAGGCAGCCCAGATACTGCTATGCTGCCATATGTAGGGACTTCAAGTCTTTTGTATTTCTCTAGCATGGGTATTTTGTTCTGTATTTCTTAATCCCAGTCTTTTTTTTCACTGTGCTTTTTACAATAAAGAATTTCGTGCTCCATGATGTGAAGAATTACTCCCTTGTCTTTTTCCCGCTGTTTCGTTCTTGGGCTGAGATGCTCAAATGTACTTTCATAGGTTGATGAGCTCATGGGTTTGATGATTTAAGGAAAAAAAAGAAGGAATGGGCTGATGAACATGATTACACAGAAAAATCAAGAGACACAATTTAATTTAAAGGTTCCATCACTACAGATTCTTGGGAAATACTGTTGTCCATAATGAATTTGCTTAGTATTCATGTGATGCTACATACATTGCATACAATCTACATACATAGATTATACTCTTGTGAAATATAGCCTCACTTAAACATTGGCTGTTCCTACTGAGTGAATTTGAGTAAACAGTTTTATCAAATGGTGAATTCCATCTATTGCCAAGTGTTCAGAGTACAATTTTTATGCTTGACCAACCAGATATTTAGCTTCTTTCCGCTGCAGAAGTGACTGACCTCCTGCATAAACACGTGTAATTTATCTCAGGATTACAGCTAATCAGGAGGCTTCTACACTCTGCTTCTGTTTTTTTTCTCCCCTACATGTTTTTCTTAGACATTTTGTCTGTATTAAAAATTGAGAGGAAACATAAGTGTTGTGGTTTGACACTGG
>VZRJ01013691.1:0-53394 GCA_013397565.1 Ptilonorhynchus violaceus
CCGGGGGCTATTGCCCCCACAAGAAAGGATAAAAGCTAGCAGTGTGTTGCTTTCTGTGTCAAAGGCTTCTTTCCTGCTCTTTTTCCACAGCTGTTTTTACTTACGTGTTTGGCTTAGGCTATTAGCATAATAAACACGAGTGCTCTTATAAGGAGCTACTTGATAAATGTGAATGTTTTGACAGTAGACATTGGTGCTTTTAAAGCCACACAAACTGATAGGTATCTGTGCTTTATAACTTACTAGATTGTTTAAATAACTACGCAGCAACAAAATAATAAACTAATTGTTGCAGGAAAATGTATGTATTTGCTATCTTTTTGCTTGTGGAAATTAATTTTACCATATCAGGATTAGAAACCTGAGCTCCCCTTTAATGGAAACCCCATCTTTCAGACACCTGGACTCATGCTAATTATTATACTGTATATTAATCATTTACTATCCAGTTCTTGATTGCGCTATACGCACTCTGTGGAAAAGCATTCTCTCCATTCTCTCCAGTAATTTTAACTGAAATAAGCACAAGTTTGTGGAATGTACTTCCATTACATACTTTTATTTCAGCTTCTCAATGTCTACTTATCTTATTTACAATACTTAATACTTTTAATAATGAATTAAGTACACACAATTGTTTGAAATATAAACAAAAGTTATGATGCTGCAGAGGCTTTACACTACCATCCCGCACCTTCGCCCCTTGTCTGCATGGTAATACTTTTGCACTTCTTATGCTTTTCCATGCACGTGCAGCTTCTTTGAGATTGAAATATGCTGATTTTAAAAGGAAAAGTTGAGATTTTTATAAATATGCGGGCTGAGGGCCATCACTTCCTATTGCCCTTGTCATTTCAGGTAAGGTTGCTTCTCAGTGTGAGTCTGCTGTCAGTGGAATTGCACCCTGTCCTGTTTTAATGAAAATGAACTGAGTACATTTAAACTTAAGTAGCCTGACTGATAAATCAAAGGGCCAGAAGTCTCTGACAGTGATGGACACACTAAAGTGGTACTGCGGTCATGTCAGCTGGAATAGCTAGGCCGAAAGGGAATCTGTGGTCCAACCCTAACCTGGCTGTTAGCTTTGTCAGTCACCAAATACTTGACATAAATAGCATGAGAAATTGATTCATTTGATTATACTGCCTTACAGGATGAATCTGCTTAGCAGATAGTTATTTTCCTTTTTCTAGTCACTGTATAAACATTAAAAGTTTATGCTTCTTAGAAGCTAGTAATATTGTAGCTGCTAATTTCTTCATGTTAGAGCAACTCATTTAATAATACACTTGTGGGTATATATGTGGAGAGACATGGCATAGGACAAGGCTTCCATGGCTCATTTACAAACAAGTATCTAGAAAAGCTGGGCTTTTGGGGCTGTCTAGGTAAATATCTTAAATATAGAAGCAACTGTAGTGTTTTTCTCTAGTCAGGAGCTGTAAGGCAACTTCAAAAATAATCATGGAGAGTTAAAAATAACAAGAACACTTGGTAAGTTAAGTCCCTACTTTCAATGAAGCAGGTTTTCTGTGAGTAGTAGGTACACACATGGTTATTTTTGCCCTAGGCATAGATTAATATTTATTTGTTGATATTGAGAAGGCACTTAAGCATCTTCTTGTTGAGTTCTCGAACAATTTATTTAAAATCTCTATGCTATTTAAAGATTAACAACTTCTAGTTAGCTGTTTACAACCTGGATTTAAATTCAATACATTACTTATGACAAAAAATATTGTTGGTAACTGCACAATCTCTGTATTTGACAACTGTTTTGAATGGTAATTTTGATCATGAATGTCTGGATTCTGATATATGAATGTAAAATATTCTTCAAGAGCTTATCTGTAGGAGCAAAATCCCTAATTAACTCCTACTGTTTGTGTGTGTCTATTTATTTTAGTCTATTTCCCAATTATTTCTGTTAGAAGGAAGGTGTTTTTTATATGTACGTGTGTGCACATGTGTTTATAATTTATACAAAATTAGTGCTTTTTAAATACTAGTTTATTCAATAGACTTGTGTAGGCAGGCTTCAATACATTGTCCTAAACTGAGAATTAGTTCCTCATTAAGGAGGATCTGGTCAGTCTCAGCAACATCCTGTTTTTATTAACTATTTACCTTCTCAGTGTGGCATTTATAAGAAGTACAAAAGTATTTTTGCATTCTATGTAATTGTTCTTCTGCTTTGTTGAGTATAGGATGTATTACTTTGATCTCCAAAAAGCAACAATCCTGGAGCAAGTTTTGAATGTGGTTTGTAAAATTGCAGTTAGGAAAAAGGTAGATCTCAAGAGCTAGTATTTTCTTTTGCCTTCCTTTGTTCTTTTGTAAATAATGGCCAGATCCTTCTCAGGTACATTTTATTTCTGCATTTTAAGTCTTACCAACAGCCTAATTCAGTAAAAATCCATAGCTGCTTCAGTACAGAGGCTGTACTTACTCCAACAGACAGTGCTCTGATGGGATTGTTCACTTTTAGAAAATGACTTCACAAACAGTTCTTTTCATAAATGTTTTCACAGTTGCTATGAATTATAAGATAAAGAAGTTGAGATAATTTTAAGAAATGCAGTTAGAAGAAGAGTTTTGTGTTTGTGTTTAACAGTGTTATTAAAAAGGCTTCAAAACGGAAGTTTTATAACAAATGGCTTTTTAAATTTAGAAATAATAAAGCATTTAAAGAAACAATGAAAATAAATTTCAACCCATATCTTCATGAACTGCTTTTTATTGTCTTCGTAAGTATGGTATCCTTGCTGTTCTTTTAAACTTGGAATGTAACATAATTGACAAAAAGTCTGACAGAAATCAGTTTGTTACCATCTCAACTGTAACAGCTGGTTTATCCCCTTGATGTGTAAACTGCACATTTGGAACATAAAGAGCAAAAGCCGAGTAGATTGACCTCTCTGGGTGAATGAAGGGGATGATTAACGTTAGAATATTTTTAGAACTTCCTAGCATAATTAATGTCTATTTTGGATACATAGTTCATCACTGTGGCCCTGGTAATCTTGTAGCGTTAAATTAAGGTTGTATTTTTATACGCTGTTGAGAAGAGTTGCTGAATCAAGTGCCTGTCCCATGAGAACAGATAGGGAAATTTGGGAAATTTTTTTTGCCTAGGACTTCTTTCTCAAAGACTTAAGAAATAGTAATCTACAGATAAAATAAAAATGTGGGTTTAGTGGGTTTAATTTTTTCTTCTTTTTTATCGGGAAGTATTAAGTAGCACCTTTTATTCACTAAGACCTGTCATGTTTTTCCTCTGCCTTTATAAGAATATTCATGATAATGATAAACTATTGTAAAGGTGATACTCCTTGTTCTTCAAGCATTGTGGATAGTTCTGAGTAGTTTTTACAGCAGAGAAAAAAAAGGAGAGTGAAAAAGATGAGGTTCAAACACATGGCAGCTTTGTTACTTATTCTTCCGGCTGTACTCTTAGGATAAAAGAGACAGTGACAACATCAGAGCTGCGATTGTTTACATTTTTTTACTTTTCTTTTTTAATGTTCTTATGACTCAAATTGAAAATTGCCAGTTCAGCTCCAAGAAATATCTTGATTGTCATTCATAAGCATAGATTGTTTGGAAGGGCACCATAATAAATAAATAAATAAATAAATAATCATTGAAAGAGTGAGTTAAAATTGAGGAAGAAAAAATGTTGCATGCATCCCTTTTTTTTCTCACATTGGTGCGTATGTAGTGGAAGTTAGCGGAAAAATATTTTATTTGATTCCAAAGTGGGATAAACCTTCGACCTGTTTTCTGTGCTAATATACATAAGGAAAGTTATTTATATTTGTCAGTTGCAGAGCCATTCATTCCAGTCATTGTTTCCTCAACCAGTTTGTCCTTAGGCTTATAACATGTTGCGCATTGCCCAGACTTTACATCCCAGCCATGCCACATCACTATGCATGGGATACTATTGCTTCAGATATCAAATTTAGGTGTCTTTGCGTTTAGTAGCCTTCGCATAACAATTCTTTCTTGCTTAGTTACTTCCCTTTTTTGTTGTAGAATTCATTTTTGTAAGATACGATTGTTTATAAAGAGATGACTAAAGAATATCTCATTTACTTTCCTGTTTAATAAGGAGCACTAATATTATTGATGTTATTAAAACTTCCATTGTATTGTTACTCCATAGAAGGACTGACTAAATTTTAACTTCTGGAAATGATTGTTGTAAAGTTTGGCTATTGAGTAACTTAAAATTCTTCACTAATTTTTATGGTAGTATTTATATCACCTTTTTTTTCACATGTATTTGACAAAATCTTAACTTGATGATATTAGGTAAGTTCAGTTTTAAAGAAAAATTGTAAACCTGGGGTAGGAGGTTCAAAAGCTAACAAACAAAGCATGGCATAGAATTAAAGAAATAATCCTGGGATTGTGTTCTGATTTGGGTAATGTATTCTCTCTATGGGGTGGTACCTTTGAACATGAGGATACTGTGAACCACACTTTTTAACACTCAGCAAAAACAGATCATTGCACAGAAAAGCTTGCAGTAAGTGCAGCATAAAATGGCCACATTTTCCTGATAATTTGCTGTCTGTGATACCCCTTCAGCTGAGCTTCATCTTCTCTGTATATACTTAGAGCGATTCAATGAATATGTGCCGTTAATAAGGTACCAGCATACTTTGATTTGGAAAGGTAAACAGCTAGCTTGAAATTAAACAAAGGATAAAGCTTAAATTATCAGACAAATAGAATAAGCTTGTAAGAACTTGTTTCTTTTGCTATGAACTAGTTGTTTTTAAGCTATGATGTGCATCCAGGATATCTGAACTTCTCGTTGCATAAAACCAGACAGAGTGGTTTGATGTTGTATGAAAGGTATCTTCTGATATATTTTTGCCTGCTCCTTGAAGATGTTTTGTATTAGTGGGGAACTTCTTTGTGATTTCTTCTCCTTCTTCCTGCTCACCAATCTTAAAGGCCATAAAATCTTTATGTTGCAGCAGCAGTTCTTGGTAGTGGAGGCCTGCAGAGTACTTGTGTTGCTGTTACTTCTTTTCTTCCTTTGAATACGTGAGCATCACTATGAACAACCATGAACACTATGAACGTATCTTTTATGAAAAATCGTGTAGGTTAAGGAGAGACAACATATGGCTTAAAAATTCTAAACGCAAAACAGTGATAGGAAGACACATCTGGGGAGTAAGGATAAGATTCTTCCAAAGCCAACAGCAGATTAGAGCAGAAAGTTCAGAGCCATAAAGGTTTCAATAGTCGTGATGCAGCCACTATCCTACAGCCCTATAAGAGTCTTCAGTGGATAGAAGCTCTGAGAAACATTGTGTCTGGGGTGTTAGAGGGGAAACTTTTAAACTAGTCTTTTTTCAGAGATTATGAAAGTGGTAACAAAGCTTAAGGGCCATTTTTGCAATTTATATATGAGGAAAATGGCTTCAAGTTCTTACGGATTAGCTATTTCTACAGAAATAGAGTTCGGATAATTGTCTGCTCTATGGTCAGATTTCTCTTTATAGGCAAAGCACTCCAGCAGCTGTCACATTTTAGGCAGCAAATATAGCTCTTCATGTATGTTCTCTGCAGCTTTGAATGATGTCTGTTTCTTGTGGGAAGGCACTGGGAGCTTCTTGTTCTTAAGACAGTGATAAAAATAAGTTTCCATCAGACAGAGAATACATCATATATTGCTGAACAGAAGTTTTTTGAGGCTTACTGATAAGTAGTATAAACCCATAGCACTTAATACAGTACAAATTATCCTTAATATGTTCCCATCTTAGAAGAATATACTCTCTAAAGAACATCGTCTTTCTGGTAGCTTTCTTAAGTGAAAACTGTAAATTCTGTTAATAAGAATTCTTACTTAAATTCTTACTTACTGATAGTCAGAAATAATGAACAGTGGTAACTGCTACAAGAAATAAGCTGCACCTTTGTTTTGGAAAAAAAGTCTGAGGGCTTATTGCATGTCTGTTACTAGGCAGTATGATTCAGTACAGGGACAACATGTTTGCCCATGCACATGCTCCACTTTCAGGTTGATGGCAATCCAGTGAACCTCCATACTCAGGAGGTCTGGGTGCTGGGCTGTTATGCCTATTCTGTAGCATAGAGTATGTCCTGTTGCTGGCTTCTCCCATCAATAAATGCCAGTTTATCCCATCCTACTGACAATGTTAGTTCAATGAAAGAACAGAGACATTGAATTAGCAAACTGACTTGAAAGTAGGTATTTTGGTCATTGTTAAAGCATTAAAACAGATGGCATTTAGCCTAAATATGTTTTTAAGGGAAAACTGTCACTTTTGCAAATCAAAGAGGGATGACTTTGCCTACCTGTTTCTGCTTAAAAGTGGACATATGCTTTTATTATTGGCCCTCTAAGCTCACCCCATAAGCCCTTAAAGTTAAGTGCATTTGTGCACCCAGCTGCTCTGTGTTAACTTGAAAGCATCCCTTCATTCAAGTCAACCTTGACCTCAAATATCTTGCCAGCCTTCAGTATCTGCTGTGTGGTAAAAAAAAAAAAAAANAAAAATCGTTTCTTAAAATCAGATGCAAGGTTGTACTGCTTCAGTTATTACTTTAAGGATTTACGTGGACCCTTTCAAACTTCATGGCAGGGAAATGTATGGAATACTGACCATTCCCAATCTTGCTGCAAAAATTTTGCAACTATGCTTTTCTGTGCAAGTCTGTCAACATTTAATCTTTAAAGACCTTATAGAAGAAAAGCAGAGAAACATGATTCTTCCTATTATTTTGTGTTATGTGTGCCAAATAAAAATATATCTGTAGGATGTCAGTTATTTTGTCTTACTTTATATGGTTTTTGAATTGATTTGCTTTAAAACTGTTTGAGTTTCTTCAACATAATGACAGGTCACAAAAATGTTTAATGCCTAGCGGTTTTAACATTAGAAGTAGCTTGTGGGAAAAGTATGGCATTGCTTTGTTTTTCAGTCTTTCTGGTGGTTGAGAAATCTGAAATGTTGGTTTAAAAATACTGTAGTTGTCTTCTTGTCTGTGTGGAGAGAGACTATGTAGTAGGGAGAGTTCATTTTGGTTTTCATTTATGAGAAATACCAGATTATTTGCCACTATTTTCGGGAAAAGTCTGAAAGTGTTAAAATTTGATGTGATCAGATTCTTAAACTTGCCAGTACAAGGCAGAAGAAAATATTAAAATTAAATTTAGAAAGGGATTGTGTTCATCCCCTGTTTAACCTCACTACTTTTTAAAATTGGCAATTGTGCTTGACTGTACTCTAACATGAAGTATTTTGAATAGTAGAACTGTACCTGTTAATTTCCTTGATATCAGGTAGTCTATTTAGTGTACCTCTGATAGCTCGGTTTCAGAGACATTTGTTAAAAATTTTTATGAAAAGAACTATGTGAAATAATGCTTTTATATTCCAGATCATTCTATGCAAACACACCTAACAGAAGAAAGTCCTTCAGCATATTTCAGAGCACTGTTACAAATCTCAAATATCTTTCCTTTTCTATTATATCTGTAAAGGAAACTGTCAGGAGGAGATTGTGTTATAATTTAGATATACTGAGTGTTGAACTGCATTGGCAGGGTTTTTCATCTATAAACAATGTAAATGTATAATATTTTAGAAAGTAGAACTGCTTTCCTTGCATCTTGTACTATTTTATTTATAAAATGAAAAACTTTACTGACGTTCTTTCTGAATGCTGAGCTGTTGTTATTTTATCTCTGAAATTTTCTTATTTATCTTCCTTTGAATATTCTTGTTTGTATTTTTAAATTTAAAAAATGTTCATATAAAAAAACCACTCTGTGCGATATACCCATGGGAAGAAATTAAGCTTCTGTTTTTAAGGTGCTTGTATGCTTCATGTTCTGTTGACAGTTCTGTTCCCTTACCTAAGGAGAGTTACTTACTCTGGTGTCACAGTTTGTGTTGGATGAAATCCGCCTGTAATGAACTGACAGTTGGAGATGTGCTGAATATATGTCAATTCTTATACAAAAATTAATTATCAGGAATAGCTAATGTTACTCCTTCTGAAGCAGAAGTGTATGCAATTGTCCCTATTTTGTAGAATTGATCTGTATTTTCAGTGTGATGTCTATCTTCCCTCAGTTCCTAAGCAGTTAAATGCAATTTTGTAATGTAATACTGTATTTGTGTGGATAGTACAGTCTGATTTGCTCTCAAAGTCATCCATTTGTATGCCTTCAGCATCACTATAAAGGCCTCTGCCATGCAGAGTATAATTGGGCCAGATTAAAAATTCTGACAGTGAGAGCTGGGTAGAATCAAAACCAGAGTGGAGGAGAGGAATCTAATAAAGTTCTGTGAAATGACGTAATGCACTTCACACTGTTTTTCAAACTGGAAATTTTCAACACCTTTTAAACTTACTAGTAGTCCTACTGCATCTTTGCTAACCTGTATTCATAATATGCATCCCACTTACAGCTGTTTGAAGTGCAGAAATCAATTTTAAGTAAATAAAACAGAGAAAATACTGATCTTGTATTTTGAGCTGAAGAGTTTTTCTGGATTACCTTTACAGGGACACTAGACTTTACAATGCAGTCTGTGCTTAAGACCATATGACAGGCAGGAGGTTTGGCAAATCCTTTTCTTTTTTTGGGTGCTGGGCTCAACATGCCATTGGCTGGATTCCAGGCTTTTCCAAATCCTCATCTAGCATGTACTTCTCTCACATCTGATGTTCAAAGAACATAAATCACATCACGGGTCATACTTCTGGAATCAGTTTCGTGGGTACCTCCATGTGTAACCTCCTGATCTCTTAAGTTCAATTACAGAGCTTGCTTCAGCATGAAGAATAGATATAAATGTATTGATAATTTTTAGTGCTATTATCTAAAAACCTGGGATTTTTTACTGCTAAATAGTGTGGTGAAGATGAAAAACCATTAGATAGACAGCTGTATATTTACATACCACTACGAATCTTTCCTAATCCTTCCAGTACTATGCGAAAATCAGTGGCAAAGAGGAGATAGAAGTGCAGATAAAAATACCTTTGTTTGTGAAAACACTAAACACATCAAATGTATGATACTTAGTCACTTTTCATGAATTCAGAAGACCATTTGCCAGATTTTTTTTCAGTGCTACCTGCTAAAATTCCTTGTATTTCTGTTAAGATACATGTTTGTGGAAACCACATGTAAAACAGCATATCTTCTTTTCCTCCTTCAGGGAGAGTCTATGGTTTCATTTGCTTAAATAATTTCTTTCTTCTATCAGTGGGTCTACAGGAATAATGAAAGAGCTTTCTTCCAAACATGCTGTATTAAAACAACATAAGTTCTTGCTTTATAGAGTAACTATAGCCTTCTGTCTTCATGAGAAGGCATAATTTAATTGCTCAATCATTTGCTAGTTTTATTCTGGATCATTTTATTGAAATTTCAAATTGGATAAAGTAAATATGGAGACCTCTGCAATACAGAAGTCTGTGATGTTGAAAAACACTTCCTGGTTTTCCTGCCGTAAGTGTGGGCTTTTATCAATGTAGAGTTAAGTTTGTCATCCACAGAGTGGATCGTGTAGTTGTGATGATAAGGAAGCCGTAATACTAGTTCCTAACTTGTGATGTTAACCTGATGATTAATTTTAAGAAGTATTTGTTTCTTTAGGATGCTATATTCTTTCAAGTAAGTCTTCCCTCTAGCATAATTTTTTATTGTTGAAAAGTTGAAGATAAAACTTTTCAGTATATTTTAAGATTTATTGAAATGGATGCCTGAGAAAGCCTACTGTGTTGAATGAATTCTGACAGCCTTAAAATAAACAAACTCCCCAGAAAATCTACGTTAGCTTTCAGCAGCATATCCACTGCACAGCTTAGTGATGTTTGTAGTTGCAAATGTATCCTTAGCAAATGTGAAAGGAGTGTCAGTTCTAATGTCTTCACAATTACTAGAATAGCATTTTAAATCTTCCACTTCCCTCCGTTTCAAATTAGTTACTCACAACTTGCCAGTATTATGACCTTAGGAGAAAGTGATCTTATGATGCTGCTACAACAGCCTAAGAATTTACAGAAAAATGTAAGAAAGCTGCAGATGCTATTTCAAATTTTGGCCTTAACTTACACCATTTGTCATTCAATATTGTTGTAACTCCTATAATCTTTAAATTAATGCCTTATCCTGTGTAGAGAAAACAGACAGAGGAACATTTTAATTATGTAAAGCTACAGAAGATTGTTCTGCTGCCATCAACGTTAATCATTAGGAGTCAAGTGGAATCTTCTTTAGAGTGAAAACTGTTCCCTTATCTATTTATTTTTCTTCAAAATATTAACAGCAAGAAAAGAAGACATTCAGCACTAATTATCATATAATGACATTCCAGTGTCATCTGAAATGATCATACTAACTTCAGATCATATTAACCAGAAGTGCACAGGTACTGTAAAAATACTTAGATCTAGAAAGAGTACAGTTTTGTAACAGAAAACCGTGGCTCCTTTTTAGTTAAAATCTATACACTTAATGAAATTTTTGATTCTTATGAAGAGAATGGAAAATGTGCAGGAAAATATAAAGGCAACTAGGTTTGTCTTCACTGAATTCAATATTCTATGGTTTTAAGTGGCATATGCACATTTATTTGTGCACATTTATCTTTATGTACCAGTAATAAAGGAAACATGAAGCAGATAAAGACTGTGAGCTCCAGTTAGTAAAGATTTAGTAGAATTTACTGAAAGAGCAGTCTGTTTCTAAATTGTTAAATGTAAGTGAAGATGATCTTCTCTAACACTGCAAATCAGAAAGCTACTTTAAGTTTTTAATTGCTTGATGGTTGTTTTTGTTCTTATTGTTGCTACAAGGGAAAGGCATATGGTCTAAAAGGCAGGGCCAAATCTTCTCATGCTATTTGTTGGCAATACCACAAAGTATAATAAAACTCTATTTTCTAGATTATCAACATTTGAGTGCAGTTGGCAGTCTTACTACTTCAAAGTGGTTTTACTAGAAGATAAATTATTATGAGTTTGGAAGTGGAACAGGAACAGGAAGAGAGTGGTGGGGTTTGGTTTTGTTTTGGTGGTTGGTTGGTTGTGGGAAGGTTTGGTGGGAGAGGCAGTTGGCTTTTGGGTTGTTTAGTCCAGAGCAGAGAAGACTGAGAAGGGATCTCATTAGTGGCTATAAATACCTCAAAGGGAGGTGCCCAGAGGATGGTGCCAGACTCTTTTCAGTGGTGCCCAGCAACAGGTCGAGGAGCAATGGCTATAAACGAAAACACAAGAAGTTCCACTTCAACTTGTTTACATTGAGGGCGTCAGAGCCCTGGAACAGACTGTCCAGGGAAGTCATGGAGTCTCCCTCTCTGGAGACATTCAAAACCCACCCAGACATGTTCCTGTGTAACCTGCTCTAGCTGACCCTGCCTTGGCAGTTGTGTTGGACTGGAACATCTCCAGAGTAAATGATCTCTAACTATACTGTGATTCTGTGAAGTTGTTCATCTGTAAGCTTACTTTCCCAGCATTCTGGAAACTCAGATCAGTGTCATTCTCTTGCTGCTTTTCATTGATTTTGTGGAATTAATCAGTTGTTTTATATGGTATTTTGCGTTTCTTAGTTACCATAATTTGTAACCTCTCTTCAGTTACTTCCCTGTGGATTCTTATCTTTTCTGGGATACCCCCAGTATCTTCTGGTATTAGGGTTAATCTCATATTTTAATACTTATCTTATTATAAGGATTATGTTATTAATTTTGCTATAATCTATTGGTTATGTTATCTTGAACATTTTGCCAGTAAGCAGCAACAAGAGACTAGGAATGATTACAGCTGGGGCTGAAAATTCTGTATTTATTCAGTACCTTATATCCTAGTCTACTTTCTTCCCAAGTAAGAACTTTCTCATAAAGCTTTCAAGTTATATATTAGTAAATGTCTATTTATATCTTAATATAACTAACCATATAACCTTATTATGTTTATTAATTAAAGCTATATTAAATGTCTACAGACAAAGTCTGTTTCCTTGTGAGGACAGGTAGATGGTGCTATGCTGTGCAGAACCTTGCTGCTAGATGTGAAAGGAGAAACTGCTCTCCAAGGCTAGTCAGATCCAGTAGTTTTTATGTTGACTTCACACAACTACCTAAGAACTAGATTTCATATTATTTATAGATTTTTATGTTCCAATTTAGTGCACAAATTTCATTTCATGTTGCATTTCCCAAATTATTTGAATGCATACAATACATAGGCATCTTATATTTAGTAGCTGTCTCCTATTAGTACTGTCTAGTTTTCTGCACATTGTGAGGAAAAGGTATTTCCCTATATGTACCTTCTATGTGTTATCCTCAGTGTCAGACTTACTTAAATAGTGGATTTCATCTTCACGTCCTTCTTTTTATGAGAAACTGATGTATTGGAGAAGCTGGAGGGGAAAAAAAAATCCTGAAACACACCTGCCTGTGTGCTGTTAGAAGCAATTTTGAATAGCTAGATGAGAAAGAAATGCAAAGACAGAGAAAGTTGCATGCAGAAGGTTATATTAAGCTGAGCTTTGGAAAATTTGTAAAGTCAGATATGAAAAGAAATATGAATTTGGGCACTGTTCTATTTTTAAAAAGGTAACCCTGATGATAAAAGAACAATGATGTTTATAATTCAGGATTGTAATCTGTCTTTATAATCCCTTATATGTTCCCCAGTTTCTACTAGTATTGTGATATTTTACTCTTCGGTACATTTTGGAAACTTATAATAGTTCTAAGACACCTGTAAACTGTATATTCATTAAGGAAAAAGAAATCAAATTCTTAAATCTTATTTGCAATATAAAAATAAATTCTCTTAAAACATATATTTCTTTAGTTTTTATCTTATTTTCCTCTGTGACTTCCTTCTGCACAACTTCTGTGCAAATAGACATTTAAATATATGTATACCAATTTTACAGCCTAGGACAATGCTCTGTATCACTGCCTTACACCCAACTCATTTTGGACATTTACTAACATTTGTCTGTTTAGCGATTTTGTGCTGGAACAATGTGAATGTTTAAGCTGCAAAACTACTAGATTGAGATAAAGTACTTTTCTGGTAACAAATTACATGAGAATTTGACTTTCAACACTTTGTAGTAGAAGATTTGGAAAAAAACTAGTCTTTTTTTTTTCTTTTTCTCGTTTTGTTTGGTGAAGTATTGCAGAAGAAATGCTGAAAAAACATATAGATGGAACTATACCTTTAGGAAACACGAGTCAAGGATTGCTGTATTACATGGGAACAGACATGAATGGTTACATATGACTTAATTTGTACTCACCTGATTACTAACATGTGACAGCTAATTAGAAACACTTCTATAATTTTTAAAATGTCTGTTTATTTTAATTATTTTAGAACTTCAGATGAAAACCAACTCAACCAACCAATAACCTATGTTAGACTTTCCCAATTGCTTTTGAATTGATTGTGTTTTTCATATTCATCTAGGACAGTCAATGTGTTGCATTAATCAAACCTTGCTGTAGTGTTTGTATGGGTAAAAAGTTGAAAGAGATTATTCTTCATAACTGAGAATCAGGGATTTCATCATTATTGCTTCTGTTCTAATGTAGATCTAGGCAGTGATAAACTTATCCATGTGTTTAAATAAGACTTCTGTCTTCTGCTGCATTCAAAATAACATTTTTGAATAAACAGTCTACATGATTTTAGATAGTTTGTTTTCTGGGGTCATCTACCAGTAAAGCAGAACATAGAGTGCAATAATAATATGAGGTTTAAGTACAATTTCTTTCATGCTGTAAAATCCTTGTACAATCTCAGGAAGGCAGACATCAGGCAAGCGGAATAATCCTGAAGGAATCCTTTTTTACACTTCCATGTTATGTATATGTCACAATTGTAATGAGGCATTTCTATTTATTATCTCTGAATGCCAGTCTAATGTGATTGTCTTCTGTGTTGAAAACACTTTATGGGGGAAAATTCACTGTAACTAAATATATAAGAAAGTTTCAAAAATCAATCTCAGTCTGTAGGAACATGGAACCATAGATAAAAAATAATACATTGCCAATAGCTCTTACATGGGATATAAAAAATATTTTCAGGTGGTAGGACTATCAAGTGTCAATCCTGAATAAAGAAATAAAGAATTTTAGTTTGGGTACTTTTCATTACCTTTATACAATCTATGTTCATGTATAAAGATTTATTTTCTCTTCCTTCGCCATAAATGAAGTTACTAAATTTTAGGGGATTTTCAGCAGCTGTAGTGATGCTTGAAGCCACTGTGCTGGCCAAAATACACACTGGCCCAGCACACCATGAAAAGAGTGGAGACCAAACAAGCAACAAAGAATTCTCTGTTTTAGGAGAGACTGAAGATAGTTCTGCATGCAGTAGCTACACTTGCAGATTTTCAGACTTGCCATGGGGACTGATGTGATATGGTCCATCTAACATAAAATTTCTTCATTACAAGGCTGATACCAAACCATGTTGTTTCATGATTCCGTGGCTACTCTTGACTGTGACTGGTAGGTGTTGAGCAGGGACATGACTGGTCTTTTCAGCAACACTATTCAATTGAAGCACTCCTTCACTTTTTAATCTTTTTTCTCTGCTGATATTTCAATTCTTATTATATCTGTACTATTAACAAAAAAATAAGGAGTATGCATATAAAGAGTCAAAAATGTGAGTGAATAGAAATAAGTGGAAGAACAAATGGTTTGTCATGTACCTGTCTTAACAGAGTAAAATGTGGTGAAGTAAGTATCAGCAATAGAATCTGAACACATAGAAATAACAGTGAAAGTAATCGAGGGTGAGGAAAACAAGCAGTAATCTGAAGCAAGAAATTTGAAACTGAGAGAGTGACCTCAGGATAGGAAAGACAACTGGTGAGCATAGAGAGAATCCAATTAAATGAGAGCACATCTAATGAATATAACAGGAACTAGTGCAAGATAAAAATACAATTAATTGCTGAAGTAAATATCTTTAAATGTATTTAAATGGAATTCATTATGGTGAAATATAGTTTCATTCCTATATGTAAACCTTTGCTGATGCATAAATATATAAATCTGCTGCTGACAGCTATGTTTTCTGTCAACATAAACATGCCAGTCCAGTAAGTCCATGGTTATTATCAAATAAATAGGTTCCTATTTATACCATTTGTCCTTTCATTTTCATGTGAGATGATTTTACCACTATCATAGACTGAATATTTTTCTGTTGCTTTGCTCAAACAATAGTCAAACTCTCCGACTTGTAGGTTTGCATTTATTGAAAAAAATTTCTGGGTTTTTAAAAAAATCAATGTAATACAAATTTTCTGAATGCAATGAAGTATTTTTTCTTTTAAATTACATTACATCTTTACATTACATTGCCCAGCAGACTCTTAAAAACTCTTCAACTTCTTCATATGGAAAATTTGTTTGACCTCTTTTGTTTTTAAACTAGCACTTTCATGCAGCATCAGCCCAAGTGACCCTCATAGAGCTGGATTATGTCTATGGATGATTTTAAGGGAAGGACACCTCGTCAGGAGATAATTGGTTGAAAGATCATTCTGGAAAATTTTTAGGTTTTATGTTGCTATTTTGGCATTACATTTGATTTGATCAAAAATGATTGGTGGCATATGTTTGTTGCAGCCTCACAGGGCACTGGAAGTGCTCTTTAACTGTAGCACTGCAAAGCTCTGGCATTAGGCATAGGGGAGCCCATCCACAGCAGGACTTTATACAACTTGCTAAAATGATTAATTTTTATTCTGCTTTAGTAGTGACATTCAGTGACAGCATGGTGTGGTGGAGGTCTAAGGGAGCGCTCTTACACAAAACAGGAATGATATAATTTATTCAGTATCAAAAGCCCATTAACCAGATGGAAATAGCTGTTACATGTTTGAGAACAGAAAAAAATTATCAATTCTCATGTAAAGCATTACTAAGTTACATTACATGAAATATTACACACTAAATTGATAGATTCTGTGTAAAGCACATTGTCTTCTCCATGGCTCTTGTGGTTCAGTCTGAGCTGACACGGCCCATCTCTGCAAGCCTGGGATTGACAAAGTTATCACTGAGAACTACTTTTGAGGTGGAGTGTTGCTTGCAGTGAAAACGTGTCCTAGCCTGTGGAGGAGGCTTGTGTTAGCTAGGTTTTAGAATTCATTCATCTGGTCACCATAGCAAAGTGTTGATAATGACTGACCTGTACTGCTCTTCTGCTGGCAAAGGGTGCCTGTACCTACACCCGTACCAGACACAAAATTTTCAGTTGAGCTCTACGCCTCTAGAAGCCCCCGTGGGATCAAATTGGCTTTCCGTGCATGGAAACAAAGACCAGGTTTTCCTCTCATTATGTTCTGCAGTTTATTGCAACCTATAATTCAGGATATCCATGTGGCTGGCATATCCTTGAGCGGCCCCTCCTCTCAAGATTACAGTTTTTGGGCGTTGGCAGTGAGATTCTTATTTAAGAAATAAACTTAAAAATTAAGTGGTTACTGTGGAAGTTTAATGTAGTTTCCACTGAAAACGATTGGCTTTCAAAAATGCAATATGTAACCCATGTTTTTCAGCTATTAATTCTATATAAGGCAATGATGATAATTTAATGATTATACCAGCTCTGCAAGAAAATAAGCAAAAATAACTGATTAAATTGTAAATATTTACTAATATTATTTTTCCCCCTTTGAGGGAATCATCTTTATTGCATTTAGAGGGTAAAAGTAATTTCTCCAAGCTTTCAAAAAGCACACACAACTTCCTTTGATTTTGTCATATTTTGTGTTTAGCACGACTGAAATACTATAATAAGGAAGTTTTAGTTAAATAGATCTAGATTTACTTAATATCTGCAGTAGTTATGGGAGTCACTGTGGTTTTTGGTCTGGAAGACCTACGTCAAGCCTAAAACTGTGGGAAATGTTGAAGAATACATGTGATGCACGAAGCTCGGTTTGCAAGAGAGCCCAGAGAGACAAGAGGCCGTGAACTGCTGACCCTTTGCATAACAAAGCGCACGAAGACCGGTGGCGGCGGCCAGGTGAATGGACACTGGGAGGCACAGCAGGAGCCGAGGGCTCCGGAGGAAGAGCGAGGCTGGGGAGACTTGAGACTTGCACGCAGCTTAGAGTGTGAGGGTTCCTTTGTTCGGGATCTTCCTCGGAGGCACAGCTCGGGCTGTGTCTGTGTTACTGCGCCGTGAATAAATCGCTCTGTGGAATGAGACATCTGAGACTCTGCCCTGGGAAGCCTGGTCTGACTGCGAGAGTGGGGTGAGCAGGGAGTGAGGCGGGGCTGCCGTGGGCTGCGCGGAGCCCCCGCTGCGAAGGGGCTGCGCTCCCAGCAGCGACAGTCTCCGACTTTGGGAGCGTGACTGCCAGAGTCTCGTGAATGGTCAGACTGGGAAGTTTCCGTCACAAATCTTGATTAGTATCTATGAGTAATAACAAACCACTGATATTTAGCATTTAAAAACATACCCCCATTCCCCTACAGTTAACATTTTAATTGTGGGAAGAGTGTGCTTTTGAAGTGCGTCTTTCAGTCAGAGCCACTTATTGCATCATCGCCCTCCTGGCTTAATTTTAACTACCAGGCCAAATCACGACACATTATCTTTTAGGTCTGACAAATTTTAAATTTAACATCATATATTGACCTATATACACACACAGCCAATACAGAGCTTTATGTTGAGTAATTTTCAGCTGTATAGCTCTGTGCCATTGCTGCAGGCTTTTCCTACAGTTGACTGAAGGCTTGAAAAAAAGGAGTTGGATTATACTTAGTGGTTCCATGGTGTGAGTTTGCATGCTAAGACACCTGTCTGGATTTTAGATGGTGTAATGCGGCAGCCGGAAGCAAAGCACATCGGTAGCGGGCGGGTGTAGCTGTGGTGCAGAACCAGAGAGCTGTCAGCAGAATCTCTTCAGAGTCTTGAACACAGCACTGAGCCTCCTATTTCAGCTATGCAGGAGCCAAGTACCAGCAGGCTAGAGAAGTGTGACTGCTCTCTGTGCCTACCTTAGCATCTATAGACATAAGAATGCAGCTCTTTGAGTAACAGGACTGTTAGAAATTAAAGTTGTTTTATTTTTTATTGTCATCCTTCTGAATAAGTCCTGTTGATCTGTGTAAGAAACAGTGCAGAAATCTGTAGATTTAGATATTTAGAGTTAATTTTTACTGGGGGAAAAAATGAGTAATTAAAGTAGAGCTTTCTTTTTTAAACTAAGTTTTTGGGATTGTGTTGGGGTTTTTTCCCCACTCCCAAATCTTCTGATACCACGCTGTGGAATTCTGGTGACATATCAACCAGATGGTGTCATGCGCTCCATTTATTTCAAAGAAGTAAGTTGGATGTTAGTTAGATGTTGTGACCTGCCTCTGAGGCAGGGCAACCATGTTCGTTGTTCACAGATCCTTTGGAGTGGATGATCCTAAAAAACCAATAACACAACTGCTTTGAAAACATAACTGGAAAAAAACATGAAAAAGGGTGTATAGCCATTCTGGGGTGTATGATCACCCTAAAAGAAGAAAACTGCAAAGAGAAAAAGAGAGGAAGAGAGGGGAAGTCTGGTGGTGTTGAGGGGAGGGGGTGAGTGTCTATCTGTCTGTGCAGATGTGCCTGGACAGACTTCCTGAGTAAACCCTGACTTTGGTGGCTGCACAGTGGTGCCTCACGGTGCAGGAAAGAGACCAGCATAAAAAGAGCCCAACCCTGCCTCTGTGGGATCTATTGCTTGATGATGGCTTCTCCTCTAGTTTGAAAATACCTTTCCTAATATCTTTTGCTAAGAAGCTCTTTTTTATTCATTAGGCAACAACCCTAATGGGAGCCGTTCATGCTTAAAACGAGTTCTCACCTTGTGTGAAGTTAGATAGTGCTGACACCGGAGTGATGGTCATTGATTTCATTTTAGCTTTGTTTGATCCTAAATGTGGAAAGTAGGAACTGCTATTTTTGCGCTCAGGTCAAGCAAGTTCGCTCTTTCTGCAGTTCATGGTAACATATGAAGAAAAACAGAGCAACCAAGTGAAGTTCAAAGCATTTACAATTACTTAGAAAAATCTTTTTAAATTCATTCCTTTCAAAGTTCAGGGAGCAATTGCTTGCAAAATGATTTTAAGACAACACAGCCTTACATAATTGCCCCAGGTAAAAGCTACATTTCAAGCTTAGTGAATTTGGGTGGAACTCCTAAAGATTCACTGCTACTTTATTAATAGCATATTTAAGTGTTTTGCTATAGTGGCAACAGGATGGGGAGAGAAGGCTGGGAGGAAGCCTGAAAATATGTGCTAGGAAGAGTTTCAAATGACTTTAGAAACTATAAATTGTTACAATATGCAGTGCATAGTCTATTTCTTCTTTTCTTCAGCAGAATGTACTAGAGTCAGGTTGGTTTACAGTAGCCCTTCCTTGAATACCGTCTCACATACTAAAATATTCAATTTTTAAAGAAAACATGAATCTTTTATTTTTTGCATGATGAGATCCACAGAGTAAAAATTCTTTCTATTAATAATGCAAAATCGAATACGGCAAATAAACTACTCTTTTAAAGTGATACTTACTTTATCCCAGTTTTTCTCAGTGTTATCTGATTCATTGGCATATTTAATTTCCTGTTCTCTGTAAGCCAAAAAACCGTTCCTAGGACACACAAAATCTGGTGTCTCAGCTGCTCTTTGTAATATTTTTTCCTGCACCATCTTTCTAATCTGTTTCACTGAAGCAGTACCTCAGTCAGACAGTAGCCAGACAATGGTATTTGCCTGTGAACAGTTCCAAAATAATTTTGTGTCTTCACATGTGGCCTTGAGAATCTAATCTTCATTATTAACTTTCCATTTCAACTAATTTTTTTGTATCAGTATTTAATTGCTTCCAATATTTGAGGTCTTTATGATTTTCTTTCCAGGGATGATATTTAAATATGGTGTCTTTAAATATTACATGCAATCTGCCTATTAGTATCCAAATATTTGTCTGCTTGTGTATCTCACCAGGAAAGTTTAAAGTGAGATAATACTGAAGGCCAAAAAATCAGGATGATTAATGATGCAATGCAAGTTTTAAGTAGTGTGATCTTTTAGGTGAGCACTTTCAAACAATGGCTTGTTTTCTTTTTGTTCTTATGAAAGTGCAGAAGAATAGGCTTGATAAGCAAAGGAGAACACCTTTGAAGATGGAAAGGTACAGGCAGGAATTTTGTGGTCACATACTTCTAAGTCTACATATTGGCTTGCTGAGCATCAGCCTCGTCAGCTCATCTTCTTGATTTCATACTACACTAAGTGGAAAAAGATGCCTCCATCTTTTTGGGGGTGATTCAGGGAAGGAGGCTAAATTAGGTTCTTGGTTTAGACAATTCAAATATTTGTCTTCAAGAGATGCTTTTCTGCTTCCTTCTGCTCTTGTTCTACCCACTGTAGAAGATGTAATCTGTCCCGATACTTGTCCGGTCACGGATGACAAGGTATTAGATGCTGGTGGTATGTCACTGACAGGCCCATACTGTTTCTTGTAACTGCTTCTGGTTCTGCCACCTCCAGTTTCAGCCTGGAGATTGCTGGAGCAGGGCCTTTGCACAGAGAAACTTTGCTGTACCAACATCCCACTTCTGTGGGGCCTCTTAAGGCTCTTGCACTACATTGTCACATGGACAACCTTTTAACAGATGATTGAAACATCATGTAATTTAGAGGAATCATGTTTTTCTGAAAATATTTGGTGAATGCTCATGTAAAGAACTGTGCCCACAGGTGGGATCTATACAGACTACATAAATTGATCTAAACTCACAGTACAGATGTGTCAAAATGCCATTTAACTGCTGTTCAAACCATACTACGTTAGAAAAATATGGCAATACTGCAAAATTTATTAATGCTGTTTCACAAAGCTTCTCTTAGACCTAAAGAAAGGCAAGGTCTGGCTTCTTTCTAGAATGTGGCCCATTCCTGTAGCTGTGACTTTTTCTTGCATGGTGCAGAGCTGATTTGCTGTCAAAGTTCAGTGTTCTTATACATTCTGAATGTCCTGAAATGATGAGAGGGTAGGAAATCTGGGGCCAATTGGTGTTCATAATTAACGTGGTTTAAGCTGAGTTAAGCTCATGGAAGTTTCTTTCCGAATGTTTATTTTGGTTGTAGTGAAGTTCAATTTCAATACCCTCTGTTAATAAGGAATGTGTTTGGGTAGGCTGAATTCCTGCTAGTATTTTTAGCACTTAAGCAAAACTGTTAAAATTGACTTCTACAAAAAGCATCTACTTTTTTTATAAAGTGGTATGTGTATAAGGCAGTCTGAACCCATTCATCTGTCAGATGAACGAGCCAAGAAATGTGCCCTCTGACAGTAACAATGCCAGCAAAAGAAATATATTAGTTAGATATAAATCCAGATTCTACCTACCTGAGCTGAATGTTTTACCAGAGTACCTATTAAAATGTCCAGACTTTATCTGCAGTTGTTGGTCATTGATTTGGAACACACCAAAGTGCATGAAGGCTCTTTCCTGTATGATTTGAGTGCTTTATGTTCCATAATGATAGTCAATCACATTATGACATTTTTAAATAACCCTGAAAATGTGGATAAAATGGCTGAAACTTTTATCCATTGGCTATCTGTTTATAAAACAACTGAATGAAAGGAACTCAAAAGAGTGTGTTGTCATGAACCCCGAGTTAGAGTGACATTGGCACCAAAGAAGAGAGAAAAAATTAATGAAAAGGGGAGATTATAGTGGTGAGTTCGTAAGTGCAGTTTCCAGGTATCCCTGCTGAAGTAAATGTTTCCCACTGCCCCAGTTAAATTTGAATTTAATAGTACCTCTCTGAAAATGAGCTGCAAGAAGAGCTCTGATAGGTGTAATCTGAATTCCTGGAAGACTGCTGACTGCCCTTGATATCATATTGGTTCAGCTTGGACGTCTGATGTCTTACTGGCAGAATGTGTTGGATCATATGGCTGCTGCCTGCATGCTGGAGAACTTGAGCTCTTCTAGGTGATGTAGTATTACAGACCTTTTGCCATTGGGTTATGAATGAGCTGCCACATGTTGTCTGTCCTTAGAATCATCTTAAAAAGAAAACTCTGGATTTCTCCCCTTTACAAAGCTGTCGGTAAACAGGACCAAAAAGCAATAGCAGTTAGAAAACAAACTTGAGCAAGAGTTTTGTAGTGGTCTTCAGGAGGACAAATTTGAGGGAGAGGGAGACTTTGTTCTGCCTGATGTGTAAGAGCTTTGATTACTTCAAAAGTAGATACAGAACTTCTTAGTACATGAAAGGCATTCCTCTGGGAAACCATGAATGTTTTGACCTATCTTTGTATTTTAGAGTCAAACAAATATAGCCTTTGAGTTAGGACTAGTTTTTTATTGCTGACTTTTGGGTTCGAGCAGTTTAGAAAACTCCAAGGTTACTGGAGGTCCTCCAGAATGAATATGGTATTTTTCCAGATACTAACAGTCTTATACAAATTATTCAAAGGTTTGAGGCAGTTAGGTTTGGTTTTATCATCTTTTTTTTTTATTATCGTTGTTACTACTTAGAATTCAGAAGTTTTTATTAAACTGTATCTGTATAAAAGTAGACATTTCTGTATGTAAATTATTATTTCATGAGCTTTTAGACATTTTTAAAAGGATGATTTTTTTAACCTAGTTCACTGTTAAAATATACTTAATTTCTGATTTGTTTCTTTTATTATGGCTACATAAATTTTAAATGGCTGAATTTAAGATATGGACATACAACTTCATGAAGGTCATCTGACCTTAAAGGATTCAATTCCCTGAGGCCTTCTTAAGTCTACTTAGACCACTCCTTATGCAAATTTAGGGACATGGAAATATGTTCTTAAAAGTCTCCCAGTTAGAACAGTCTAGCATATCCTATTTAGTGACATCATATAACTTTTCCACTGTATGTATATTTGAAAGGCCTGTTTCTAATGTGCAAGCAAAATAGCCTTGCTGCAGATTGAATCCCATTCCTCATATTCCTTCCCTGAAGGCCCAGTAAACATGAGGAAAAGCTCATAACCACATTCCTCGTAGTGGTTTTCTTAAATGCTGAAAGGTTGCTTCTGATTTTTTGCTCATCATTCTCTTCCTAGTTTCTGTGTTCTTCAGCTGGATTGTGTTTCCTGAATGAGCTGGGTTTCTGCTTTCCCCAACATCTCTACATAGCTGGTAGCTTCATTGAAAAGGTTGTGTCCAAACCTGAGAGATAACATTCAAGGTCAGGTGTAACCAAAGAGAATATGTTTCAGAATGGTTTTTTTAGATCTTTAGCTCTCTTTAGCTATATTTAAACATGATGGTCAGCATACCACATGTGGTTTGTCTTCTGAAAGCTGTATATGTAAAAACAACAGCAACTTAGGCTATGAATTGGCTATATTAAAAAAATATACTTTTGTCTATTTCTCGTATAAATAACAAGGATTCTATGTATGTATGTTCACTTCTTCCATGAGGGTGAGGATCACCTATATTGACTGCTGTTGGCCTTGACAGTGGAAGCTCTCAACATAAAGTCTTGGAAAAATCAGGCCTGTTCAGACCTCAAAAGATCACTGAGTTCATGCTTTTGGGATCAGTTCCTATGTTATTCCAGATAAATTTTTGCTTACGTTCTTTTTAGAAACCTCCTGTGAGGGACATCCCATAACCTCATTAGGAAGTCTATTTCGGTATTAACCCAAGTTGCTTTTACTGCCTTTTTTCTCCCTGCCTCTCTCATGCTGCAGATTAATATTAATACCCAATCCACTATGGAGACAAGGAACATCACTTTGCATCAAACAGCATGTTGCTCCTTGGTCTTTTCCCAAGTAGTGAAAAAAGGTTCGATTTAAGCATTGATTCTCAACTAGGATTTCTGATGGTGGTTTCTGTAGAAATTATTTTCTACTCTCTCTCATTTAGGCTTTTGAAAGATTTGTTGGAAAATGGTATTGTCAGTATTATGAGAAGTAGATGATTACACTTAAATTACCAAGTTGCTTGTTGCTTTTTTCTTCCCTTACAACTCTATGAAAAGATTAGTGTTTTAGTAGTGAGAAAGAGTGATGATGTTGTATAGAGCTCATGTCATATATTGGCATTTTTTCTCCTTTTGATGTCATGTCTGTGTAATCTCTTCTGTTTCCACATCCTCTGCTCTGGTTGGTGTCTAGTATTCTTCTCATTTGCTTTCTTATTAGAGCTTTCAGTTGTCAACAGATACAAAAGCTTGTGTAATCATTATGTTCTCACTGGCCTAAGTGACTTTGTTAATGCCTTCTGATGTACATTAACTACAACATCTTGAGAATAAAGGTGAAACCTGATTTTTGGACTTAGCTGCTCTCTGTCTTAGGCTCATATTAAAAAAAAATAATAGGTCTGTGTACACCTCATTGCTCCCAAAATCTTTTAATCCTTGCATACTCTACAGTCAGATTAGTTCCAGAGTACATACATCTATCCTGTGTTGGAAAGTAAAGAGTAGGGCATGTTGTAAGGGTGGTTTGGTTTTGGTTTTGTGAGTTTTTTTAAAAGTCTTTTGATGGCCATTATGCAAGAATTGCTTTACTGGGTCTAGAGCACTGAATGCAAATAATCATTAGTGGATTTTTGCTTTCTCCTGTTTTGGACATGTTGAAATACCAATACTTCTGAAGCTTGGCTAAATGAAAATCTGTTTTTTAAAGAATTAAGGAACAATTGTTCATGTTTTATCTATCCCTTTTGTGTTGCTGAATTCTATCTCTGAATAATGCTCCAAAGATTTGTATATTTTCAAGATAAGGAAGTCAGCCGTCACTCAAGGCGTATTGAAAAAGGTACAGACTGCATGGATCAGTTACATTTTTTTACTAACTTAGATTAAATTTATTCTTGCATCTAAAATGAGCATTGCATCGTCGTTTGTTCTCTAAGCCTGTTGTATCAACCAGTTACTCAGTGGATTGTACTTTGGTTTAATTACACTGGGAGAAATTTAAATCTTCGTTCAGACATACCTATTGATCATACCTACGTCAGGTAGCTTAGTAAGTGCAGGGTATATTCAGAATGAGTATTGCGCTGGTGCAGTCTGCAGTTTTGGATTCAAGCTTACCCTTAGCTAACTGGCTCGGTGTTCTTGGGGATACATATCCTGGCAGCTCTCTACAGACAAAATTAGAAAATTAGGTCACGAACAGGCTTTGTGATGAAATACATTGTTGTGTCTGGAATGTAGAAGCTTTTCATGCCAAAAAAGTGTTTGGACACCATTGTTCTGGTAGCTACTCTTGTGAAACCAGAAGGTGCTGTTAGCATTTGACAAGGCGTAGTGGGACCTAAGTCCCACCCAGCTGCTAATTCACGCCACTGCCTCAGTGAGTGGGCGGAGAAAAGACCAAGACTGTGAGATCACTTACCAGTTGTCATAATGAAAAAGTAAACTCAGCTTGGGGGAAATAATTTAATTTACTGCCAATTAGAAAGGCACCTCCTTCTCTGACCTTGATGTTCTCCCTACTGCTTCTAACTCTTTTGGTTCCCTCTTCCTCTGACTGTCCGGTGTTTTTTGCCTGTCCTTAAAGATGCTTTCACAGAGTCACCACCAGCATGGCCAATGGGCTCAGCGGTCTCCTTCAGCAGGTCTGCTGGAGGTGGTTGGAACTGGCTGTAGAGCCCACGACAGGCACATGGCACAGCACAGCCGCCTGCCACCAACACTGAGACACACATCACATAATCCTAGAGTGCAGAACCTACCATGTTGTGTAAGATCCCAGGTTTGGAACAAACATACTATGATTTTATGGTGGAAAGAAGACTGCAAGCTACGTGGAATTTCCTTTTAAGTGTTTTTTGGTTTTGTTTTTGGTTTTTTTACAGCACAATGCAAATTGGTGCAGCTTTTATGTGGGAAAAAGGAAAACCTTTTCTGTTTATGAAGGTATGTTTGATTCTGTATTTAAAAAATGATCAGCTTGTTTTTCTACAACACAGGGGTTATACATTGATTTAGAGGGCTTCATGCTTTCTTCAAGAAAAACTGTTCGCAGTTATCAGCATCCTACTGTCATTGGGATGGATATTATTATGAATTGCTCCACCAATATTATTGCTAATAATCCTATCAGAACTCATTACTATCTGTAAGGCACTCTGCCTATTTTTATGATACTTTTAAAGTGTTTTTAATATCGTAATTGTTAATATGTGCAGCTGATTTATCGAGCTCTCTGTTCTTAAAGAGTTAGACCTCTGCTTTGCACTGGAAGGTCTTTGTCTCTTGTGGAAGGCAGAGTGAAACTTCATTTTTTCTAGTTGTTATTTTAGCTCCTTTAAATAATTTAAACTTCCATGTCCTGAGTGGTTTTTTGCTTAGAATCCTGTAAAAAGCATGCTGAAATAGGCAGCACTTGCATCTCCAGCATGTATTGTTTGAGCATGTTGTCATCTACTGTCGGGATCTGCAGACAGCAGCTGCTGGCCATTCATGCAGAGCTGCCCACCAGGGTGGAAAAAACGGCGAGTGGCAGATGCTTGAAAAAGCAGAGTAACAGTAGGATTACAGGAGCCTAACTAAGCAGGTCCTATCCTGAGACATACAGTTGGCAGATGCATTTAGTGTCAGATACACAGTGTGTAGGGTCGGAGGATGTTATATGCTCCTTAAATCACTTCGGTGACCCATGTGAATTCCTGCTCAATGCTCTGAAACCAACTACTTTGTACCTCAGAGTGGAGAAAACACCTGGGATAAGCTGCTGCTTATCTGTTGCATAGGGAATTATCTACGGGAACCATATATGCCTCAAATGTGGAGTGCTTTCTATTTTTATGAAACTACTGTCTGCCTAGATCATCTACTTGTAAAATAATTGATTTTTGTATCTGATGGTTATTGTGTTTATCATGTGCATTTGACAGCAAAGCAGATGTGATTATCCATGGATTTGACAAAAAAGAACAGCAGAATCAATCTGGTTCCTCTTACAATATGTATGTGTGTGTGTGTGTATATATATATATGAATATATAAATATACATATATACCCACACACACAATTTATTGTAATCTTGTGGCTAAAGTACTGTAACTACAAAGGTCCTATGTGTATGTCTATATATCTAGTATTCTGGGAGCTCTTGTTTCTGGAAAAGGAGCAATGTAAAAGAGAGGTTATGTGTGTTTTTTCTCCTCCTTTGAGATTTGAATCTCTGATGTCTAATGATACTACCATAAAATCTGCAGCTCTTTCTCTGTGCCTTCTTAGCACACTAGCTGTATTGTTATAGTTAAGTACTTTTAGTAGACTTGGACTGTGTAGTAAGGTTTTAAGGTTAGGAAGATAAAAATGTTAGAATATAGCCTAGTCTTTTAGAGTCTGAAATCTAACCAACACAAAGATTATGTAAATATTAGATTTCCTTGAAGCAAATCTGAATGAAAGAGTCAAACTAGTGGTGGTTTTTAATGGAACTGAAAAGTAATCAATGCAGAAAAGTAATGTAAGAATTGAGGAAGGAGAACCCAACATTTGTTTATTTGTTGCCATGTATTCTGAAAAAGAAACAAAATACTTTGAAATGTGTGCTAAAATACATTTATGCTTTTGTCCTTATTAGATACACCATTGAAAGTTAGATCTGGAGGGGGTCAGTTATCTTTATTTTCAAAACTAAGGCGATGTATTTACAAATTGTGGCTAGAAAGAACACTTGGTGGTAAATTCAGGCAGATGCTGCCCTAAATACTCTTGTTCTATTTATGAATAGTGTACACCAAGAATTATAGATTTGCCTTCAATTTTGAGAGCTGTCTTGGAAATTGAAATAAGCTGAATAATATGACAGTGCTTTCACCCCTTTCCAGAATATATTTTTAGTGAGCCTGTTTATTTTGCTGTCATTTTTTTGTGTGTGGACTTTTTTGTATACAAGCTTAAGACCTTAATATCTTCTTTACTATAATATATATGGGTTTATATTATTCACAGATGTTTACATAACCTGCAGTAAACATTAATCTGGCTAAGTAGTATCATACACTCTTACTGCCTTTTTCATAATGCTGTATCATTTTGTCTTTGTCTCTTCGTGTTTTTTCATCCTTATTTGTTCAATTCTTCCAATCTTTTCTCATTTTAAGCTCTCAGAATTTTTAGTGTTCTCCACTTCTATTTGTAAGAGTCAAGCCAAAGGCAAAAACTTATAAAATATGCTTTGTAGATGAATCAGTTGTATACTTTTAAACAAATAGCCCCTTATTGGGCTTTTTTCTGAATTCAGTCAGTTATGATCCCTGTTTTATAGCCACTGGTGAGAGTTCTTACTATGTTTAAGTTCTGTGACTCCCAGTGAATACAGTATGTAGTGTACTTATCAACAGAAATTATTTCTGTGATGTAACATGAGTTGCACAAACACCTACTAAAAAATCCTTTTTTAGAGGGAACCTTTTAGCAGGTACTGTGTTAGAGTTTGTTCTTGTGATTGCTTTGTGTGATCCCTGGCAGTCTGCTTGTATGATGACTGAAGGTTATGTTTTGATTCAGACTTTCCTAGTAAGATATTTTCTGATTAATATATTCCATACATTTCATTAATATACTTCTGTTTTGTTATAATTATAGTGCAGTTTATTTTTAAGAAATTTATTTTTTTCTTCCCCCAACTAACATGTGCAGCAAGCACTGTGTTTAAACCATTTATGGTGGTTTATTTATTTTTATTTTCTAGGTAGCGTATACCTGTCTCTAATACTTCACTTTCTGAGTAAAAATGAGCCTTTATATGACTATATTTACCATTTTATAGTTTCCTGTGTGTTTTATGATACATTGTAAAACACAGGATAAGATTTCAGGACATAACTTAGCTAGACTTTTTGACAGCAAGTTCACAGTAGTAGATTTCAGCCAGAATTTTCAAGCATTAGTTCAAAAACATGATGTCATCTGGTAATAGGATCTACAAATGTGAAACTACATCATTTACTGTAAAAGCACAGTTAGACGATTTGGTTTTTTTGGCTGCTGGCCTCAGTCATTAATATTCAAACAGAAGAAGCTTTGTTCACTTTGGAGGTTTCGTGGTTGCAATTCATAAATGCATAATATCTTCTCACAGGTTGTGGCCATTCTGTTTGTTCTTGTCTTTGTAATTCCTTGACCTAGGTATTTTGTGATAGGTCTGCAGCAAAAAGTAAGAGATTACTGTGCATGAGATGAGCACAATGTTGTCAGCATTTCATGTAACCTTGTAGGTTGATCATATATTTAAGGGGGCTAAAGAGAGGGAGAAGCTTTGGCTGAGGCAACAAGGAAAGATTTTCATTTGAATTTTTAAGGACTTTCATTAGTGGTTTGGTAAGCCTTTTTTTTTTTCTAATTAGTAACTTTATGAAATATTTTACTGTATTAGATCGTATCATGTCTGTTGTAGACTAGGACAGCTGTTTTGCACTTGTTAGGTATCCTTCTCATATGTTGCTGGTCATTTCCTCTCTGCATGTCCATGGAAAAGTGTCTTGTTTTGTCCTTGTGTTGTGGGATGACAATAGGGAATCATGTGCCCTGCAACTTTCTCAGTTGCAACAAGAGGTAAAACTATATTGGCAGGTCTAAGTCTCTGTTTGCTCCTTTGTCATGGATAAAACTTCTATAACTTGTTTCTGTAAATGCATTCTGGAACCACATTAACATCTTTCCATTCAATAGTCCACTGTTAGTTGTAATTTTTGGAAGAAAATCGCATTAGAGTTAAAAGTGAAGAATGTAGTTAACATTCATCAGAACTGATACATGGAAAATAAAAACTGTCAGGCAGATTCATTTGCATCCCTTGATGAGATTCAGATTTGATTAATAAAGGTAAATTGTGTATAACTAATGATTTTTGTTAACTATTTAATACTGGTTTATATAATTTTTCTTAATTGCATTGTGTGCTATGAAGAGAGTGCATATTAAAGCTATTAAGATACAACTAACAATGTGTCAAAACTTTGAGAATATCTGCCAGCAGGGAGAGACTATCAGCAGTTTCTTCTAGGAATTGCATTTTCTGCTAGACCTGACACAGATGGTAAAAGGCACAATTGAAACATAGGTTGAAAGATAGGAGAGCGATAGCAGATTTGACCAGTGTATATTTTTAACTAAGGCAGGTGAAGAGTGAGTGCTTCAGGAACAGGGAAAAGAAACTGTTCCTAGAAAATGTGATGGGAAGCTTTTTGTTCCTGAATACAGCTCCATACGGGATTCAGGAGTCAGAACAGAGAACATTGAACCTGAGCTCACAGTTTGTGAAATCTTGGAAAATGAGGAGGAAGTAAATAGAAAGTAGGTGTGTTTACTTTTACCAAGAAAATCTGTGAATACGCCTGACGGTATATTACATTGAGGGTATATTTGAAAGAGAAACAGTAAACTGCCCAGGAGTTAGAGAAAATGTCAGTGGAGGAAAACATAGGAGTTCAGTGGTTTTGTCTTATAGGAAAGAAATGGAGGCAGGACTGGATTGTTTAAACACAGAAGTGAAAATTGCTGGTACTAAATGGTTCTTTTTCTTATCACAATAAACAAAGCAAAACCAAAGGACTGAAAGGTGAAGGCAGAAAAATTCAAAGTGAAAATTTTACAATGTTGAAGTGAACACCTTTGATTCATGAATCGACAATTGTGCCACAAAACGGATACTCTTCCTTGTGATGCCTTCAAATCAGGCTATGCCTTTTGTAAAGTTACTTCTTCACCAAAGGTAATACATAGAATTTAATACTGGGCTTAACTAGGAGTTATGTAAGTGCCTGTGGTTTGTAAACATCACTGTGTACTCTAATGGGTGTTCCAGTCTGCTTATTAGTCCATGAAAATGGATGACTCTTTTTGGCTCACTTGCTGCCAGGTTGCTCTTGGATGTGCTACCTAGTTAAACTGCATTTCTCATATCTTCCTGCAGTGAAATTAAGAAAATAGCAAGGGCACAATGCCTCCAAAAATGATGGCAGAGGCAACAGAATGAAAGTATGTGTGGTACTTAGAAAATGAGAATACAATGCAGACACTAAGGTGGGGTGAATTGGGAGGGAATGTGGGGCTGAGGAAGTGGGTGGGGAGGTTGGTCACTTCATAAAGGAAAAAAGCTTCAAGAACTCGACTGAGTTCTCTGGATTAGTGACTAAAAGAGTGTGGAGATAATCACCATATTTTTGGTAATAGAAATAAGCAGACTAATAATTTTACCAACTGAAGGAGCATATTAGCTTTAGCCCTGGTGGGCTAAAGTAATAAGACAATTAAAATTAAACAAGTGTTGAAAACGGTAAGCAGAAAGGGCAAAAAAAATTAACAAGTTTGCACTTGAGACAGAATGTAGCTATTGGATGATCAGAATACAGAAAATATGACTGGGAGAAATCTGAGACTTTGGAAATGAGACCCAAACAGATGAGGTGACATGTAAGAGAAACCCTAGGCCAATATGTGTTCTTTGGTTCTGTTTGTGGCTGTGATCACCCAAATACATTGGGGGGTTCATCAGTTGCAGCAATAAATACAGCTTCATACTAGTATCTTTAAATGTGTTGCCCTGGGTTTATGGAAAGCACATGACATCTGTGCTATGCTGTCCACTGTTCCCATTCTGAATTGCAAAGTGCTAAGAAGAGGGAATGTGAAGATGCAGTGAGCAACAATGTTAGAAGACAGTTAAAAAAAATTAAAATGTAATAAATACTGTAGAGTTCAACCTTTCTGTTCTAGGTACAGTTGGGAACTGCTCAAAGCTAGTAAACTCACAGGAATATGAGAGGCACCCAGTAAGTGATAAAAATAGACTCTGAGTAGCAATAATATTTTCAATCATAAAACCATCACCAGAACTTAAAAAACTTTAGAATTTTAAGAGCACATAATTCCAAGTCGGAATAAGTGCATTTCTAACTGAGATGACCATTTGAATTAATGATGTTGCTTCATTTATCTCGACATCTTTTTAGTTGGAAAAACATTTTCACAGACTGAGGTCCAAATGATCTACAGTTCAGAATATATGCAACAGATGGTGCCAGCCAGACCAACAGGAAGTTACTATGTTCAGTAAGTCATGTAAAGACCCGTTATTCCTTTCAAACAACCAGTGCAGAAATGCACTGATGGAGAAGTCATCCTAACTGCTGGATTTTTATGCAGGCTTCATTTCATGTCAGGAGTTCTCACAAAGAAGAAACAAGTCAATTTAAGTACATCTGAAAGTGAGAATCTGCGGGGTTTAGTTGTCTGTGCAGATAGCAGATGTGCAGATCGGTGGTCGCCACTGTTACGTGCATTTTACTTAAGCAGTCTCACATTTGCTGCTGGTTTAAGTGTTGCTTTAGAACACTAAGACACTGTGATTGGGTATGTAGGGAAGATCAAATTTTTTGTGGGTACTCTTCCACTAATCGTGCTAACAACTTTTATATATTATTTACTGCGTATAGACTATTTTACATATTATGTGTAAAATTTTATATGATAGGGGAATAGATCTTTACAATATACACAAAACACTTCTTGTGTGAATTTTCATTTGCTTCTCCTACCCTCTCTGCAATATACAAAACCTCTGGCTTTTTTCTATTTGTTGCATGTAAAGTTTATCTCTTTAGTGTAGCTTTTCCTTTAAAGTCAGAGCCATGTAATTTATTATCTTTTGAACTAAAGAACAAACACATGAAGGAGAAAATGACATAGGTTTTGTTCGCAATGTCTAAAGCTGTATTTTGTTTCAACACATGCTAATTTCAATTTCAGTTTAAAAAGATGAAAATAATTATGTATTTATCAAAGATTCAGAATATTCAAGTGTCTCCCATTAAAGGCAAAAACGTCTTTCAGTGTCAATCCAGTCTTTCTAAAGACAGAATTCCAAGAAGAGACAGTTTGGTTTTCCTGTTTTATAACAATGACACAGATCTTACTAACTTTTTCTTTATGAACTTGACACAACAAGAGGTAAAACTATTCTTATATTTCAGTGATGATATATCTAACTATAATAAAGCTCATGTATGCTGGCCATTCAAATTTTGACACGTTTCTTCTGGAGTTATATGTTGTAATGGAAAATTTGATGCTGAAGGTCCTATGTTTGAAAAGGGACTAAATTGTATGGTTGATTGAAATGGAATGCCTATTCCAAGTTTCTGCTTGTTGAGAGTCAAAAGGTATTTACTTTATAGAGATCAGCTTATTACGCATTATTAGAGGGATTTTCAGATTTGGCCATCTTGAGTTTCTTTGGCCTTTAAAAATTAGTAATTCCTAAAGAGATTAATGATAAAAAAATGAGTTAGTTTTAGATGTTCTTCTTTCTTTCAGTGTTTACTTGGCAAGGAAAGAATAACCAAAATTGTAAGTATCTTAATTTCCCATAATCTAATTATTTCTCTGTAAATTGCATTTTTTATTCTCATCTGTACTGCTTTGTAATAATATTCGCAGATTGTCTTTTTCTGTGAATGGTAAAATGCAAAGAATGTAGAAGAAAGATTAATTATTCTCTGTGGGAGAATAGAACAGTAGTCAGTTCATGTTGCTAACACTGGTATCTTAGAGAGAAATTTATAGGAACAAACAGATTAAATATACTGTTTTATATATAGCACTTATGTTGCTGCTCTGTTCAGTCTATACTGTCTATACACTGAGAAAATCTAAGAATAGGATATTTTGCATTTTATAGTGGAAAGACAAATGCAAAGTCTAAAAAGAAAGAGTTATCAGGCCCAGCTGTATTCCAAAAACAAAACACCTGTCACGTTATCTGGCAAAACCACAGGCAGTCTGCATTTCTTTATCTCTTGCTCTATTTTCTGGGAAGGAGTTCATGCATTCTTCTGAATGCCTTGAAACATATTTCCAGTTTCACTTATTGATGTTGTTCTCCTCTATTTCTTTCCCCTTCCCCTGAGCATAATTCCTCTGCTCAGCCAAGAAAACTTTTTTTTTTTTTCAATTTTTCCTACAGATAACTATCTGTCTTTACTCACCTTCTCCCGCTTTTTCTTTCTGGTTTTTCCCCTTGTGTGGAATGCTGCTTCTGCCCTTCTTGTTGACATCGCGTTTCTTGACTTCAGATTGCTGCCAGGTACAGAGTTTTGAGTGTTGCCTGTCAAAACTTAGGCAAATTATGCTAATTTGAGTAACCAGTGATGGACCTTGGTTATATTCCCCTGTCATTTGCACTCACTTGGTTAACCAATAGATTTAGGTGTCATACAATATTTTGTACACATCTTTGATGTTTAGCAGTGCATAGGGTCTGATTAAAGATTTTGTGAGACCCAGGTACAGTTGTGGGGGTTTTATAGTGATCAAAATGTGTTCTTTCTTTCTGGTTTTAAAACATGGATGCCTGTTTCCTTGTATTACTTCAGAAGATGGTAAAACACAGACCAAAATATTGGCTGAATCAACTGTCAATCTTTGAATCTTGAACATTCAAGTCAGACTGATTCTCTGCCTTTCAAATTAGTGTTCTGTATAGTAAAGAAGACAAAAGGAGCAGTTAAATGATAATATAGTGTATAGCCAGGTTGTCCTCTAAATTAGAAATACATAAGCCATGACCAGTGAAACAGAATGTTGAACACATCTTGTATACAGAAGAAATTCTTTCTTTTCCCTTCTTTTAACCATTCACTGATTCTTCCTACTTTTAGAATGTCCAGCAGTATTTTTTTAATGTATGTAGAAATAAGGTGTTAAAAGACATAATTTTCAAGTCATTCTGGGTGGAAGCATAGGAAAAGGGCCTCCATCTTACATTCCTCCGGCATTCCTGATACCTTTTCTGCAAATACTGCAAATTTTGCATGGTCAGGATATTTTCATTTGGTGAACACTCTTCAATCCCAAAAACATCACATGATACAAAAGCAAACAAAAGTTAAAACTAGACTAATTTAGAGTGGAGGCAAGACACAGTGTTTAGTAATTAAGGCAATTATCTGTTGAAAGAGATCTGTTGAACACCTGTAATAGATTTGTGAGATTTTTTTCTCCATATCTTTGAAGATTGATGGTCTTTTCAAAAGATGTGACTTAATTAGAGTTCATTGTGTTTTTTCAGGAATTTCAGCATAAAATGTTGTCAGATATGTAGGAAAGTCAAGGCATATTGTCACATTGGTGCTGGCTAGCCTCGGTATCTGAGAACCTATTGGAAGGGGGAACAAGGATAGCTGACAAAAACTCTTCTATTAGGCTATTCAAGATACCATCTTAACGACTTTCAGAAAAGTGGCTCCTAAATCCATTTCCACACTTGATTGTGTCATATATTCTCACATCTTTCCTTTGAGATGCCTTGTGACTGCATCTGATTCTTCAGCATCTGATTTGAAAACCTGTGGCATTGCTTTGTTCTCACTCCAGTCCCAAGACTGCTGGTAGCGATCATGATTACGTGGTGGTCACAGAGATCCTTAGAACTGGCCTTGGAAGTACATATTAAAGCACAGGGAGAACTACCTAGTAGAGCGCGTAAGAAAATGTGAAATCCATTGTTTTGTTAAGTATCATCAGAGAAACTGACCAAGAGAGAATGTATGAGTTTAGCTTATGCCAGCTGCTGCAAATGTGCTGTGAAGGCATGTCGGAGTGGTTAGTACACTTCAAACCAGTGTAGAGCTTTCTACCTTAGACAAGTCCCATTAATTTCTGGTGATAACTGACAGATTTCTTGTTTATTTAAACAAGGCTTTCCTTAATACACTGCACGTGTCTAATTTTTTTTTTTAAAGTATCTTAATTCTGGTAAACTAAATGAGCTAAGAAATTCAATTGTATTAGTGTCACCCTCTCACTGGAAAGGACTAAGCAGTCATACACGGTTTGGAATTTCAGATACTTGTATCTGTCAAATAATTTCTTCTTAAACCTTTTAAATACTTCATTAAAATACAGAAATGAGGGAAACTGCTAAAATATTTGAAACACAAAGTTTTAAGAAAGGTTTGCATTTTTTACTGTCTCCTGTATTTTTTTCTCTCTTAACTTCAAAGAGTTGTTTTGGTTTGTTATTAATGAGAAAGACTGCTCTTGGCATTCTTTTGGAAAGTTTTGAATGTGTAGGAGGGAACTTTATTGAACTGAGCTGTGCTTTAATCTTACTTCTGTGAATATCCCTTTCCTCTCACTTCCAAAGAAGAAGCCAGAAAGAAAAAGAGCCCCTCCACAAGGGAAAGAGAGGAACAGGGAAAGACAGGGGAAGGATACAAACCCAGAAGTCTCACATTGCCGGAGGCAGTTTGGATTTAGCAGAAATCCTTGCACAAGCGTGATCTTCTCTGGTCTTTGGGAGCCAGTCCAGTGATGCCCAAACAGTATCATGATGCATCTAGAGGTGTATCTGTATTTGCAGACGGTGCTTGTTGTCGCTGATGTTATTTATTAAATATCTTGTTGCAGCTGGCACTGCTCCATGCAAGCAGAACAAGGTTGGGATGCATGCCTGCAAATATTGCCTTATATGCAAGCATTAGCATAAGCTTTAAAAGTAATTTCAGTGAGGCTTTGGAATCTCAAGTCTCTGTGCCTTCTTGCTTTGTCCTTCAGTTTTGTCATCAAAACTCTAAAGGACCTGTCTCAAGTGTCACCAGTAGATTTGTGGTGGCATAAGGGATATAGAAGTTCCTCAAACTTCAGTGACTGAATCATGGAAAAGAGATTTCTTTCATTTTTAGTTATCTGCTCTTACTCTCTTTGCTTAATGAACATTTGAGGAACAATGGAAAGGAAGATCAGTATTTTTGTAAGTATTATGTCAGTGCATTTCTGGGATGAATGTATCTAGTTTTCAAAATTATGAAGACACTTTTTTTTCTGTTCTAAAAACAGACAAAGACACCCACTCCCCCAAAACACCCATTAAACAATCTGCAACAATAGATTTGGCAGTAATACATTTCTGTGAAGCCGGAAAGGTTTTGCCATCAGATCTCTGCCTAAAGCAAATGAAAGATGTCACTGATCTCTCTATGAAAGAAGCAAGGGACCAGTAGGGAGCGTGGTAAAATGTGTTAACATAGCAGCAAGGTTTCATATTTTGGCAAGCATTCAGCACCTGCAAGGTGTTCCCTAATGGAAACTTGAGGTTATTAATTCTTAACCACATTTGTCACACAAGTCTGACATGCTGGAGAGTGGCTGCAGAAAAAGTTAATTCGGAGTTGATGGTTTGTGTTACTAAGTTGGAAAGAAAAGTGGAAGTGTTCCCCTTCCGGTGAAAAATTTGTAAGTGCAGTATGATGGTTTTTTAGTTGTTTTTTTTTCCACTTGCGGAATCATTGAAGATGTTTTTCTGTATATGTCTTTAGCATGCTAGAATAGAATTTAGTATTACACAATTACTTTTTTTTCAGCATTTCCTTTTTGGCACCCGGTGTAAGAGTCCTGTAGGCTGAAAACACAGGAGGTAGATGACTATAAGCTTTTTGGGAGGTACAGATGATTTATGTGTCTTTTCCTGCTTGAAATGTTGTTGGAAATAAATAATGTTATTTACAGTACTGAAACAGGAAAACAGTGTGCGGCTATCTGTAAGGGAAGTAAATTTTCTATACATTCTACAGGTATTCTCTTTTTCCAGCGAAAATACTTTGTGTTCTGCTCTGTGTTGAAAAAGCATTTGTGATCTGTAATAGAATATGATACCTAAAATAGATATGCTCATGGTGGGTTTGGTTTTATGTATTTTGCATTTTTAGTTGTGAAAGAGGTGTTTTCAGTCCAGCAGCTGTATTGGAGAGCCATCATCCCCTTACCTCACCTAAGAATGGGATTCCACTGAAGTATATTCGCTGCTGGGGAGAGCTAGTATTTAGAAAGTGTTGTTTAACACATTTGGAGGGAAGATTGATAACAGGAACTATTCCAAACAGTATTTCTGCACTTTGAACTCTGAAGAAGGTTTAAAAATATACCGAAAAATACATTTACCCATTGTTAGGTTACTTCAGTGACACATTTTGATGGTATAGTTAGTCAGCGAGCCAAGTTAGTACAGCAAACTAACCAGAAAAACTGAATGAGCTCCCTGTCCAACATAAATGACTATGAACTGGCAGTGAACATAAGCAACAGTGTGTGTGGTTTTTTCCCTGATTCCTTTTTTTTCCCCAATTGGATTGTCTTCTAACTAGCCGTGTTTTGTTTAGAAATTGTTTTTGTCTTGAAAATGGGAGTCTGAGTTTCAAAAGCAAAGTCAGATAACTTGATTTCTTTGTTTTGGTCAGATGGCATAAGAAATATTGTAGTAATTAGAAAAAGTAATAAAAAGCATTACTTCTCTTTTCCTTCCCTTCCACCACATATGTGGAGGTGGCTAATTGAAGCTCAGTAACTCTACTACTACAGTTTCATAACGAAAGCAGATGATAAGATAGAAGGTAGTAGAACACAGTTTTCTGTGTTCCTGTGGTTGCTCACGTATCTGGAACCCTTTTGCTGCAGAGAGGGTGCAGACTCTCTGCAAAATCATTTAACTAGAGTGGGCTGTGATTTCATCCCTAACACTTCTGCTCCACAAATTCATTCTGTTTGACAGAGGAAAATACAGTGTCTGGCCGTGAAGATGTAAGACCAGCAGGGAAGTTTTATTAGGTGGTTCTTGAATGATTTTATGATTTGAGAGAATTTATGATTTGAGAGAACCAAGGAACGCCTTGGTTTCCATATGTGATTTTGTGAATATCCCCAACCCACGGTCCTTGGTTAGGTTGTTAAAACCAAATGTTTATTACACCCTGTTTCTTTCAAGGCTTGAAGTATAATTTATGTTAGATTAAATACCTCCATTAGGTATATCTGAATATTGAAACAAAGCGTGAGGTACTCTTCTGTATGAATCTGGAAATGTGAGAGCACATAGGATCTTCAAATCTGAAATCAGCAGTTTCTTCCTAAATAATTCTCATCCTTTGGTGAAGATAGGAAACTCTGACACTTAATACAGATATAACTAATGTTCATTTTCAACATAATTCCTTACATCAGTTTTTCAATATAGCACATGCATTCCAGTCTTGTGTTACCATTACAGGTTTTTTTATTAACATTGCAAATAGTTGGAAAATGAATGTAACTGCAAATGCATTTCATTTTTTACTTTAGCATGAAAACAAGCAATTTTTTTGTGGGACAAAAGACTACAGTACACCAGGAAAACAGTTTTGCAAAATACATTGCATTACTTTGCTTTTAGATAACGCTATTAAAGAACAATTGTGAATACGATCTACAAGATTGCTGTACTTCAATTTACATTTGCAATACAATAATAATGATTGCTATATTGTTAGAGGACTATTGCTATCAGCCATCTTTTAGCTGAAGAGAAAATTCAGTTTGCAGAAAACCATTTGGTGAGGTTTGATTTTTTTCTTACATGAGAAGCACAAGCTGGGAAAAGGCATAAGGAGGTGAAAAATATGCTGATAAAATCATACTTTGATCAGATTAGGGATAACAGATCCCACAAAGTTATTGCAAAACAGTTTCATAATAGCCTTTATTAGTAACATTGGCAGTTGTATTTATAACAAGGAAACTAAGTGAAGTACCACACTGTGTTTTAACCATAACATCTAATAATATCCGAAGGTGTCTGACTGAAACGGCTGGCTTTGTTTTGCTTAAAATTTAGCTGCTTTTGTCAGCCAAAGTTTTCTTGAGCTTTTGTGTGTATGTGCTTTTGTTCAAATTAGCATGATCTATGCTCATGTTAAGCCTATTTCCTTTAAAATGCAGAGTGCTTAGTTTTCTAAGTTCATCCATCCAACTTAATAAAAGTAATCTGTAATTTACACTCGCTACAATGTTTATTTGAGATACTCCTTCAAGGATTCAGTAGGTTGAGGAGAGATTTATAAACACTAACTAATGTGTGTGAGCCTGGGCTTCAACATGTGTTACAGCATTACCAGTTGTTTATATTGTATGTTGACAATATAAACAATTTCAGCAGATTGCCAGCTCTGGTGTCACACCTTAAGGTTACCAGAGTCTATAAACCAAACCAAAATAATTCTGGTCTTGCACGCAAGAATGATGCCCCTTCAATTTAATGATGTCTTAAATTGCAATTTTCTTTTTAAACATTTTTGACAGATGAAAGAAGGAGTGGGTGTCTAAAAGGCAGCTCAGTTACAGTAGCCACCCCAAGACAAGTCAAAGTGGAAGTGGGAAAGTAATGGTCAAGGGAAGTGATGACCTGTGGTGAGATTCATAGCTAGCTAGTATTCCTAGATGTGATGTTAAAGTTTTTATCTTAATTAGTTCTTGTCATATTTATCTTCTAGTCTGACTGGAACGCTTTCAAATTCTTTGAATCATTTTATTTCCTGGCACAAAAGAAAAAAAAATCCCACAAAACAGTCAAAACCTGGTTACAATTGATTTCCTCTTTCCTTATTTAGAGTTTCATTTCATCATTTTATGCATACTCAAATGCTCCTCCTGGTTTCTAATTTTTTCTCTTGAAAGTTTTACCTTTGATCTAGCTACAGTAAATGCAAAATATTCAAGAAATTATCTAAGTTTCTGACTTGAGGTATGTAGGGAAAGAATGAGAGAAGTCCATGCTTTTGTGTAATAGTCCATGAAGCTGTCAGATTAGCTACAGGCTGCTGGACATTATCTTAAAAAATTAGGTCCTAGTATAAACTTAATGCATGTCTTTGTAATATATTTTAGCTTCATCTGCATTTTTTGAAAATATGGTCTCACATTTAGCTGAAAGTAAGTCCAGGTTAATCTCTGTATGGGCTACATAGGGCATATTTGATTTTCTGGTTTAGGGGTTGAAAAAGCTGTTGAATATTTGGTTTACCATGATATCATTATAGAAGCAGTGTTTCTTTGTGAATAGTTACTCAGATAGTCTAAATTCTGGAATAATTGTATTCAATCACCTTCTGGATCTTTTGTCATAACCTGGTCCTGTCTCTGCAGTGAGACATGGCAAGGTTTTATATTGCAACGCTGCAGCAATGGTCGTTGGCAGTATTGTTTACATCTGGATGTTTCTTAAATCTTAGCATTTGAGACTAGGGTAATCACCTAAACCAATTAGGTTTCTTATTTTGAGAAATTCTGGAGTTACAAATACTGGATTTATAAATGCTCTTCTTTGTTTTTTTCATGCTGGAATTTGCTATATTTCCGTTTGTCTGTTTCCGGTGAATCCTGTCTTGTTGAGCACCTTTGTCAGTGTTTGTTTTCCGCAAAGTACTATACTTTATCTGTTATGTATTTGTCTTGTCTTGTTATTATCTTGCTTTTTTTTTTTTTAGCTTTGATTTCGAGGTTTCTAGAGAATCTCACAGAAGAGGAATCTGTTTTACTGCTGTTTAAGTAAGGAGACCCATGATGTCCTTGTCTAGGGAAAGAACTTCAGTAACCTTCTACAGTAGGTAACATTGGAAAAGCAACCATATTGCTTTAAATAGCTAAAATGTCTTGGAAAAAAGCAAAACATATGGTTTTAGCAACTAAAATAAGTGGAATAATAATGAGAACTCAGGAAAAAGAAGTCCTTCAGAAATCAGATTTGAAACAGTCAATGCAATAAATGTGATTTTGCAAGCTACAGGAGACACATTGTGATAAGTGGTGCAGCTAGTTTAGAGGCTGCCTTCTCTGTGCTCCAGCCCTTGGCAGTTCAGTTCTCAGTTCAGTTCATCAAGACTGTATTATTCAAGCTGCAAACTGAGTGGGGCACAGAGCTGGTCCTCTGCCAAGCCGTCTCAGGGCAAGTAGGGCATACTTGTTCCAGTACCTTCATAGATACACCCCTGTGGCTTCCAGGTGAAGTGGAACAGCTGCTTCAGGGCAATGTGGTGCTTGGGCTGATAAACCCGCAGCTGTCAGCACACAGGCCCACACAGAAGCATACCCACACAACACCACTGCATACCCACACACACCCATTCCCATTGCTGTCTAATCCTGTGTGATCTGTTTTATCCCTTTGTTGCAGGAATCCTCTTTATACACGTTACTCAAGATAATGAAAGAGGACTCTCGTTGGTCTTGCCTTTTACAGATTTTCTATACAAAACTTCTTGATTTGAGTTAAGTGATCATTTAAACTAATGTCAGGCAACTCAGGTCAAAGTGTGGAAAGGGGCCCTAGAAACAACAGGATGCTGACAACTGAACATTAGTTTAAGGGAGTTGTGGGAGCTGGAGCTACAGAAGTGCTTGAGGTCGCAATCAATCCTGCTTGCTTCAGTATTGATTCATAGGATAGCTGCTTTCACTTGGGCTAAATTAAGGAGAGTAACTGAGGTGTGATAACCTAAGCTAACTGCTCCACTAAAGTCTACCCTGGCTTAAGAAGGCCAAATTAGGTAAATTTCCTTGATAAATCTTTTCATTTTTGGAAGACTTTTTAATGCTATTGTTAACTGGTATGAAAACATGTTCTTAGTTTAAAATAAAGATCAAATAGAAGTGGTAGGTTGACCCTGGCTGGATGCCAGGTGTCCAGCAAAGCTTCTCTATTCCTCCCCTCAGCTAGACACAGTAGAGAAAATATAACTAAAAGTTCTTGAATTAGCAGAGGGGCAGGGAGAGATCACTGACCTGTTACCATCATGGACAAAAGTGTCAATTCAGGGACATTCACTTCATTTCTTATCAATCAGGTCTGAGCAGGGTAGTGAGAAATAACCCCCAAATTTGAAAAAAATCTTCACCCTCACCCCTCCATTCTTTGCAGGCTCAACTTCACTCCCAAATTCCCTAACTATCCCATGCCATGATGCGGGGGAATGGGCAATGGGGATTGTGGTCAATTCATCACGTTGTCTCTGCATCTCCATCCTCCTCAGGGGAAGGACTCCTCACACTCTTCCTCTGCTCCAGTACAGGGTCCCTCCCACAGGAGACAGTTCTCCATGAACTTCTCCACCATAAGTCCTTCCTGCAGGCTGCAGTTCTCCACTAACTTCTCCAGCATGGGCCCCTCCCAGGATGTGCAGTCCTTCACGAACAGGCTGCTCCAGTGTGGGTTACCTTCTCCAGCCTGGATTCCTCTCCAGCCTTGGATTCCTCTCTCCATGGGTCCACATGCCCTGCCAGGAGCCTGCTCCAGTATGGGCTCCCCATGGGGTCGCAGCCTCTGTTGGGTAAATCCATGTGCTCTGACATGAGGTCCTCCCTGGGCTGCAGGGGCAATACCCGGTTCACCATGGTCTTCCCCACAGCCTCCAGCAGAATGTCTTCTCCAGCACCTGGATCCCCTGCTTCCTCTTCTTCTTCACTGACCTTGGTGTCTGCAGGGCTGTTTCTCTCACATGTTCTCACTCCTCTCCTCTGGCTGCAGTTGTGCAGGTTTTTTCCTCCCCTCTTAGATGTTATCCCAGAGGCACTAGGACCATTGCTGATGGGCTCAGCCTTGTGTTGGAGCCAGATGGCCCTGGCTCTGTCTGACATGGCGGGAAGCTTCTGGTATCCTCTCACAGAAGCCACCCACGTAGCCCCTGCTGCTGCCAAAATCGTGCCACGTAAACCCAATGCAGCAAAATCTACAGGTTTGAAATTTTTCTTTGGTGATGATTGCAGTGAAAAGGATAATAATTTAATTACAATAAACCCTGAGTTCTTGGTCAGTGATGTCCTTCAGCATGTGAATCAGTTCCTTGGGAAGGATCTTCTCAAGTTGTTTCTCTTTCTAATGAAACACTTCAGCTGTCATAAGGTAGCTTATAAGTTCTTATCTTTCACAGCAGCTCCAATATGAATTAAATGCAGTTGCTGTTTACCAAGAATGGTAGCATATAGCTTTTGCTTTCTTTTGGCTTTTGCTTGGTCAAATGTAAAAGATGCCCTTTTTTTAGTACAATTTGATTCCTTTTGTATCAGCCTGTTGAAAAGGTACATGCATTCTTGAAAGCCTTTCAGAATTTGGATTGATACATGTATTAGCTTTTGGCAATATTACTGCTTTTCTGCAACTTTGTACATAATTTTGCTCATACAAGGAATGTCAGTATTTAAATGTAGTTATTTTTTGACAATTGCTCTTGGAGAAGGATATGATTTGTGAACCATAGTAGCTTATCACGTTTTATGCTCCCTTTCATTGGAAGCAGCTAGCTCACTTGTGTAGAAAAGTCAGGATTAAAAAAAAAAAACAACCAGAAAATATTTCATCTGATAAAGCAATGATGCTAGTTTTACTAATCCTGGTGAGTGGTTCTAAGGAGTTAACTACACCATTTTACCAAATTTTATATATATTCACATAGACTTTCCAACTGTGAATTGTGAACTGAATCCATTGTACTACTGCTTTACTGTTGCTGTGTTTATTTATGGCTGTTTAAGCGCCAGTGTCATTTAGACAGTGTTGTGTTAAAATCTTGGAATGTTCATACCAGAATCCACTTTATGATTTACGGTGTTACTAAAAAAAGACACATTCTCAAGGGGAAGTGCTGCCAGTTTCTCTGTATGTGCAGAATTACATCAAAAGCAGAATGAGTCTGTCCGAGTTGAAACTGCAAATATTACTAATATCTTAGTGTTTACATTAAAAAGTGACAAACTTTTTCAAAGACCCTGAGTTAGAGTTTGTAAATATGCAAAGGCAATTGTAATGCATTTCTTGGCAAGCTTTATGCAAAATGAGGTGAAATCAGATATTGACTTAATGTATAAATATTAATATATATTATCTATTTTGTCTCATCAACGAAACTGAGTTTTACAATTAGCTGGTAAAATATAGAGGCTAGTAAAGGGAACGGTGATTAAAGTTCTTACTCTCTGCAGTTTATTTAGTTATTTGTCACATGTCCTAGCTGTGCTGTCTTTAAAAGATGCATCATCACTTTCAGAAGGAAAATGAAGTTATTTGCATTCCTCAATATAGACAGGAATTAAATATATGTGGATGGATATCATACTAAAAGGGGAAGTAAGTCAGTAATTAAACTGCACAGATGGAATGGAGATAATTAAAATATATATAAAAATTAACTTTACAAGCCATAAAAGGAAAGCCATCTGTTTTAAAAGAAAATACAACCAAGTATAAAATCAGCCTGACTCGTAATTTTTTTCGTAGCTCTTGAACATCTGTGCAAAGCACTTTACTAGTGTAAGTAATGATGGGTTTGCTTTTATCAGCAAAGATTTCATTTACAGGGGTAGAAGGCTATAAACGCAATACACACACTGCTGAGCCCACAAGTCTAACTTGGATTGCTTCCATCAAAAGTTTGTTACAGGGGTGCTACTGTTCTGCTTTCAGGCTTTTATTAGTGCAGGCTCCTGTCTCCATGTTGCATCTTGCCTGAAAGTCATAGAAACAGTCATCATCTGCATAACCATGCCTTCTGAAGAAAATAGTACATAAGAATCAATTTTGTGAAATAATTTTTTAGTGCATTAATTTTCCTTTCAAATTTTGCATATATTTGCACAGCAACACTATATTGACCATTGCCTTCTTGCTTTCTTGGGATTTTTTTGCCTTTTAGAACTTTAACTTATCAAGTCCATAATCCAAAGAAGCTGTTTTCCATTTTGTTTTACTCAATTGTCAGATTATGGAGTTTTCTTCTACATTTTCATCATAGTTCAAATCTGTGGTAAGACATTGCAAGAAAAATACATGAACTTTTGTATCTAGTGCTTGTATTCACAAGTCTGAACTATCCAATGACCCAATGCACTTTGGATACTTAGGAACACAGCTGGAAGCCAAAAGACTCCTCTCTGAGAATGTCTGGCCAAAACTAAGGAGACCTAAACTTTGAAGTTAGGTAATATCTGCAGTAACATGTATAATTGTCTTACTTCTCTAACAGAGGTAAATAAATTATGTGTTTTCCTATCAAGACCATGTAACTCTCTGATGTGAAATACGTATTTTGGCTGATGTTAGGGGATATTTTTTCTCTTAATGGGAAAAAAATCTCCTGTGACTGTGGTTTAAAGGTAGTAGAAAATTAGGTAAAAAGAGAGAAATGTCTATAAGTAAAAAGGTGAACAATTATGAAAAATTTCAATATTTTAAATCTTAAGCAAATTTTAAAATGGTAAGCAAAATATTTAAAGTCTTTAGACAATTAAATTGGTACTTGAACAGCTACAAATCTACTAACAAATCCTGAGGAGTCTATAGTGACAAAATTGATAGGAAATTTTGGATTAAAAAGACCACCTCATGCAAACATGCTTAGACTTTTGATGAGACATTTAATTTTCTTTTGCTTTAGTGAGCAGAAGGAAAACTTAATTCTGTAGAAGAAACCTGAGGTTGTTCTGTTCTTCCACAGAGCATATGCAATTATTTAGTGCAGACTGCAGTAATTGTGTTGCTGTTAATTATGGACTGCATGAATTTTCCTATGAAAAAGCTTTATTTGCTTTGCTTGTAATTTTGCTAGGTTTGAATCATTAGGTCTAAAATTTTCTATGCCATGAACAGATTGGTTTGAATTTTGTAAAAGATTTTGCTGTCCTTTGAAGAACAAGGGAAACTCTATTGCTGATCTGTATTAAGAAAAACAGAAATTCGTCCTTACAGACAAATTGCTTCACATTTATATTTGGGCTCACTCCTTGAATGTTAATGGGTTGGTGACTAAGGTGGAGATGTATAATTCCCATCACTGTGAAAATTTACCTCCAAACTGACTGTAGTTTTGTAGGAAAGATGGAGATAATGCCACTGTCAAAAGATGTCTTCTACTGGAAGGATGTTTTGCCATCTGATGGTTCCTGTCTGCCAAGAGGAGTAGTTACTCATTACCCCACTACAGTTAAGGGGATGAAATGGAAAGGACTGGGGAGGAGAAAAAAATGGCATGGGAATTCAGATAGGAAGAGAATGAGGACATGGGCACTGCAACTGGCAGAGGAACACTGGCCAGGGTTTCAAGGAGAAAATACAGTAGGAGTGATCACAGGTACTGACAGAAACAGGGGCTGAAGATACGTAGCACTTAGAAGCATGCACCTTCTGGAGCAGACACTCGAAATTTTCATTTCTATACTCCCATCTGTTGAGCTGTAGATGAAAGCAGACTGAAAGGTTTTTTTCTAATTTGCCTTCATTAAATCAAAAATGTAGCCTGTGCAGAGGATTTGGGATTTAATTGAATTAATAATAGCAGCCAAGAGTCAAAATGGCCCTACCTGACTATTTCTGACCCAGGCTTGAGCCTTTGTGCTTTGAACTTGATAATCTTCCAGCCCTAGGCTGCCGTGTCCCATAGCTTTGATCCTTAACTTCATTGTGAAGTGAAAAATTGGATAAGAGCAATTATATCTGTAGGATGGATGGAATAATGGATACTTCCTTTTAATTTTTGTTTCTTGGCAAGGAACAGAAAATTACAGCCAGAATTTAATAAAGAATAGAAGCATTGAAATTTCCTGCACTCAGAAACTGGGGAAGGTCAGGCTTAATTCTTTCCTTGCGTCAATGTTTTTGAGTTTTTATAAGAGAAAACGTGTGTATGGAGAGAGACATAATGCTGTTTGTTAGACCTACTCAATATAGCTGGGAAAATTTGGTCATACAAGCCCCCTTCAAGTCTGCAATACAGAATTAATTTCCAATTAAATCAAGTTGAAAAGGATTATTTGGCACTTTCATTATATGAAATCACTTGGATTGTCTGAGGAAAAACCTCAGTGAGTGGGAGGGAGTGTTGACAGGATTGGAAATGTGAAGAAGTTGTTTATTCCTATGGGATGCTATGCTATGGATGATCTTGTTTACAGAGCATGGAAGTTGAATTCTATTTTATGCTTCTAAAATACAATCATTTAGTATTTTTCTAAAGGACCCTGTGTTTCCTAGCTTTTGAATCTTACTTTTCAGACTCTAGATTATTATAAGTTTGGGGTGTCATTTGTGTAGTACTTTTGGGAAGTGCATATTTTAGCTGCTTGTATTTACAAATACTGCATTTATGTGACTTTTCATTCTTTGAAACTTCATTCATTTGGAGATACTGAGCGTATTGAATTTATAATCTGTCTCTGGAAGGTAAATGTGAAAGTAATAAAGAGGTTTTTGTGGGTCTTGACGTGCTTACTGTAATTTTCAAGTGGCTGTCCATTTTAGAAAATCAGTGCTAGTATCATGTGATTTAAACTTAAGTGTTACAAAAATCTATTTGTTTGATTATGGTGAACAGCTGCTACTATACTGTCTCAGCTGATAACTTCTGGGTCATTTTCAGTGGTCCTAAATTAGAAAGTTACTCATGCATTTTACTGATATATTTCATGACCGATATAAAAAGAACTGTATAGTGATTATTTAAAATAAGAACAATAAACTTCTGGGGTTTATACACCTAGATGTATAAGTGTGTTATCACACAACTGCCAAGGAGATGTGTTGCAGTAAGTATGTAGAAAATGTTTTCAGAGACTAATGAAAACCTAGATTACCTTTTCTGTATACCACTTCTCATCTTCTGTGTTTATTTATACAGTCAGGAATAAAGCTGTCTGGCAGTCAGTCAGAGTCCATGAAGCTAGTCATGTTACTAGCCTGTGGAGAGCTGGAAAGTGATAAATACTAAAGGACTTAAGTTTGAAACCAGTTCAATTTCTGTCTTAAAATACAAATCTTCCTTTAGTATAAGTTTTAGCCTATTTAAGGAAAATGAGCACCTTTGGGGATCCTGCCTTCTTATTTTTGGTGGATATGACTGGTGTCCAAGACAAAGGTAGTATTTGTTTCAATAGAGAAATGCTGATCAACTGTTTCCCTGAACTTAGGCAAATAGAAGTTATCTTATTTTTTGGTCTTTGCTAAGTTTTTATACTTAATCTTTCCAAAACTGAAGACTTTTCCAGACACTAAGTGAAGACTTTGGAGCCCAGCAAAATGACGGGCCTGTGGTTCTCCTAGATTAACATAAATCATAAAGTATCATATAAAAAAGCTACTGTGAGTCAATACAATACAGCAAAGATAATTTTGTTGCAACATATTTGAATGAACTTATTTCTGTTATCATCTCTCTAGAAGCTGCTTTCCCCATTTTGTTTGGTATTCTAAACAAACATTTTCAGCCTCAACAGCAGGTTGAGGGAGGTGATTCTCCCCTCTACTCTGCCATTGTGGGTCCCACCTGGTGTACTGCATCCAGCTGTGGAGCCTTCAGCACAAGAAAGACATTGACCTGTTAGAGGGAGTCAGAGGAGGGCCACAAAAATGATCTGATGGCTGGAGCTCCTGTTTCAGGACAAGAGGCTGAGAGAGCTGAGGTTGTCCAGTCTGGAGAAGAGAAGGCTCCAGGGAGACTGTATTGCGACCTTCCAGTACTTGAAGGGGACTTACAAAATGGGGGAGAACAACTTTTTACATGAGCAGATAATTATAAGATAAGGGGTTGGTTTTAAATTAAAAGAGGAGAGATTTAGATTAGATTTTAGGAAGAAATTCTTTACTGTGAGGGTGGTAACGCACTGGAAGGTTGTCCAGAGAAGCTGTGGTTGCCTCACCCCTGGAAGCGTTCAGGGCCAGACTGGATGAGACTTTGAGCAGCCTGATCTAGTGGAAGGGGTCCCTGCCCATGGCATGGGGGTTAGAACAGGAAGGTCTTCAAGGTCCTTTCTAACCCAAACCATTCTATAATTGTCTTATTTTACTTTTTATAGGATTTGGTATGCAATGTTGTAACAGTAGAAGCAGCTCTCTGTAGGCACACATCCAAGAAAATAAATGTAATAAACCCATTAGATGGGTTTCAAGCAGCTCTCAAATGTTGTTTCAACCTGATCATAAAAGAAAATTGTGTATTGGTGTCACCATTGGTATGAAATGGAACTATCGGCCACCTTGACAGAGTAGTTATTTTCTTAATATTCATCCTATTAAAAAAAATGTAATGTTATCCTACAGAAATAGCCTCAGCTATCTATAGTTGTGGTCTCATTCCTTCAGGGTATTGTAACCTTTTACAGTGAGAGGTGAGAGAACAGCAAAATGGATCATTGCCCTTTGTTTCAGTTTTTACTCTTCTTTCCCTGTTCCCTTCTGTCCTGTGTACTCCACTTGAAGCACAACTCCAGCCAACCAACAATTTAATAAAAACTAGGGCAACTCATTTCTGAATTATTTGGGTCAATTGGATTGGTAAAAATCTGAGGTTCTTAATATTTTTTCTGAATTGTTTTGACCCAGAATTCTCCAAATATATCAATCACAGCCATTTTCTGTACCCCATTGCATTTCCCTATTTGCTACCTTTTGGTTTGAAAATCTATAGTAAATATGGAACTGCTTTCTATATATTTGATTATTCTGTGTCACGATATAGTGTAAAACAGAATGACGTGGTATAATGTTAAACAAGACATATTGCTTGTAAATGATGAATTTCTTAGTGAGTTAAATCACCAAGCTAGACACACGTGGGTGATTTGTAAGAAAATCATTTTAATTTATCACTGAAGAACCAATCAATGAATATGCAGGTCTTTTACTGCCTGGAAAAAAAATTAGTTTCAATTCTGTGACTTGAACAGCAAGGTAATACAACTTTTTTTCGTACCATAAATCTTCAAATCTCTATTACAACCACTAATATTTTCAGCCATCAAGACACATGAGGCAGTATAAAATGGGTTTCAAATTATCACTCTCTACCTGAAAGACTTTTTCTTTTTACTAATCAACCACACTTCGCAATTCAGAAGTCCAACAATGAAGTATGTTGTTAAGGATATTTTATAGTACTGGGAGCATGAAGTATCTGTTCAATCGTAGATCTCCTGTCCCCATGAAACATATAACTCAGTAGGCTTGGAATTTTTTTATTTTTAATGTAATACTGATTCTTGGTGATGTTATAAGAATACAGTCATGTTAATTAATGTTATATTTTCATACCTTCCAGTCAGAAAACACAGCTGTGCCTGTGGAAAAGTATAATGGCAATATAATTAGGATTTCTTCTAAGGAAAACGTAACAGACATCCTGCCATGCTTATGTTATTTTAATTGGATGTTTAGCTTAAGGGCGTTCATAATTTATCATAAACTTTAATGGTAATACAATCAGCTGGAAGGAAGCCATACTTATCTCCTTGATTACACCATAAGAAATGAAATCCTAATTTGAACATCCTCATTTTAATATTCTTTTACTGACATGGCAAGAAGGGAGAACTTGGTTGACAAAGAGATCATGCTGTTCAGTTTCTCAGCTGGGTAGTGACTCAATGGAGTACAAGTGTAAGAAAATTAACTAAAAAACAGATTAAATCTGGCCTATCATGCAGAAATCTGGCCAGTATGCAGACTGATGAAAAGCTTTTATGTCAAGGGGATGAAGAAGTATTACAGGAAGTCTAACCATACTGATTTTGCCTGCTGTTCCTTTGGAGGAACTCAGACTTTTTGGGTGCTCTAGTTCAGTCATTAGTTCCCCAGTGGTAACTTCTGGGTATCTACTTTTAGGTCTACCAGCCACCGGAACCAGGTTTCAGTCATTTCCAAATTTTGTAGAAGTTGTTACAAATTTTATGGTTGTCTTTATTAAGAATGGAGTATTTAATTAGTGGAGATAGTAGTACAAAGAGCTGTGGTCCGTATTAGGTAGGTCTGCTGGCACTTCTGCTTTCTTACTTAATATGAGAGTTTAAAATGTGACTTGGCAATGTATTTAAGTGTTCCAAGGTGTGCTTACCAAAAAAGAGAATAGTTCAGTTTTGACCAGTCTATGTTTATTGTTTTGTTGTCCGAAGATGTTGAAAATGCTGTTTTAAGTATGTTAATGAGATGCAATATATGCGATGTGATGTATTTTTTTACTAAATATATTTCTCTGGGAGAAGTTATTAATATTGCATTCTGTAGTCTTGATCTTTGTGGTGAGCTCATGCTAACACAATCCAATGGGCCATTACTCAGCTACTAAGTTGGTTTTTCCCTGGATCAGCAAGGACTCTCAATGCTCTTGTCCCTTACAATATCATCGTGGAGGTTTTTGTTATCTGTATGTTTCATCCTTTTAGCTTCATGCTAAGAGCTGAGCTTCAATAATTTTAAAAACCTTGTCTCCCTTAGGTACTTCATTGCACACATCTTCCGTTTCTCCATTTTACATCTGCTGACTTTCTATTTCTTTGTACTAGTAAAAAAGATATGTCCAATTTACATTAATTATTATTTGTAAATGTGTTATTGTTACTGCATGACTGTGTTTCCTGCATAAAGTTAATATTTCTATCATCAGAAAAATCTTGCTGAAGGCAAGTGCTAGTTCCAGTTATCTTTGAGGCTTTGCTCCCAATACCCAACTCAGTCATCTGCTTCTGGCTGGGAAGCATAGAGCCTCCACCCAGGCAGGCAAGAGCTATGCATACTGGGAATACAATGCCTCACCACTAGATGAGTGAGCAAAAAAAGGGAACCTAGAGGGAGCTGGCTGATGTAGTTGCCAAGCTACTCTCAATGATTTTTGAAAAGTCGTGGCAGTCAGGTGCAGTCTCTAAACTGGAGAGAAAGGGATTTGATGGCTATACTGATCAGTGGGTGAGGAATTGGTTGGATGATGACATCCAGAGAGTGGTGGTAAACAGCTCAGTGTCCTGATGGAGATAGGTGACAAGTGGTGTCCCTCAGATGTCTGTCTTGGGGCCTGTGCTGTTTAATGTCTTCATCAGTGACACAGACATCAGGATCAAGTGAACCCTCAGCAAATCTGCAGATGACACCAAGATGAATGGTGTAGTTGACACACCTGAAGGATAGGATGTCATCCAGAAGGACCTGGACAAGCTCAAGACTGGGAATCTCGTGAGGTTTAGCAACACCAAGTGCAAGGTGCTGCAACTTGGTCAGGGCAGCTCCTGGTACCAACACAAGCTGGGGATGAACAGATCGAGAGCAGCCCTGCTGAGAAGGGGTAGGGGTGGATGAGAGGCTGGACATGACCCAGCACTGTGCGCTGGCAGCCCAGAAAGCCAATTGTGTTCTGGACTGCATCCAAAGCAGCGTGGCCAGCAGGGCGTGGGAGGNCTGGGAATCTCGTGAGGTTTAGCAACACCAAGTGCAAGGTGCTGCAACTTGGTCAGGGCAGCTCCTGGTACCAACACAAGCTGGGGATGAACAGATCGAGAGCAGCCCTGCTGAGAAGGGGTAGGGGTGGATGAGAGGCTGGACATGACCCAGCACTGTGCGCTGGCAGCCCAGAAAGCCAATTGTGTTCTGGACTGCATCCAAAGCAGCGTGGCCAGCAGGGCGTGGGAGGGGATTCTGCCCCTCTGCTCCACTCTGGTGAGACCCCGCCTGGAACACTGTGTCCA
>VZRJ01013691.1:53427-98305 GCA_013397565.1 Ptilonorhynchus violaceus
CCCAAAAAGAGAACATGGATCTTTTGGATCAAGTCCAAAAGAGAGCCATGAAGATGATCAGAGGGGTGGAGTACCTCTCCTATGAAGACTGAGAGAGTTAGGGTTGTTCAGCCTGGAGAAGAGAAGGCTCCGGGTAGACTTTAGAGCAGCCTCCCAGTACCTGAAAGGACCTGACAAGAAAACCGGAGGGGTATGTTTTACAAGGACATAGAGTGTTAAGAGAAGGGGGAATGGCTTTGAAACTGAAGGATGATCAATTTAGATGAGATAGAAAGAAAGAAATATTTTACAGTGAGGGTGATGGAACACTGCAACAGATTGCCTAGGGAGCTCGGAGATTGTCCATCCCTGCGACTATTCAAGGTCAGTTTGGATGAGGCTCTGGGCAACCTGGTCTACTTGAAGATGTCCCTGGTTATTGCAAGGGGTTGTTGGACTAGGTGACCTTTGAAGCCCCCTTCCAATTCAACCTGTTCTATAATTCCCTCTTACCTGATGCAGATAAAAAGATATGTCACCCAGAGAGGGGCATTGCTCAGTGGATCATTAAAGCAATGAGCAAGATTACCACTCAGCAGTATTTCCTGGTGTGTGCAACCCTTTGTCATAGCTCCAAGTCTCCCAAAACACTTCCATATAAATATAAATAAATGGCCAAATGTTTAAACACACTTCAGTGTGTTTGTGTAATCTGTTTCACAGAATCACACAGAATCAACCAGGTTGGAAAAGACCTTTGAGATCACCGAGGCCAACCTATGACTTAACACCACCCTGTCAGTCAGACCATGACACCCAGTGCCACATCCACTCTTTTCTTAAACACCTCCAGGGACAGTGACTCCACCACTTCCCTGGGCAGCCCATTCCAATGTCTAATCACTCCTTCTGTGAAGAACTTCTTCTTAGTGTCCAGCCTAAACCTCCTTTGGCATAGCTTAAAACTGTGTCCTCTTGCTGGTTGCCTGGGAGAAGAGGCCAACCTCCACCTGGCTGCACCCTCCTTTCTGGGAGTTGTAGAGAGTGGTAAGGTCACCCTTGAGCCCCCTTTTCTCCAGCCTAAACAACCCCAGCTCCCTCAGCTGCTCCTCACAGGACTTGTGTTCTAGACCTTTCACCAGCCTTGTTGCCCTATTTGTCTGTGTACCCTAGATAGTATGAAATCACACTCTTCCCTTGGATGCTGTCTTTTAGGAGTCCTATGCTCCAGCATGTCCATATCTTAACACCTAATCTACCCAACAGCTTTTGCAAGAAGCCAGATTTTTATGACAGTTTGAATAAACATGCAGACTTCAAAGCAAATCAAATAACTTTAAGGCCCTTAGAGTTCTAAACAAAAAGTCAGTGCTCTGGTACAAGTGTTGATTTTTATGAGATTGCCTGTTTTTATCTTAATATGTTCTTCCTTGTAAGTCTTAGATAGGCCTCATCCTGATCTGTTTCTCTTTTTTGTCTGCCAATTTCTGTCATCCTTTATCTCTTTCGATACCTCAGATTTTGTCAGTATGTTGCATTTATTACCAGAAAACAGGAAGTGAAACAACATGGCCTGAACTTGAAGCAAGGAGGCTAGTCAGCTATTTAAGGTCCAAAAGGCTTCCAGAGAGCTTTAGGTCTCCAAAAGTTTGCTTCCCCTAGAAGCACGTTTATATTGTCCTTTTTACTAGATAGTTTTAAAAACATACATTTTGTCTCGCATTCTTGGCTCCATCCTTAGACCAGCACTGCTAAAAGGTGGCAGTGAGTTTCTATCTGATGTTGCCTGGATGAATGTAATTTAAAATGGATGCTGCAGATTGAATGCCTATTTTCCATCTTTAAAGGTATAACTAAGTATCACTCCTATACTAAGCTTCTATGGTTTTCAGTTATGTATATCTCTTTATAATGCTTATCCTGTATTTTGTGAGGAAAAATCTACCCAAGTAAGGCCAATGGACTAGGGAATTAAAGTACTTAAACTAATAGTGAAATATTGCTAATTGTGAATAAACAAAAGCATTCAAGGCCAGGTGTTTTCCTGCGCTGTCTTTGTTGTAGGTGTTTGGGCATTAATGTAAACAAAATGTGTAATGTATGCAGACAGTTAATTTGTTTGATTGATGAAGTATGTAAACAGAATTCATGGTGTTACTTAATGGAACTTTTGGATGTTGTTTTTTATACATCATTTCAACATTATCTGATAATGCTGGAATATAAATCTGTACTTAGTTGGCTATGCAAGCATTTATTGAATTTTTCTTTGAATAATTAAAGGATTCAAAAGCTTCTTTAAAGGATAAGCCCAGCAGTTTTCTGAAGTGTATTTGCAGTGGAATGATAACTTCTTGAGGTTAAAGAAAAAAGAAAATTGTAGGTGGTAAACAGGAGAGGGGAAAACAAGCTGTATGCCTGTGCCTAAAAAGAAAAAATATTTAAGATGCATAATTAAGGGTTGTGTTGAAATATATAGAGAATTATGGGATTTTTTTCCAACCAATCTCATTTTTTCTTGACTTAGTGACATTTTAAACAGTTTTTCTCATTTCAGTGCTTGAGGTATTTTTTTATTAGTAATATGATTTACTATTAGGAGTTACACGTATTTCAGACATGAAAAAGACTTCCTTTCAGATGTGCCTATACTGAGGAGAAAATATCTCTAGAAATAATCGGACAAGCAACAGTGAAGACAAGTGCAGCATTTTGTTGTTTCTGCTCTGTAGATCTGTTTAGATGAGAGATCTGAACAAACTCTATGTTGAGAAATTCACCAAACTCCTTCCTGTTTGGTGTCAGTCTGCAGGGGATATCAAACTTCAGTGTCCTGGCATTTGAGCCTGGGATCACGGCTGCTCTGGTTTGCAGTCCTGGGCCCCTTTCAGGTTGATCTTCTGTTTAGTATTAGAAAATTCGTCTTTTTCATTAACCTAATGCTTTTTTATTATGTCCCCGGTAGCTAAATCCCCCTCTTCTGGCTATGTGAACATTCCTGGTACGGCTTAATGTCCCAGTGTTAGGAGGTGGGTGCAGGTAAGACTTAAGTTGCAGTGGTGTTAAGAGAACACCATCAGTATTCACTTGCTGACATAAATACAGTTTGTGACAAAGCAAGCCCTATGTGCAGCAGGTGCCTGCCTTGTTGTCTTTATTGTTCAGAAGCATTTTATTATCAAAGAGGAGATCTGCTGGTGCACTACATTCTTCTATGTGTGGCAAGAAATGTTTCCTGATCAAGAAGTTGCTTCCATTTTATCTGACCTTTCCAACTTCTGCATGGTCATATAAGTGAATTGGTCCTCACTGCTCCCCAGGATAGGCTGGCATCCCATCTGTGTCCTCTTGTCATGCTTTCTGTTTTGTCTTTTTGAAATGACTCTTTCTTACTGACTTCTGTTCTGCTCAGGCAGCACTTTAACAGCTGTACTTTGACCAAGAAATAAGTATTGAGTATTCAGTATTAAGCTGAGTATTCTCATTTGACATTTGTCTGGTAGGTGTACATCCAGTCTTGTTAGGCAAAAAGAAATACTGTATTCTCCACAATATGTTATACTGCACTGTTCATGGCATCAATTGTGTGATACTAAAATATCAGCCAGCTTTTTAAGTTGCATGAAAGTTAAGCTGATGAAATTGCTATTGGTGTCATTTTGTTTAACTGGATGTGTACAATAGAGTTGTAGGGAGTCTACTGTATTTCATCTTCAGGTACTGTTGTGGTACTTATCTTGTAGGGCTCCCAGTCCATAATTCAGGGCACATATAGAACATGGGGAAACAAAAAAGACTTAGATGTGGTTGAATGGAAGGATATCAACTGAATACAGTTGATTTTTTGAAAATTTTTTTGAAAAAAAAAAAGTACATTTTTTTACTGTATCTAAATTATTTTCACAAATCTGCAGAAGAGTAAGACACTCCCAAGAAAAGAGATAGGTGAAAAAATTAACTGTAAAATAATGGGGAAAATGATAAATGAACAGAGAAAGTAGCATTTCTTTAAGGCTGAGTTACTCAGAAAAATTTTGAATCATGTATTTGCCTCTGCACATATGCTGTGTAATATAGGTTGTATATTAACAAGTTAAAAAATATGCTGAATTGTCAGTTTTTATATTTTTGTGAAAAACTTCTGGAGAAGGTCAGGCACAGATTTCCTAATACTGATTGTACTGTAGACGTTTCTACCACTCTATGCCTCTTCAATATTATTATTATTTTGTAATATCAGTTTACTGATTAATACAGAATTGTAAGGCTGTAAAATAATATAAGGTAAAGAGATCAGGGGGATCATCCGGTCCAGTCCCTTGGTATTCAAGCAGGAACTGTTTCAAGACTGAAAATCAAAGTTGCATCAGTTTGCAATGTATTAACACTACTTAACAAGTTCCAAAAACTTGTATTTTTGCAAACAGAAGTGCAGGGAGTGACAGACTAATGTGGTAGAATGCCTATCACTGTGCAAAGGCAGTTTATATTAAGTAGCTCTTTATAAATAATTGTGATATAAGCTTAAAGGGAGAACTTTTTTTGGTACGTGGCTTGTATAGATAAATCCTCTAGTTACAGTAAAGACAATTCTGTAATTTCTTTTAATATTTATGGAAACTGAAGTGCTGTTTCCAAATAACTGTGGACTTTGGGAAGGATAGGGTTGTTTGGTTTTGCTGTCTTGTATCAAAATGGATTTTGTGGAAAAAACAGCTTGAGAAAAATATTTATTGCTTTGATTTTAGCCTCAAATTTTAGTCTCAAACAGTAGTTCTGTTAAAGACTCCTGAACCTTTTGTGTCCCAATAATTGACTACACTGTTGCATCATAGCTCACAGTATTTCCCTTTTGTAGACTATAATGACAAATATACTGTGAATAGTAATTGATTGTTTTCAGTTAGAATCAAAAATCAAGAACCTTGATTTGTTTAATAGTTTTTTCAGAAGAATTAGAAGTTACAATGGCTTTTTTTCAAAGTTTTCTTCAACATTTGAGTTGGTGAGTTACTTCAAAAGTAAGGATACTTAGGACTGAATCAATTAAGAGAGACCTTCTAAGCTGTACATTTTCTGTAGTGGATAACAGGTTAAGTAAGGCACAGGCATGCAGATTCTTCAGTAAGATTGATTTTTTCAAGAGAAATCGTAAATACTGGGGAACACTTTGTGTCAGACTGTTGTAGTTTGCAGGATGCTCGTCTCCCAGTAAATAGGATTATACCTTGTAAAATATCACTATGGTATAAGGATTTTTCATGAGACAGGAGCCTCATACTTTTTATAGCTAGTGTTGTTACTGGGGCAGAGGCTTGTAGAGGCTTTCTCTTGCTATATGAAATTGTCCTCTCTCACTGTTTTAAGATTACCCACTCAGAGTACTTGAAGCATAAAGGCTATGGAAACATTAAAATTTTATATTTCACTGTAGAAGAAAATCTCCCCAATTCTTCATTCAGCATAAGAAATTTCATGCATTGAACATGGCAGGTTTCTGAGTGGAGGGGGTTACTTTCCCATGCCACGCAATGTGACAGGAGTGCAGATCATGCAGATCATGTGCTGAGCATCTGAACTTGTGTCAGCTGGTATGATAGGAGTGAAGTCATCTCATGAAGCAGGCAGCACAGCCTTGGGCCATTACAGGCTGTTAATTCTGTGGCTTCAACTTTGCTTGGTTAGCATGAAATGGGGCTGGATGGACAAAGACTCTCAAACATGCACAAGGAGATTGGTCTGAACAAGTGAAAAACAGAAAAGATGCATAACCATTGGGTTTTTTAGGAATGTCTCTGTGTCTAGGAATGTCTATGAAATACTGTCCCAGGCACCTTTGTACTATCATAAAACAAACTACCCTCTGGTGTAACACTGGAGAGTTCCAGCCTTTTTACTGTGCTGAATACATCCATGCTAAAAAGTGTTGGCCATGCTAGCTGTCAGTATTTGCACAGTTTCTTTAAAAGTGTGGGGATTTTTGTAGGAGGGAATGCTTTTGGGATAAGCTAAATGTAAACATATGAGCACTGCTGAGTAGGAATGGAAAGGACGCGACATTTGTTGGTGTAACAAAAAGGAAATTTTTCATTGAAAATTCCTTCTGGGGTAATCCTGTAAAGTGGGGTGTGTTACTGATTCAGCTGTGATACTACTCCATAAGGCACCCAAAAAATCAAAATTTCCAGTTTCTATATAATTGTCTATATGGAATCAGCATTTGGGCTGTTTATGCACTTCGGAGAATACTTCCAGTATTCAAATCTTTGGTCAGATACACAAATGTGTGACTCCATGTTTTCGTAAAGTTTAGCATTAAACTAATATACCACCTTATTTCATAACACACAGAGAAACAATTCAGAAACTATAATTACTCATCAAATCACTTTTTCATCTTTTTTCCTTAACCCAGAGGGTAGAATTTGATAGTTCTGTCTAAATATTTAACCTTAAAGACTTTTTCTGTTTTTTTCTGCTGCATTTATTGGAGGCTAATATTTGACAGATTTTAATATTTTTGCCTCTATATGGCTAAATGTGTCATATAGTGAGAAAGAGATGGGTTCAGAAGTAAAAGTACTTACACACTTTGCATACATGTGTTGTATAATAAGAGTTCATTGTAACTCAGCCATTTCCCTTTCAGTGAAAAGATTGGCACTGAGTGAGGGTTTGTTTTTTATTGCAACTGGAACTGTTACCAGTTTCTTAATCTGCTGTTCCCCATTACCTCAGTGCTTCCACTCTGAAGGCTGATTTGTGCCAAAAAAGGGGGTTAGTGACCCCAGGCTGTCCAAACCTGAGGAGGCTGAAAGGCTGTCAGCCTACCTTCCTTAAACCTTTTAACTACTGAAATGCAGCCTTTTCCACAATTGTTCCTCTTAGATAATGCACAGGGTAATTTAAAACATTTTGCTGTGTCATTCCGTATGTGCTGCTGTCCTTGCACACCAGTGCTGTTTAATTTGTCTGTTTACAAGCTAAATTAGAAAAGTTCAAGTATTTACCATTCTTCTTCTAACATCTGCTTGGTTTGTCTGTGCAGATTTGTTAGATTTTATTACATTGTGTGCTTGGTGAAGTATCTCTGTAGCAAGAGGGTAGCTAAAATCGTGCGCAAAACATGACTTTACACGACGTTTTGGTATTGCCCGTACTACATTTAAGAAAAACGTTGGGATTTGGGGTGGGTGGTTTTGGTTTAAAGTTATGAAGGGGTGGGATGTCAACAAAGGCTACTAATATTAGCAGAGCAACACTGTTTCATGAGCACATTATTTTAGCTTTTCTTGATATCACTTGGCTTAGAACATGCTGAGCTGATTTCAGTCCTCTGGCTTGACTCATGTGAGAAAGGAGATGGGGGATCATACCTAGCTAATCTGTGAATAAGAAGTTTAGATCTCTTTCGATTGAGTGAGCAGTCAATATTGAACTAACTATTAATTGAATTTGTGGCATGCACTTGTAATTTTTCTGATTACTAACACCTACATACCAGAGTTGAAATCAATCCATCAAGCTCTGTTCATCCTGGGGACAATGTCAGCAACAACACTTTGTTTCTGGTTTTTAAGTTGTTTAAGGTGTCTGTTAGTGTGTGAAACAGAATAGCATTCATCACTTTCTCCTATGGCTGTATTGGCTCAAAGAACAGTTAGGAGATATACCTTTCAATATCCAGCAAGATGTAGCTTTTATATACATGGTGTTTTACTATCACTCACAGATTGTAATTACACTCTAGTTTTCCCTGTTGTTTCTGGGTGCATTATATGCTGAAGTGGTGGGTGTAATATAAAGACAGCAGTAGGTTTTAATCCCTTACAATAATTTGAGTAGTGAAACACGAATTCTTGTTCTGTTTTTGTGGCACAATGCTTCACAGCGTTATTACTCTGATACTTTATAAACTACAAACAAATGAGTGTGTTATAAAGCTATTACATTACCAGTCATTATTTTTACAGATATAAAGCTCATTTGTTATGCATTGCACAAAGTGGAAACCTAAGGAAATATTATGGCTGAGGACTGTAAATAGAAAGAGGATGTTAGATATTTTCAGTGTGATGTCTGTTTGTAGGAAGATTGGCTGCTGCCAATTAATAATATGTAATTAATTCTTACTAAAAAACACTGTATTATGAAGAAAAATTGATGGATATCTCAAGTCGTTGATTCCTCTACTCACAAGCAATCTATGGTTTATAACCTGATTAAATTGTATGTACTCATATTGGAAATCTGATCTAAACTATTCTTCTGACAGCTAGAAATTTTCCTTGAATTTCCCACTCAGGTAAACTTAAGGGTAGTTTGCTTTTGTCATCTCTTTCTTATTTACTTCATGTGTTTAAAGACAATATGATTCTTATCCCTCATTTTGCAAGGTTAAACAAGCCAAATAACATTAACCCCTGCTGATCCTGACAAGTTTCTTTTGCATTAATTTGATCCCATGCATTTGATATGCAGGTCCAGAATTGTGTGAAATTGTCTACTGTGTCTTTCCAAAATAGTCTGACTGATGCAACACAAAATTTTGTTTCCCTTTTCTGTAGACGATTCACACTGAATTTTCACAATCTCCTGGTGTCACCTTACTGTCCGCTAATATTCTTATGTGCTTCTTGTATGTCAATTTTTTGCAGTTTAAAAAGTCAATTTTCCTAAGATACTTAGTCACCTAACACATACAACCACAGGTGTAGGATTATATGTGTTGTTTTATTATAATAACTTAATTTATGCAAGTTCTTAATTTCCAAGTTCGCTGTCTCCTTGTGGGTTTTCTTTTCCTCTCATTTAGTCAATGTGTCTTTGTGTCATGAGCTGTGTCCAAGATTTTGTGCCAGTGTCACTAAATACAATATTGTTCCTCAGAAGCTTCTGTAATAACTTCCCTCCAAACTGGTAATTCCCCATTTATACATAGCTTGTTATTGCTTCTCTGTTATCCAGTTCATATGCATTTCATAATTCCAGTCTTAATCCTTACCTTCTTCAGGCTGACAGTATTTCTCAGAGCACCAAAACTGACTTGCTCAAATCTGTTTTCTTGTATAGAAACTCACGATCACCCATAGCTTAGTGTTACATTTTCTTATACTACATATTATTGAGACCATCCTAATGTGCCTGTAGTCATCTGAATTTTTTTTTAAGCACTGGGCTTGCTGCTGTTCAGTGAAACAGTATCATTTCAAAAATGGTAGATTTACGTATGTACTTCATATGGATGAAATGTCCCTTGAACTCACTGAAAATAGTGACTAAATCTTCACCTTTAGCAGAGCTAAACTCTAAAGAGCAAAGGGAAGAAAGACCAGGAATAATTCCTGTTCATCTTATTTCTACGCTTAGTAAAAGTCCAGTTTAGATTAAATGGTCAACAGTTTAGTAGTACTGTGGATTTAAGAAGAGCTAGAGAGGATGGAGGATTAAGTTTTATGTCTTCTCTATTAAATTGGAGGAACTGTTCTTAATGCTCAAAGAAAAATTTTGTTAATTTAAAAAGCACCATTTGCATTCACTCTTTTAATATGTGATAGTCTTTCAATAATAAAGTAGGTTGGTTTGGGCTTTTGTGTATATGTAATAAGAACGTTCCTTTTTTATTACATCAGTAAATCACAGCAATTACAATGATTTCAGAGCTTGCAATGCAAATTGCATTGTACTTGTGTATTAGCTATTGTATTTCTCTGCCATGATAATAAAGCACTGCCTTTATTCTGATCTCTTTCTTATAATTTTTTTCATTCCTGCTTGCAGTTCAGAGTTCCTCAGAGCATGATGAGATTATTAGCATTTCTTGGCAACTTCTAGTTTCAGCTGGCTTGAAGAGAGGCAAGTAGAAGTCCATGCCAGCTCTTGCATTAGTTGTGCTGTAAGAGTCATTTAGAAGACAGGAAACTATTCAGAAAAGTCACAAAGTTATGCAATATGAAAAGATAAAATGTTGGGCCTCCATGTATTATATTGAATTGAAGACAAATTGTCCCATTCACTTCTTTCAGTGAACATAAAATGGTTGTATCATGTCAAACTAGATGTTCATTTGGCAAAATATTCTCTGTCTGCAGTAACTGGTAGGAGAAGCAGAGGCGGGGGTGTAGGACAATAAGGAAATGTTGTGATATATCCTCAGCTGGAGCTCCAGGAGTTCTACAAAGCAATGATTGGAGTCTCCCACTAAGATGTTGGCGTGCTCTTTAAAGCCATCCAAAATTTTACCATCACCAGCTTGCTGTGCCAGTAAGAGCTGTGCTTGAGCTATGGATTTCCTTTTCTGTTTCTGAGTCTTGAGTGCATCCTTGTAAGTGTCATAGTTCTTTATGTGAGAAGAGATGGTGACCATTCCTATCCATGTTCCTTATGGTGCTCACTTACTCTGACTTCATTTATCTCGGGGTTGGCCCTCTTTGGCTTATACTCTTTTGCCCTAGTTCTCTGTTTATTTAATGATCCACATGTATAATCGTTGGGTAGCCTGGGTTAGCACCTTTGCACTCACATGATGGTTGATGACAAACTCAACATGACCTGCAAGTGGCAATGGGCACTTGAAAAGAAAGCCAATGGAATCCTGGGCTGCATCCAAAGCAGCATGGCCAGCGGGCAAGGGAGGGGATTCTGTGCCTCTGCTCTGCTCTGGTGAGACCCCCACCTGGAGTACCAGTTCTGGTGCCTCCAAGATGGGAAGGACATGGAACTGTTGGAGCAAGTTCAGAGGAGGCCACGAAGTTGATAAGCAGTACAAAGACAGGATGAGAAAGATTTGGCTGCTCATCCTGGAGAAGAGAAGGTTGCATGGAGGCCTCATAGCAGCCTTCCAGTTTGTGGAGGCCTACAGGAAGCTGGAGAATGACTCTTCAGGGACAGTAGCAATAGGACAAGGAGTAATGGGTACAAACTGAAGGAGGAAAAATTTAGGCTAAGTGGTAGGAAGAAGTTCTTTCCTGTGGGGGTGGTGAGACACTGTAACAAGTTGTCTGTGGGGGTTGTGGATATCCCAACCCTGACAGTGTTCAAGGCCAGGTTAGATAATGCCTTGAGCACCTGGTCTAGTGGAATGTGCCTCTGCCTGTGGCAAGGGTGTGGGAAATAGATGATATTTAACATCCCTTCCNTCCAGTTTGTGGAGGCCTACAGGAAGCTGGAGAATGACTCTTCAGGGACAGTAGCAATAGGACAAGGAGTAATGGGTACAAACTGAAGGAGGAAAAATTTAGGCTAAGTGGTAGGAAGAAGTTCTTTCCTGTGGGGGTGGTGAGACACTGTAACAAGTTGTCTGTGGGGGTTGTGGATATCCCAACCCTGACAGTGTTCAAGGCCAGGTTAGATAATGCCTTGAGCACCTGGTCTAGTGGAATGTGCCTCTGCCTGTGGCAAGGGTGTGGGAAATAGATGATATTTAACATCCCTTCCAATCCTTAACATTCTATAATTCTATGTTACTGATTTTAGATGAGATGATACTGACAATGTGCCTGGCCACAACCTTCAAGATTCTGGTGCACTATGGCCACAACCATATAATGAAGTTTGTGATTCACTCTAGACTTGTCCTCATGCTATTTGCTTTTCCTTTCATCACTGCTGAACCACAATGTGACATCTACACAGAATTGCATACTGTGTAACTAGGTTCTCTTTCCAGAGTCCTAGCGACACATCTAGTGCACATGGTGTGACATGCTTCGGGTAGAGTTAGGATTGTGTTCTTCACATGTACTTTGCATTTATCTACACAGAAATTAATCCAGCATTTACCTTTACCTTACCATTCAAAATCATGAAAACTTTTGCAGGAAGGTTTACTCTTACCATGTTGAATAATTTTAATTTATGTTCAATAAATCTTGCCACCTCCCAAATCCACCTCATTTTCCAGATCATTTATGACTGCATTTTCCAATTCAGGCTCTCACACAGATCTATTTTCAAGGAAATTTAATCATCTTTGCCTTTGCCTCCTGGGCTTGACCACCTTGCTTAGAAATTTCAAAGCAAAGTTAGGATCAGATTGAATTGCTTTCACTTAGATGTTAATAATTTGAGTTGTAAAAAGATGGTTTTTTCCTGCAGTATTGAGAAAAAATTTCTGCACCAATATTAAAACATGCTATCTTCAGGAAGAGTTTATGATTTCAGTGTCATACTTGTTCTGTTTTCTCCAAACTGAGATGTATTAAAAGTTTTCAGTAACGTAATTGAAAATGGATTAGTACAGTTTTGCATATGTGTGATAGTACTGCATTACTGAGTTGATTCAATTTTTTTCATTGCTACTTTTAATCTGTTGTTGATTATCAAAAGCAAAATCATTAGTATAGTCGAGTGTATTTCTGTGATTTCAGTGGAGCATATCAAATAAAGCAAGGCATCTGAAATTGCAATGTGCGAAAAATGCAGTATTTGTGTTAATAGAATATTTCTGTTAAATAAGTGCTGCTAATGAATCTGCTGTGAAGCTGATTTTGTAGTAAGTCAAGGGTTACAGAAGAATTTGCACCATTGGAGGACAGCATTTATCTTTGCAGCAATAATTTGTCATCTGTTGCAAATCTTTTGGATAAAATACATTATACTACTTTACATAAAACTTACTATGAAAAATCTTGTACTTTAAGTTAAATGTGTAAAGGTGTTAATGGTTGTAAATGTGTAAAGTTAATGGTTGTTTCATTTATACTCAAATACCGTTCTTCATTAGAGGACCTAGAAAAGAGTGTCAGGCTTTCATAGCATTTAGCAACCAAACCACCTCCCTTTCTTTCGTTTTCAACATTACACATTTTCTTTATTTTCCTATAAGGGGACTTTACAATTAAATTCTAGATGTGAAAAGCATGGCTTCAACTTTTTGCAGAAGTGGAGAATACAAAAGCATAGTCACTTGCGGAGCTCACAGCATGCAATTTTAAGCAAAACAGGCCAAGAAGGAAGTCTAACTTATAACTGGAGAGCTGGAAATCTAACCAGATCAGCTGTTCTTTTTTCATTATTCAAAAATGTAAATTATAGAGGGAGAAGAGAAAATTGTTTTTTCAAAGGGCAAATATCATCATCCAGCCCTTTCCTAGACACGGTTTTCCATTTCAATCTCTAATCCAACTGTCCTGCCGCTTGTCCTCAGGAAGGCTTATTTCAGTTTTTCCAGCACTGCTGGTTGCAACACTAACAGGACTGATGATTTTGGTTCCTGTTCTCTGTGACAGCAAGGGAGTCGTCCAACCCTCACGTCCCGGGTTCATCTCATCTCATGTAACAATCAAAATACTCACCTTTCAAGACAGAACAAATGTTCTCCAACAGCTTCAGGTAGAAGTTCTGTGAATAAGGGATATTTGAGTCATATTGTAACTTTGTACATTTCTTCACATTCATTTTCACTTTAATATAACAGAGATACCTGTTTCTGTTTTATTAGAGGCAAATTTAACATAGCTTAAGGTATTTCTCAGAAGATGGTTGTTGTTTTTCTACATGTTATATGACTAGCCTCAAAAATGTTAATCTGTGTAATAGTAGCAACCATGTTTGCTCAAACTTTAGCAACCATGGCTCAAACTGAGCCATTTGGGGTCTGAATGAGATGGGAGGGGCATTCTAGAAGTTTTGTATTAAAGTTTTGTTTTTCTAGATGTGACAATGTTTATTTCTTGTACATACTAATGAATTTTAGATAGCTTTCATGGTTCTTAGTTTTGTCAGTTGTTATTTTACATTTATTGCCGTATTCTTACTATTACTTCCAGGACCAAAACTTCTGTTCTTGAAAGAATTGAAGTAAAATGAGCTAAGTGTTGTGAGTCTGAGACATTGTGCAATCAGAACTTACCTCTCTTGATTTCTTCAGTGTATAAAAGACAAGTTTCAGTAGTTCAAAAGACGAGCTTACAACACGTTCTTGAACAACATTTTCTGTCTAATTAGCACATTTTCCTTATGTAGTAATTACAGACCAGTCTGTGGATTCAAAAACCCAGCCTTTTCTCCTGTATCTGGGAAATAATTCTGTATCTCTGGAGTTAGTAGGTCTTAACTTAGAGAGCAGCAGGTTTTAAATGTATTTATGATGTCAATATTTTACTACTCCATATCATTTCCCATTTAAGAATACTCATCACATTAATAATGAGCTAAGTTGTCTTCTAGGGAGGAAACTGAGTCAGAGAAAGTTTTATGATTTGCTTATAGTTTAGTTGTTAGCACAGACAGTAAAAAGGACAGATATTTTAGATCCTAGACCTGTCAGCAATAAAATGTATCTCTTCACTATATCACAATTACTAATTTGACAGAAGTAGAATGTCTTTTCTTGCTACAGAAATCCATTGGAAATTACTTAGGGTGAATTATACTATCACAATCAATAGCCTTATTGACATACTCTATTACATGTGTACCTGACAAAACATATATTCCGATGATTTTATTTCAGTTATTGAATTCTTTGTCATCACGAAAAAAAAGGCCATGTGCTAAGGCCATTCAGTTTTTGAATGTTAAGCAGCAGTAACTATTTGCAAATGTCAGTTACAAGCAGCTTTAGACACAAATCCAGGGTACTCTTAAAAAAATCACAGATGTTGCTATCCTTTCATTAAGGATCTGTGCGAATAAGGATTTAGATTTAGGTGAGGACAGTGGTTCATGATAGCATTTATGAACTCAGAAATATTACCCACAGACCTAGGCCTAAGTGTTTCCTTTAGTTCTGCAGTTAGACAACGTAAAGATAAACCCAAGATACCTGCCCCTTCTGTTTAGGCAGAGGACGGTGTTTGCTCACTGTGGACACTACTGAAACTCAGACCAAAACGATGTAAATATTTTCTACTGAATGCTTTAAAGTTCTATGCCTAAAAATAACCATGATCTATAAGAACTGATAATGATACCAGTACCAATGTGATACCTTTTGTGGATAGAAGCACTTCAACTTAATGTCTCTTTCCCCCTGCACCCCTCTCTCTCTCTTTCTAGATGCAGCAATTGTTCCACGAGAACTATGAACACAACCGCAAGGGTTACATTCAAGATCTTCACAACAGCAAGATTCATACAGCCATAACACTTCATCCAAACAAAAGACCAGCCTACCAATATAGGCTGCACAATTACATACTGAGTCGCAAAATTTCCGAACTGCGCCACCGGACCATCCAGCTCCATCGAGAAAGTGTCCTGATGGGCAAGCTCAGTAACACTGAAGTAAGTAAGGAAGATCAGCAACTGGGAGTGATGCCATCTTTCAATAATTTCCAACCACGTGAAAGGAATGAAGTCATCGAGTGGGAGTTCCTGACAGGAAAATTTCTGTACTCAATGGTGGAGAACCAGCCACCCCGGCAGAGCCTGAGCAGTGTACTGAGGGCTGCACTGGATGATACTGTGATGCAAGTCATGGAAATGATAAATGAGAACTCCAGATCTAGAGGAAGGCTCATTGATTTCAAGGAAATACAGTATGGCTACCGCAGGGTGGACCCTCTGCATGGAGTGGAGTACATCCTGGATTTACTGCTGTTGTACAAAAGGCACAAAGGAAGAAAAGTTACAGTTCCAGTGAGACGCCATGCTTACCTTCAGCAGTTGTTTAGCAAACCTTTCTTCAAAGAAGCAGAGGAGCTGGATGTAAAAAGCTTGCTGGAGGACACGAACACTGATGCTCAATCTTTCTCTTTCCTTTCAAATTCTTTAAAGATATTTTCCTCATCGTTCCAAGGCACCAAAGACATTGGGGGACACAGAGACAAGAAAATACATATTCTTGTCCCTATCACAGGAAGATTTGATACTTTCTCAAGATTTATGGAAAACTTTGAGAAGACTTGTCTGATTCCCAGGCAGAATGTAAAGTTGGCAATAATTCTCTTCAGTTCTGAGCCAGGCCAAGACTCTAGCAAACATATGGAGCTAATGAAAGAATACAGCATTAAGTATCCCAAGGCAGATATGACCCTGATTCCAATGGCAGGAAAGTTTTCTAGAGGTTTAGGTCTTGAGATGGCCTCGTCTCAGTTTGACAATGGCACTTTGCTGCTGTTCTGTGATGTTGATCTGGTATTCACGCCAGACTTCCTCCAACGATGCAGAGATAACACTATTCAGGGAGAACAGGTTTACTACCCTATCATCTTCAGCCAATATGATCCAAAAGTAATATATGGAGACAACCCTCCAGCTGGCAGCAGTTTTGTTTTCACAAAAAGAACTGGATTTTGGAGGGAGTATGGATTTGGAATTACCTGTATTTACAAAAGCGATCTACTTACTGCTGGTGGATTTGATACCTCGATTCAAGGCTGGGGACTTGAGGATGTAGACCTCTTTACGAAAGTGATAACGTCTGGCTTGAAGGCTTTCAGAAGTCAGGAAGTAGGAGTTGTCCATATTTTTCATCCTGTTCAGTGTGATCCCAATTTAGATCCAAAACAATATAAAATGTGCTTAGGGTCCAAAGCAAGTACGTTTGCCTCTACAATGCAGCTTGCTGGACTCTGGCTACAGAAACATTTGGGTGTCAGGTACAATTGGACTCTCTCCTGACAGCTCAGCCTATTTAGCCTTTTTAGGGGAGTTTACCTCATTGCTATTTTTGATTTTGCTGTTGTAGTTTTAAACTCCCTCCTTGTTGTCTTCCAAAGACTGTTGACCTCAAATGGAACAACTCTGCTGTTCACTGATGTTTCTTATACCTACTGAACTGGTGAGGTGAATTCTTTCATATTTCCTTTATTTGAAATTCAGTCTAGTCATGGAAATCATATAATCCCGTGGAGCATATCCATCACAAGAGACTGTATCAGAAGAATGTTGTCTTTCAGCTTTTGGATTCAGTATCATCTTTGTTGTATTTCTCAGATTTGATGTGAGACAAATATTTACTGATGAAGGTACCACAAAAGTGCTTTATGCTTCTCTGGGGATGGAACTCTCTAAGATAAACTTGAGTTTTATAATTTATATGAGGACTTATATGTATAAATGCTACTTTTCTTCATCTTTAGAATTTTTAAAGTAAATGAATAACTATAATTGTACCTTTATTTTTTAAAAAAAAGAGTAAAGCTGAGGAGCTACTTGCAAATACAACTGGTACTGGCTACCAAGGTCCTTAAATGTCTTATTATTAAAACAAACTCCTCATTGTTATTCAAAGTGTAAATGAACTTTATTTTCACAGCAAACAGGATTTAATCAAATGCTCATGTACACTTTGAAGATTTTTGAGCCAACATCCTTCATTTTCAGGCAAGAAGAAACTATGACTTAACATGGTCATTTATGATAAAGTGCAAGCATACAGTATTCTTATTTTGAAACACATAGTATAAGTTGCTCTTTCTCTTTTTAGAATGAGTCTCTAATACATAATTTTCTTTTACATTCCTTTCATAAAGCTGCACTTGAGTGTTAGAAGTTAAAGCTCTATTTTTTTCCATTTTTCATGACTTGGTACTCAGTAGCAACTTGTTGTTAAAATTAAAGTAACTGTAGGATAATTATTTAAGTTTCAAAATTTACTATTGCTGGTCAAAGTTCCTTGCCAATATATTTATATTAGTGAAGGTTATAAGACTGTGTTCAGATTTATCTCTCCGAATAGCCTGAAGTTGTCATATTGTGGATTCATGAAGTATTTAAAGTAATACCAACAGGAGAAATAATAAAATAAATTTCTGTATTTTAGAGAAATGTTTATATAGGGATATATATGTGTGTGTGTGTGCGTGTGTGTATATCCCTATATATATATAGATATATAGAGAGAGTAATTTCGAGTATGTTCCACTTTTCAGTTCAGGCAGTGATTTGTTACAATCGTTGTTATTTTTGCCACATGCTTGGAACATTTCATGTTATACTGTGGTAAGAGACATTCAGGAAACCATCAGAATTCAGCTAAACTTAAATTATTACAGTGGGTACATCTAATAACCTCAGTACGCTTGATTTCAAGCTATATTTCAAACAGAGCTGGGCAAGAAAAAGTTGTAAGTTTTTCAGCTGTAACTGACTGCTTCAGTGTTTCCTGTAAAAAAAAACAAAACAGCAAACAACTGAGAGATTGGAATTCACTGGCACATCTGTTTGTATGAGGATATCCTGATAATTTCCTAAGGCATGAAGAGGGTATGTAGGTCGATTGACATCTCTTATCTGTGGTTCTCTGTTCTGGACTTACCATGCAAGGAAGAAGGCAACCCTGACAAGGATTGATTAAACTCAGAATTAAAAGGCTGGCCATAGTTTTTCATGTGCTTTAAAAAAGGCCATTTCCTTGCCTTAGAGAAGTTAGTAATTGTGGTAGATAAGAACAGAGAGAGTGTAATTCATGCTTGTACCAGCCCTCCTCAAGGAGAGCTCCTGGCTTGTTATTCTTCTGGACACTCTTGCCTACCTAGCCCAGTATTGTTAGCTCAAATGTCTGACAAAAGTAAAATTCAGTATCACTTATAAAATAATTCTTGAAAATGGCTCTTTAAATTGAGTCCAAGAGTCACACTTTATTCATTAAAAAAGCCAAGAACAAGGAACATTTGATTTATTTGATCAATGTCAATTAACCAATGCAACTCAGATTGTAAATATCAAAAACTGATTGCCTGTTGATAAATGTTTGTGATAATTTTGTAAACAAGAAAACACCTAATGATTTACAAAGACGTCTAAGGAAATCATTGTCTACTGGGATGTATTCCAGTGCTTATTTCAATTACTTAACTTAGTGGCCAGAAAGTATTTGCTGAGCTCAAAGTAAAATAGTAGATTAGAACAAGCAATGAAACCAATCATTCAGTGGGGATAAAGATGTATAGAGAGGGCTTGCAGGATCAGGTCCTACATGATATAAGCAAAATGCTAGTATTTACCAGTACGAATATTTATTTAGTGTCTTGACTGATTCATTTGTTTATATGATGAATTACTTTGTTAAAAACCTGATTATAAATGTTTATTATGAAATATTGCATTGTCTTTTGAAATAACTATCCTGAGATAACTTGAGAACTTGTGTTAGTTTGTCTAAGGAATAATATGCCTTCTAAGGAGATCATATTAAAAGAAAAAAAAAGCACAGAAGTGTTAATGTTATGTATGTATAGATTAATATGGGAATATCTGTGTTAATCAACTGTTTGCTTTTGTCTAGTCTGAATCATAATCTTGATTGTAAAACGAAATTTCTATGTGTATAATGTCCCTTTGTAAATGCGTGACTAGTGAATTCACAATAGAACATAACAGCCAATTTTTCCCCAAACCTCCTTCGCCTTGGAAGAGGTTTCCTGGTTTCATTGCTGGGAAGTGGGTTGTGAACTGCTCACACTTGCCTTTTCAGACACTGCCATTCTTAAAAAAAAATCTCAGCATTCACTACTCAGAAACCTCAGAAATCCCCATACCTCCACATCATAACATGTTTTACCATTCACAGTACTTAATTTAACAGAGCATTTGCATCTTCTGGATGAAGGAAAAACATCAGGTTGGGCTTTCTAAGAGTTGATGAGCATACTCTGCATCAAGGTACTGGTTCTCAAGCTGAAGAAAGGCAGAGAGCCAGGGGGAAGTGTGAGGCTCAGCCATGGGATTGGCACCTTGTGCCCAAATCATCCCCACACTGCTACCTGTGCTGGCGGGTGCCTCTCCTTGGAGCTGTGAACTGGCAGCACAAGCCAGCACGGAACAGCTGTGCTTGCTGCCACCAGCTGCTTTTGAGAAGCAAAAGGGCCGTTTTAATCAGGGCTTGGGAGAAATAAAAGGAGAGTGCCAAACTGAGGATTCATTGAGTGGGGTAGAAGGTTGTCTTGTACCGATCATGTTTCTCACTGTCTGTAGGGGGAAAGAGAGCCTGGTCCCACACCTCTTCCCTGTTTGTTCTCAAGGGGTGAAGGAAAGGGCAAAACCATCAGCCACACTTTGTGGGGCTAGTGGGCCTGGATCATGTGCTTGGGTCCTACCATATCATGGGACATGTGGGGAAAAAGGTGTCAAATGGTCTTCCCAAAAAGCAGTACAGAGAGAGGCACCTTCTACACTCACCAAAGACCAGAAGGGTATGCACGAAAGTGCCTTTTGGAGCCTTGGCACTACTGTGTGCTTAACAGTGCCTCAAGTCTCTTGCAAAAAATTACATTGCTGGTAAAATGACTCATAGGAGTGTATTGCACATGCTGAGTAACTGTGGAGAGTTGCAAGCAGCATGAGTTAACAACCACTTTTTTAAACAGAGAAAATAAGCAATTTAAACTTCTTTTGGTGTCTTAACTAATCACTGCAATTACTTCTTAAGACGTAGTTTGCTACATGAAAGATTTTGCTCCAAAGAATGCTGCCAGCTTTAAAATACAAACAAAACACTTGTGTAGTTTATATCTTATTTTCCTGCAACTTGAAATCAGTTAAAATTCATGGAATAAAATAGGGACTAAAAATTAGTGAGCCACTGACTGGGGGAGAGGTTTAAGTTTCTGCTCTATTTTTAAAAGAGAATCAAATCAGGAGAAAAAAAGAATTCCTGTGGTAGATACACACAAAAATCAGCCATGATGTTATAGTCACAGTGATAATTATGGTCCTAAACTGCAGCAAAATGAGACGTTTTGCCAGGTCTAACTGTTTACACTAACTGAATATCGCTGAAGGGTGTAGTCTGTCATACATCTCTAAGTAACATATAAAGTTAGTCCCTTTTTAATTCATTCATTTCTTAGAATAATTTAAATTTTCTTCTGTCAGCATTTATTCACTTGATTAATAAGACAACTTGTCATGACTCACTCTCAATTTCCTATTTTTCTTTTTCTTGGGTCTTCCCATTTGCAGTATATATTACTATAGAACTGAAACTTTTTGAGCTGGTATGATATTTCTCTTACAGTTTTATGATTTCACTGCCATACAAAACTGCTGAACTAGAATATTTTAGTGAATGAGTTTCCAGTCCTACTTCAAATTGTTTCCATTTGCCTGTCACTGTAAGTTAAAAGTGTTCTGAATATTATTACTTCATTTCTTCCTCTGGTCTCCTTCATACCAGAATCACACCAAAGCAAGGAAATGCAAAAACTTTGTAACACTTAAATCTGGGAAAATTAAGAGAATCTGGGGATTTGCTTGATCTCTTCTTTTTGCCTTCAAGTCTTTTATCTAGAATTTCAGAACCTTACTTATCAGTTCTATAATTTTAATTTTAAAAAAAATTGTTATTAAGATGTAAGATAACACATCTATTAGCTACACCCTACAAACTGTAATTTCACATCCTTATTTTCTAGGCACCTTATTCAACAGATGTTTGCTATTAATAGGAACTTCAAAGGTAAATTAAAAGCGTCCTTGCTGATTCAGTATTTACTTAGTGGACAGCTTAACCATGTTGGCAGAGATCCAGAAAAGTACTAGGTACTGTAGGCTGCTGAGTTTTGTTTCTTTTGTAGGGCTGGAGGGAAGATCTTCTCAGCTCTGCATAACGTGCCTGTGGTGTGGTAGTGTTCTAGTGTTCTTCACAATTCAGCTGTGTCTAGCAATGATTTTAAGTGACTGCAAAATTATGGACATAGCATCCAGCTTCATAAAGCAGGCAAGACTTACCGAAACACGTGAGAGACTGACCTTCAGATTCAGAGGCTGGTGACATAATCAGGTAGGTGAAAAGTGGGTTAAATAAATCTGCTGCTGCAACATCTGGGTGTACCCACTGTAAGCACCCCTTTAAAAAGGAGGCCCCGGGAATGCAATGGGTTCGGTGAATATATTTCTAAAAGAGGTGTATTCTAGCTATCATAGATGCCAAATACTTTTACTTAGAGCAGGTAAATTGCCTCTAGGTGATTTCATTAAAAAAAAAAAAGTACAGAATAAAATGAATAATTTAAAAAAATGCTTGTGCTTGAGATTATTAACATTTTTACTGGTTATTTGGAATATATATTCCCATGGTTATTTGGGAAGCCTTCATGATTTACTCTCACTCTTGATTAGGGTAATATGGAGCAATAAACTATGCTTATTTTTGTCATCTGTCCATACACTGTTGGCTAAAAAAAACCAAGCTGACTAAATGCTTTGAAGATAGTGGTCAAACCGTAAGTGACTGGAGAGAGAACTGCTGAGCGTAGTTCAGCCTCAAAACCAAAGCTCAGACCTGCTACCAGGTAAGGACAATTCCAACATAAGAAGTAGAAACCTGAGTTTGTGCAAAGTCTCGTGGTATCTGGGAATCCACCTTAATGCTTAGTGTGTGATTGCTAGGAGCAGGCACAGTACAATCTGAACACGGTGCTACCAGCACTTCAAGAAAAAAATGAGGAATTCAGTCAAGTGAGGAATGCAGTAAACAATGTTTCATGGGTGACAGAATAGATAGTAAGGATGTAGATCCAGAGAGGTATATGTCCTTTTTTGTGGTAAGAGAGTGGAAGATAAAACTTGTTTTAAAGTAGAACTCTGCTTGAGTTTCTTCCTGAAAGCTTTTCCCTTTGCTTTGCATTCCACTTGTATGTGGAGAGACAAATGCTGGGGCCATCTGGAGCAATATCAAACCTATAGACCTTCCACACCTGGTCTATTCTGGCCAGCAGGCCCAAGTTTTGTGAAGTGATAACTGAGCTGGCAGTTCTTGGTTTTTACTCTTCTCTTTTTAGACATGACACACTTTATTGTTATTAAACTAAGTGGAATCTTTGACAGCTTTGTGTCAAAGATGCTTTAGTGCTTTGTGCCTAAGATGCTTTAGTCTTTCCATTGTAGCTTCATATATTGCACTGTTACATGGCACATCACTGTTTTAAATGATGAAGTTCCTTTAAACAAAGGCTTCTGGACAGTAGTTTACAGCTGATGTAACTTTGCAACCACAGCTATGTTGCTGAAACAAAGTACATTCACCTATGGTAATTTATTTGTTGCATTCATACAATGGTTTTGCTTGGTAGGAAATTCAGGATGAATACGAGTTACGACTGAGTATTTTCTGTAGACAAAGCTGAGCAAATCTATTTATCTGGGACCTAGCAATGAGCCATTCCTCCAGCATGTGCTGGAGGAATATCCAGAGGATATCCAGAGACTACAGGTGCTTTTAACCAAGCAAATTATAGAGAGATGTCTCTGGTAAAACTGAATGGGAACCACTGTTTTGCACTTCAGAACTGCTAGTAGCAGAAGATTTATCTTGCTTGTAAAAGTACGTCAGTCATAACTTCTGCCATGGTCAGCTGGTGTTTATGGGACAGACACAAGGGCAGATCACCGGATCTTGCCCTCATGTGTGAGAGACCAGAGAGATTTAACCTGGAACACCCTTAGAAGAGAGCCCACTCTGAGAGAAACATGGACCTGGACAAAGAAGGGAGCATGCAAAAAAACAAGGAGAAGATTCTCTTTCTTCTGTTTCTTTCATCCTTGACGTGGTGTTGTGCTCATCAGGGAGCTACCAGGTCTGCCTGGATGGAGCTTGGCACCAGGCAAAGGAAGAACTAAAAATAAAGCATAAATGTGTATTTTACAGGAGCAGATACTGGTGGGTAATGGAAAAGAAAGTGCATGGGAAAATACATAAGGAGTCAAGAAAATGAATTTCTTTTTTTGCTTGTGAAGTAGAAAGGTAGTGTATGCACAAGTGATTTTACTAGCCTTGATGTGTAAGGGCAAGAGCAAGTGATTGAAGGACATAAATTTGAAAGAAAAGGGGAAGATACAGTGCAGGAAACAGAGTATCTGTGTAAACACAAAATTTAATTACAGTAGATTCAAGTATATGTGAAAAAGTAGCGCAAGAAATAGAAGGAAAGAAACTGTAGGAAAAAAGGAAGAATTGAAAAAGGTTTAACAAAAAAACAACTGAAGGACTAGCACAGATGTAACTTACACCCTGGGTACAGAATGCTTTGTAGTGCCATTCAAGAAACATGAGAAACACATTTTGGAAAGCATTTCTGTGGCACTGCATTCCTCTGCTTTACCTGGGTGTGGCTGAGGGACCAAATGCCAAGCTAATACGAAAATATTCCTTTTGTTTGCTTTTTGTCAGAGCCCGAAGTACCTACATTTGTTTCCCTGTTAGGTTGCCCCCACCCTGTGTGGTAAATATCTATTCAGATACTGTGTTACTGAGATTTTGTGTTCCTGAACTGAGTGAGTAAAATGGGAGACCTCTCTTTAATACTTACACTTGAAGTGTGGTGGTAAACAAAATGGCAGTACCAATGCTATTGCACATCTGAATTAATTTTTTTTTTGTTTTGTTAAAATGCCCTCCAGTTACAAATAATTGGCACTCAGCAGGAACTTTTGGAGTCTTGTCTCATTTTTCTTTCCCACAGTTTCAGTTTCTAGATTCTGCTGTATTTAGGTACCGATGACAAATTTAGAGAACTAAGGAAATCTATCTCCTTTTAATATCACTGTACCAATGAATTTAATTTCTCACACAAACTTTATTACAAGCTTATGGATTTAAACCAAAATCATATATGCCAGATAAAATTATTTTTCAGAGTCTTTGTAGTTTATTCATACAAATATGAAGCTAAACACTGTAATGATGTCACTGATGCGTAAAATTGCGAACTACAGCACTTTCTTGCATTAGTTCCCAGCTTCATTGCAAGCCATTTGCCTGTCACTCTCTTTAAACTATCCTGAATTTTATTACCACTTCTCTCAGTCTCTTCTTATGATATCTTGAGTTTATTGCCAGGAACAGGAACACAAAACCTTTCCAAATTTAAAATGCATCTCCAAAATTAGATCTGAAGCATACAGGACTCACTGATTCAGCAGATATTAAAGGGCTTAGTGACACAAGGAAGCAAAAGTCTTGAAAACAGAGAGAAAACATTAAAGAAGTAGAAGGGTGCTTAGCTCCATAGGCATTCTGTTCCATGGAATCATGCACAATCACAGAGTGGCTGAGGTGGGAAGGGACCTCTGAAGATCATAAAGTCATAGAACAGTCTAGCTTGGATCGTCAACTAGATCAGAACCCCATCCAACCTGACCCTGAATGTTCCCGGGGATGGGGCATCTCCCACCTCGCTTTGCAACCTCTTTCAGTAATTTACCAATCTCGTTGTAGACAAACCTTCTTATATCTAATATAAGTCAAGTCTCTTACAGTTTAAAAGTATTATCCTTCATCCAATCACAACAGACCCAGTGAGAAAGTTTGTCCCCATCTTTCTTACAGGCCCCCTTGAGGTACTGAAAGGCTGCTGTAAGGTCTCCTTGAGGCCTTCTCCCAGGCAACCCCAACTCTCTTAGGCTGTCTTCACAGAGGAGGTGCTCCAGCCCTCCAAACATGTCTGGACCTCCTCCCACTCCAACAGGTCAATGTCCTTCCTGTGCTGGGGACCCCAGAGCCAGATGCAGTGTTCTGGGTGGGGTCTCAGCAGAGTGGAGCAGAGGGGCGGAATCCTGTCCCTCACCCTGCTGGCCACGCTGCTTTGGATGCAGCCCAGGACACAATTGGCTTTCTGGGCTGTGAGTGCGCATGGCTGGGTCATGTCCAGCCTCTCATCCATCCTCACCCCCCAGTCCTTCTCAGCAAGGCTCTCAATCTGTTCATCCCCAGCCTGTGTTGGTACAGGAGTTGCTCCGACCCAGGTGCAGCACCTTGCACTTGGTCTTGATAAACCTCGTGAGATTCCCATGGGACCACTTCTCGAGCTTGTCCAGGTCCCTCTGGATGGCATCCCATCCTTCAGGAGTGTCAACAGCACCACTCATCTTGGTGTCGTCTGCAGACTTACTGAGGGTGATCCCTTCATCTATGTCATTAATGAAGATATTAAATAACACTGGTCCCAGTGTGGACCCCTGAGGGACACCACTTGTCACTGATCTCCATCAGGAGACTGAGTCATTGACCACTACCATTTGGATGCCACCATCCAACCAATTTCTCATCCACTAAAACAGTCCACCCATCAAATCCACCCCTCTCCCATTTAGAACAAACGATTTTGTGGTGGGCCATGTAAAAGGCTTTACAGAAGTCCAGGTAGATAATATCCATAGCTCTTCCCTTGTCCATTGTTGGGAGTCACTCCATCCTAGAAGGCCACTGAGTTGGTCAGGCAGGAAGGGAAGACATACTGGCTCTCTTGAATCATCACCTTCCTCAAAGCTGGATAGAAACCACTGATTTTTCTTTGACTTGCTAACCTCAATGTGTTTTGACATGTAATTTGTACAGCTAAAAACTCTGCTGGATTGAAAAACATCTCGAGTGGATACAGGTGCAAAAAAATCTTCTGTCCAGGATCTTACTGTCCTGCAGCAGTAAGCAGGATACTCAATGATACAAATATGTCACAGGGGCAAGACCCAGGCAGAAGAGATATGGAGCATCTCAGAGAAGCTGTTTTATCGATATTTCTACGATAAACTGCTGTGCTGCTGTTTTTAAGAAGTCAGTTACCTGCTGAGGACTGAAATAAGACAGTAAGTTGACCACCAGCATGGCCAGAGTATTTGTTAAGTACTATGATACTTTTATTGATAAACTAAGCTGTTGCATATTTGGTATTTGAAAACCTGAGATTGCAATCCAACTGCTATTAAATAGTGAATTTATTTGCCCCTTTCATGTGCTTTTATAATAACATCAGGTAATTAAACAAGAGACAAAACTTTGGCTGAACTTTGGCTCCTGCAAACCTAGTCTAAAGCACCAAAGAGCAATAATAATTTCCTGATTACAAATGAAAATGTACTAAGGCAAATGTCACTGACACTGATATAAAATGTTCTGTATGTATTGCTATCTATTAGGATTATAGAAATAAGAGAATCTGTGTTTTGTCAGTTCTTGAGGATTTTTTTAGGCGGTGACATTTCCTATGAAAGGGAACAAATGGCTCCTTCAGTTACTGCTCTGTATAATATTCCTTTTTCGTCTACTCTGGGTCACTTAAACTGGCTGAATGGGGTGGTCAATAGTAGAGGCAACAAATATATGCCAAATCGGTGTCATTATAAGGCTGTCAAAACAGATCAGTAATGGTAAAAACTTCGGAAAGCAGCAAGTGACCAATTAAGTTATTGCTGGTGGCATTTGACAGGACAAGGAAAAAATTACAGTTTTATGAAGCTATTATAGAATACCTGTAAGACTGAAACATCTGTTAGAACTCAATATAAAAGTTCTCTGAGGTTTCCCATAACTAAAAAACAACTGGTCTTTTAATGGCAAACTGTACACTCCAGATTACTGTAGCAATTTCAGAATTCACAGGGTAGTATCAGTAATACCGATTGTGTTTTACGTGTCTCTGGAATTAGAGAGGTTTTCCCTGTCAACACTCTGGCATATTCTTTCTGTGTTCACTTACCAAATTTTGACATGAGTCAGATCACATAAAGCTATAACCTAACTTCCAGTCTTTGAGAGCAGCACTAAAAGAGGAGCATATAGCTAATATGATTCCTGCCCAACGTGTGGCGTCAGAGTGTGGCATAAAGTTTCTGCTACTTGACATAGGAGCCTAAGTGGTATCACAGTAGTAGTAGTAAATTCCTGATTATTTAGTATTTCCCATCTTGTCCTCCAGCAAAACTTGATGTGAACCAGAGTTTCCTGTTCTTTCTTACACACCTTGAATGGATGAGATTTGTGGGATGTAAACAGATACAAAATTGTGAAACCACTTGCCTTTTCTAAAATTTCAATCAGTTTCTGAGAAACTGAAAAGCAATCCTCCAAAGCAGGATATGTTTATGTTATTTTGATACAGAAGCTCACCTGTATTGAAGAAGGACTCTGAAAATTAAGTGATTCAGAAAGTTCTTTTTGCTGTAAGACAGGATTCATAAATCAGACTGATAAGATAGACTGCAGTAGGCCATAATCTACATAAACCATACTTTTATGATACAATTAAAAAAAACCCCAACTTTAAGGAAGAATTTTTGCCCACTGTCATTCAGCCATATGAGTAAATCACAGTTGCCTCTTCATCTGCCCTCACTTTGAGAGTAAGACAGAGGGAATTTATATTATTTCATGGGCCATTTATAGATGAACCCATCTTTACAGAGGGCTTTAATGGAGGATTTTTAAGATGTTCTGCAGGAAGTTTCTTTATTAAAATGAAATTCTGCAAGAAAATGGAATAGAGTAAAGGATGAATGTCATTTGGATGACATTATTTCGATGATTAAAGCTGTAGTAGAGATCATTTGAAACTCCTAAATTGCCTCAGAAGCTTTGCAGTGTCTTTGCTATTGTGGTATGGGTAAGATCGGCTTTTGAAAAAGTGGTGTAAAAATCATCATCTAGCAGAAATCAGACTATGAATGCGAAGGATTTGGCTTACTGGACATAGTTATACTGAAAGCTTAAAAAAATTTAAAGCCAATTTTCTTATGTGCTCTTATGAGTTCTTTATAAAGATCCAGCCTAGTAAGGGGGTGGTGATTGCTGAGGTTACAAAAGGCTGCTCCCAGCTTCAGGAGAAGGGGGGATAGGTTGCTTGAACTGAACAGGTTTGCAGGCAGCAGGATTTCTGCAGCTGTTGTAAGAGAAGGACTGTGAACTATCCACTCAGGTAAGCTTTGTTACAGGGACTACAATCCACATCTGAAAGGTTTAGAGAAGAAGGCAAGATTGACAGTGCCTCCATCTGTAGAGCAAGAGAACAGGAACAACAGTTGCTAACGTGCTGCAGTGGGGCTGTGAGAGGTGGCTAGGGCATATCTTCACATTATCTGAATGGGATGGAGGTAGCAAAACCCTACGAAGACACTGACAAAAGAATTGCTATGCTAGTGTCACACAGCTGATGAGTAAACACTGCAGCTGTGCTATAGCTGCTCCAATTTATGCCAGAACTTGCTGGGTCACAGGAGATTACCTGACAGTCACTTCTTGTGCTTTTGATACCTCACAGGCAGTTATGGCGCTACATTTGCAAATAGGCAAATTATGCTTCCAAGCCTAGCAAGAAATACGAGAAATCTTCAGGAAACACAAGGTAACAGAGAGAAATAACTGCTGTGAAGAATTTGGGCGTCTACCTAGAGAAGAAAAGGATTATTTGATATGGCCAAATGTCACACAAAGAAAAGATGGAAGAGCATAAGGACATTGTGCACAGGTGCCTACCTCTGTGGGGTCAATGCCCAGACCCCCTGCATGCCATGGTTACATAGATAAGAACTCAAAATCAGGAGAAATTTACTCCTTACCCTGCAAAAGAGATTATCAACTTTTTAATGAGAAAGGGTGAGGATACAAAAATCACTGAAGCTAGGGAACTGTTTGAGGAAGCCCATGCTGTCAGAGTTGAAATGGCTCAGAGCACCTTTCTGGCAGAAGCTAGTGCAAAACTTTTCCAGTCACAGGAGTTGTTTTGAACAAATGTCAAAGGACTCAAACACGGCTTGCTGTGTCAACTAGTATATTTTTGATCATGGGAACAATCAGTTTGCAGCTTAAAGGTTAATCAAAGCAATGCAATTTGACAACCTGCTAAAACCTCTGAGATCAAGATGCCTTTCCTAGAAGTAGTTTGCTATTAAGTATCATCACCACCATCACCACGGACCGCTCAGAAACCCTCTCAGTTTCAGCAATATCAGCTTCAATTAACAGTAATGGTTTATGGAGGGTACCTGTCTGGCTTGAGTAATCTTTGACTGATTGCAGTACATGCTCCACTTTGTATAATGCAAAGTTTTTTCCTGAAGTTTTATCACAGAGATTGTAACTCTCATGAAGCACACATTTTTATCAAAGGAAATTATATTTAATGTGTGGGGGAATATTTGAGAATGTCCTTCTCTTTGACTTGAGAAGCTTAATGAATTCAGTGGAAGCCATGCTAGGAGTCAGGAAGACAGCCATTAGAAACCTAGGCAAATCCAAAACAGACCTTGCATTATTTTTTTAAATTATGTACTTTTAGTAAGCAAAAGTTAGGAACTCAGCACCATGCTAGCCACCCATCTTCTGTATTCCCTAATGTGAATACTTTGAAGCTGAGCTCATACACATCACCCCCATACACATAACACCTCTTTCATCAGCAGCATAAGATACCACTGCCAAAATCTGTTGTTACATTTTTAAACAAGCATCTTACACAATTGTCTGAGTGGATTCTGCTTGCCATTGCTGACTAATAGATCTTTCTTTTTTTGCCCTTTCTCTCTTATTTGGCGTGTGGGTAGTAGGTGTCTGAGGTCCATTCTACTTCTGGGCCTGTGTTTGCACCATGTACAATAGGCTGCCAAGTGTGTTTCTGGGCTTCAATGGACTCTAGTAACAAAAAAGCCTTGTGTGATTTTTACCTTATATTGTATTTGTGTTTCACCCTCTAATACAATTAAATACTAATTTAGGATCTCATGAGGCCAGGTTTGCAGAGATAATGCTTTTATCTGTAATATGATAGCATCCAATCTCTTGCAAGTTATGGAAACATTAATCAGAGAAATATGAACATTAGCGAAATTTCTGTTACAGAAACTTCCAATCGTTTCACTTTACATAAAAATACTTCAGTAGGTGGAAATACTAAAGAACAAAAAGAAAATTACTGAACAACTATGTATACATTTGTAGAGAAATATATAATTTCCTGCCATGCAATTCACAATAAGATCAATGAGTTCTGCAGCTAAGTCCGCTTGTAATTTGACATTCAATTGAATGTTTCTGGATTTAGAAGTTTATAGCTGAGCATTCAGTAGAAAAATACGTATATTCCAGGAAACTGTTCTCTGTGTCTGCTTACAGAGGCTTAGCCCTACCACTGTCTAGATCTCCCACTTTAGGCATCCCTCTGACAGGCTTAAGAGTGCAATTAATTTTGTCATATAAAAACTTTGCACACGTATGTCTTTCATGACTTCTGCCTGAAATAGAAGGGAGAGAAACAGTGCCAGCAGAGGGAACTTGTCTTCATGGATTAGTTAAAAAAAAAACCAAACGAACAAAACAAACCAAACAAAAAACTCCCGAAAAAATAAAAACACAGAAATACAGTTTTCCTGTGGGGATCATCTTTAGTTAGGGTCACTCTGCATTTGAACTTACTTGTTCTGAAGCTGTCAACTGGAAGTTATACTCAGAATATTTTTGTTTGTAACTCTGTTCAGCATTTTGCTTTTCTCCTGTGGGAGTTAACAAAGTGTGCCACCCCTGGTCCCTCTCTGTTATACAGCTACAGCTATTCCTGCAGGCCACTCATGCTGACAAGCAGGCACGGACATCTGATACCTATTCAGGCAGCAGAGAACTGTCCAGGAAGCTGAACTGAAGCCACAACCCAGTCCAGATAAAATGTAATGATGTCTACTTTGTTCTCCTTTCCCTCCACACATGCTGGTTCTTGGTGTGTCCTACACAAGGCTAAGAGTTGGACTTGTGGGTCCTTTGCAACTCAGCATATTCTGTGCTGGGCATTTACGTTTCTTTGACTCTCATCAAAATCTTATCTCCCGTAATAACAACAAAAGTGGGATCTATGATGCATACCTAATCGTCTTTGTGGTGGGTTATTTCTGTCCTGCATTAACTCCATTTGCAACTGCTGGAGTCATCGCCTTCAATTCAATAGGATGAAAGCATGAAAAAGGGAGTCTGCATGTGTTTATCAAAGACCATAGAACAAAATTGCAGTAATTAAGAGCCACTCATGAAAGTACCAAGTGTAAAACTAATGGCAGACTAATGCAGAAAGGCATATTGAAGGCATTTCCATAATTTGAAATGCTTTGACACAACTGTGTCAAAAGGAGAGAGGGAAGGTGAAGCCTGTTAAGGAGCATAGCTCCCTGCTCATTTGAAAGTCCCAACTTTGTCTTATCTCCCACACATTTTCCATGCTCTGTAAAGGGAAGAAACTGCACCTATGGTGCAGCATAGCATGTAGTTCTGAGCCTGTATGCAACCACAAACTCTGATGGGTTTCCATTATGAAAATTGATGGATAGAGTGTTCGTCCTTCGTCACATGAATCACTAAGTTCCCCCTAGCTTTCTCACTGCTCGTGGACTGGTTTCTGAAGCGAGTAAAAATGTAGTTGCTTTTGATTGCTGTTACTTTTAACAGAACAAAGGCATAAATTCTCTCACCATTTTAGCACTGAAGTTAACTGTTCATTGAGCAGTACCTGACTACATAAAAATGAGAAAACTTTTTTCTCGTCACTCATTTATTCTCTTCAAAAAGTCTCTGTCTCTGTCGAGAGATGTGTATTCTTTGACCCTAAAAGAAACATTTGATTATGGGAAGATTATATCTGAAAGCTAAACCTTTAGTTTTGAGACTTGAATCAGGTGTCTAGACCAGGTGAAGCACAGCTAATTTTATTGAAGTCAGTAGTCTTCAATATTTATTTTACATTTGATTCTCACACAGCTTACACCCTGTGGCTTTGGTGCATCTCTTAGCTCTTGGAAGATATTCAAGCCCTCTCCCAGAACTCAGTGCAAACAAGACTTACGCATGCAGTCATTCTCCTTCCACCCTCACCTCCCAGTGACTGGAGGGAGCCATGTGGCAGTCAGAGAGGGTTCCTTGTGATGACCAGCTCAGGTTGTGATGTGTGCGAGGAAAAGGAGACACTGCAGAGCTGCCCTCTCCTCTAAGCTGGCAGCCACGGTGGTGTCCTGAGCTCTATCCTGCATGACTTGATGCTTTACAGCCTTCATTTCCACATTAATTTAAAGCAGTAGTAAAGGCTATCCAAAAGTATGCAGAAATGAAAATCTTAAGGTTCTCTAATTTTATTTTTAGATTTTCTCTTACTTGTTAGAATAACTCTGGGGTTTACCTGAAATCATGCTAGATTCAGCTGGAGCCTTGATATCAAGGTGGGAATCTCAATGGATGTTCTTTGATTTTATTATAAATTTTTATTCCCCCCTTCCCCAGACAAATCTGTCATAAAATCAATTTTTTACTTCTAAGCCATCAAAGAACATGTTCTGTGTCTTTTAAGTGCACCCTTGACATTCCTTTGGTTGTTTCAATGGGTGATATTTTACAAGCTTTTACTTCTCCACATAAAGCATTGCTGGTTGCTATTTTGGAAATAAAGCATTTTAATAACTGTTGAGATAAGCAGGTGTTGAAGATAATTGCTATCTGCTTTCCAAACCACATCGCTCAGTTCTACCTGCAGAACTAATCTGGGCAATACTTTCACTTCATATTTACAGTCTTTCTCAGAGTTCAAATCACAATCAGTTTGTCTGAGATTCCCATTTGTATTTAAAGATTTTCTGTAGAAAGAATGTAGGTATGTTTAAATATTTTCTTTACAAGTGAGATATACCAAGTGATGTTGGTTTTTTTTTTTCCTCTGGAGAAAAGGGCAAATGTAAACAAAACTGTTCAATTTTAACACCAGAATTTTCAGAGTTGCTATAGTAGTTAGTGCTGACATTTTTAGTCTTTGCATATTCCCCTTCAATATTACAGCCTCTGTATTTACAAGAAGTGAGGTCTGAAAAGAAATGTAGTTACAGAATCACAGTGTCATTTGGCTGGCAGTGCCTGATAGCATTTCGTATACTTACAAGACAGGCCCTTGGGAGAGCAAGGGTGGAGGAGACACCTTCAGCACACTTTTTCTGCAACCACTTTGTAGCCACTTCTGAACTTATTTGTTCTTGACCTACATGATAATGCTGTAGCATATTTTGCTTACAAAGTGAACAGAACTTGCCATACTGAGGCAGGCATGTAGCATTTCCAGTATGGCACCATGATTGACCTTCTTAACTAGAGGGTTCAGAAGTTCTTGTAGTGGGAACTATGGAAAAAATAGAGATGTAATTGTTGTTTTAAAATTCAGGAAGTCCTGACAAATCCTTACAGTCTAAAAAATTAAAAGTTACCTTTTTTTCTATTTTAGAAATCTAAATGTAATTCTATTAGAGCCTTTCAATATGCAATTTTCTACTTAATAAGAACACAAGAACATGTGTTAAGAGCATTCATTTGCAAATCAGATTGATATATTCCTGCTCTCTCCTACTTTGACAGGAAGGCTGTAAAGAAGCCTGAGCAATTGTTCTGTCATGGAGCAATGTATTTGACAGTCAACACACACAAGAGGGTCTGGGAAAAATGCAGCATTTCCACACAAAGGATCAAAACATATAGCTTAAAGTGGGGAGTACAAAGGATGACAGAAACATGTGCTTCCAGAGTTGCCCATGTTCCTAGGATCCACAGTCCATCTCCATTTTAAGAACAATAGCTTGGAGAGGTTCAGCCACTCATCAGCACACTTCTTTTTGTGACTAGAGTAACATTCGTGGGTCAGCTCTCTCACTTTTCACTGTATTGCACTGCCATAATGCTAGAATTCCTGGAAATAAAACACAACAAAAAATACTTTTGGTCTGGCCTACATGCAGCACATTCTTACTGAATTGAGCGGTGGTCACATTTCTGAACAACATTGGGTTAATTCTTATGATATTAAAATATCTAGATAATGTGAGTCAAAATTCATACTCATTCTTTTAATACTTGAAACCCCAGCTTAAGTAATTCTGGGGAAAAATAAACAGACTTAAAAATTAGATAAATCAGCACGTTACATTTGTTATATTGTTATATTTGCTATATTTATTGACAATTCTATTGACAAAAAATCCCAGCCAACAGAAAAACAAACAAACAAAAACCAACTAAAAAAAGCACCGAAACCCAACCATCCAAAACCGACAAAAAACCCCCAGCACTTACAAAGCACACCTCTAGTCAAATTACTTATAAGAATTACTTACAAAAATTAGTGAAGGGCAGACCTCAAAAGGATTACTGGTTTATGTGAAGTTTAGATTCTTATCAAGGATCTTTGGTTGGGAAATTGCTCAGAAAATCTCCCCAAGAACCAAGTTTATCCTGAAAGACTTAAAATTTCCAGGCAGGAAATATGGCATCATGATGTGATGCTATATTTAATTATCTTCATTTCTCTGAAATCAGGTATATGAAAATGGATATAATTCACACAGACTGAAAGAAATTATTTTGAACCACCACTAGAAAATGAAGATTATTCATTGCAAAAATCATCTGCAGTCAGAACATCCTGTGACCACATCCTATATCACCAGCTGAGAAGATCTTAAATTAATTTCATCACTAATACTCAGCTATAGACTGATAAAAATTGGCTAACAAAAGGATGCAACTTCCCAAATGTGTTTGTATTGTTTGAAACAACTTACATTTCTGTTGCTGATTCAAGGAAAATTAAACATGACTGTAGAAACCACAGATGGATAAAGAACCCATTTCTTTATCAGTGAACTCAGTTTACTCAAGAGGAATGCATGTTCATTCTTCTGCATTGAGAAAAAATCCTTCTTCTCATACTTCACGTCAATTACATCAAATGGAAAAAAGTGCAAGTCCCAAGGCCTCCATGCTTATGCTAAAAGATAACTTCCATACAATGTTTCAAGTAGGATGATACTAAAATTATTGTTTGGCAAATAAAAGATCCTGATTTCTCTGAAAGTGTAGAAATTACAAAGGAGAATGCTTAACTTTAACTGCTCTGGGCCAAACAGTGAAAACCTCTATTTATGACATTTGAAGTTTAAGAGTCAGTTTTCATGGTGGATTTTCATACACAAATTCTCACTAGCTACGGATGAAGTATGTGATAATCCAGATTTGGTTTCCCCAGTATCAGAAGTAGCTGGGGGCCCAAAACCAAGGTGGCAGTAATATGTGCTTCTCCTCATGACAAAACTCTTTGACATTCTTTTGTGGAAATGGAATTGCGATAGGCATGAGGTGTGCAACAGGCATGAAGCTTTTGCATTGGCTGCTGATGATCTCTTAATGACATCTACAAGATCTCCTGAGCTCACAGGCAAGTCTGACTGCTGCACCTCCTTGTATATATAAGATCATTTTCCTGAGGGTCTGCAGGCAGCACATTTCTGAGCCATTTGTCTTATGCTCTCCTGCCTTTCACTGCTACTGTAGGCTTGTTATGTTTGCCCAGAAATGCATTGCCTGATTACTGATTTGTTTTTCTTTAAGATTGGTTTTCCTTGCATGCAGATTTCTTGTGCTATAAACAAAATGAATGTTAAGACAAATGGAAATGGGAACAAAGAAGAGAGTGTTTGCCAGCATGCGCTCTCTGTTTACGGGAAAGCTCAACCTGAAGCAATGCTTCCTGTGTTTTTCCTTTAGTTATCATGGGCTATTGATTAATGAGCCAATCTCATTTGTAAATATTAGAATGTACTGTATCATACATAAACTATTTTAAATTTAAGTTTTGGGAAATAACAATAATGAAATGTAGCAGATAAAAGATAAAATTATGAGAATATTGTGTTGACAATGATTTTAGAACTGTATCTTTTGGTTGATTGAGTTCTTTATCCAGTATAAGGTCATATGTAAAAGTTATGCCTCAGCTACTGACTCTATCTTTACAGTTAGGAAACTCCATTATAATCCTAAAAAAGAACATTATGAAAAGAAGAAATTTATTGTAAATTGCGGTTAATTTCAGTCCTCAAAGATTGTGTAATTTCCTTTGATCAAATTATGTATTACTTTATAAAAAACATTTTTCAAATCTGCAGACAAGCTTTAAAAGCTTTGTGTTTGTGAAAGACCAGCCTGAGTAATTGAAGGGAAAACATCTCTACTTTAACTAGACAGTAAGTAAAAAAAAGTTATGGTATTTCTAGGCAGCTGCTAATTCTCTTCAGTTCTTTTTTTTGAAAGAGTGAAATGTTACCTATTCATCCTAACCATTTGTGCTAGAATAGTCATTTGAATATTGCAACAACAAAAAAAATCACTTTTAAAGGCTTTTTTTTTTTTAGTGGGCAATCTGTTAGCATACTGACAAATGCCAGGCCCTTTGAATGCAGCCTATCAATACTTTTCCTTAAAGAATTCCTCACCACCTATCATTTTTTAAGTAAAGAGAGCAGGAGAAAAATAATAATACTGTTTTCTCAGAGGCCTAATTCTGTATATTGGGAGTACTTTCTAGAGCTTTCAATAGTCATCGTTACCTACTCTGCAATACACGAAATACTTTTAATCCAAAATATCACATGCATGTTTGTTAGCCCTGTCAATTTGTTAAGAAAACTCTGAAACATTTATTATTCTCTTACAATACCCTAAATTCTCAAGTCGCAAACAATATTCAGTTTGTAGTCTCTAGGTTTTGCTGCCATGAAGCATTCCATCACAGTCAGCACTCGCTGCTGGAGCAAGTGGACAGATGGGTATCAGGTCTTTTATAGTTCAGTAGCTCTGAAATGACCACTGTGAAAGTGGGGAGGAAGAGTAACATTCATTCAGAATTCCAGGAGAACCTTTATAACAAAATATTTAGGCTAAATGATTGACAAATGGCTTAGTTCAGATGCTGTATTTCCTTTGAATCACACAAAAGATGATGTGACTTCTCGTGTGACTTTTTTTTAAGATTGTCATTTCTCATGCTTTAAAGCATTTTTCTTTCTCAGTTTAAATATTTCATTTAAATGGCAAAGGAACTGAATAATCTACTAGTTTATGAAGACAAGCTTATGAAATTCACAGAATGCACATCGAAGTAAGATGGTAAGGGTTCTGTAATATCCCTTAGTTTTAGCTCCTCAGCGTGAGAAGACTGCCAGAAAAGTGATTATTCAAATATCTGCCGGATCTCTGCAAAGTGGTGTTTCCAAGTACTCTTCAGGAATAGTTCTTGGAAGTATAAGTGGCTTAAGACCTTGTGCCTGCAATGCTCTGTACAGTTTGTTATTCAAATCAAACAGTCCTGTGAGGATGAGCAGCAAATACTGGAGGAGAAATATTCCATACCTTTGAATACAGCATCTCAGCAAGTTCAGTCGCATATTTTTCTGGGTAGTCGTAAGAGGTTGTTTGTAAGTATCACTGATACCACGATATCCTCATGATGATATGATTGATGATATTACATTCAAAAGCTCTCAAAATCTGTTAAAATTGATTCCAAGCTGAGATGAATAAATATTAAGTTGTTTTGCAGCTGCTCTTGCCAGAGATCTCTCACAGGATTTGTAGGTAAATTAATTATTTCCACATACTTGGTTTCATGTAATACATAATCATAAGGAAGAGAGAGAAGTAAAATTACTTGAAGGGATTCATACTGTAAAGAAATTTTGGCCTAGGTGTCTAGGAACTCTTAGCTTGCATTGTTCTCTCCTGTGGGGCTACAATAAACTAAATAACTCTAATATTAAAGCTTAGATCAGCTGAAAGATATGCAAAGAATCACAAAATTTCCTAAGTGTCCCTAGCTAAAATATCAATCATGCCTTTTAAGAAGTGTCAGAAGGAAAATCCACTATGTACAATATAGACGATTGGAAATAAGACAAATCAGCCACAACTATTGGTGGTTTCACACCAGTTCAGTGCCTAAGTCCAGCACATCCTCATTACCACTATAGCCTCAGTTTGGGGACTTAAAGACTCTTGAAAACTCCTGGGTTGAAAAAGAACTAAAATCCGATTGAAGTTAGCATCCTGTGAACATTCACAGGCCTGACTTTTAAGCCATGGATGGTTTCTAATGCTCTCTGGTGGGCAAGGATCACCCAGGGAAACAATTCAGAAAATTAAATATAAAAGGAGTGAGCTTAACAGTGAGCAAACTCACTGTTAAGATAAAGCGGAGCAGAGGAAAGATGCCACAGTTGCTCATTAAGTGTAAAAGGACAAGATGCTAGCTATTCACACTGTTCATTCACCTAACATTTAATAAAGTGGCATGACATAATGAACAACCTTTAGAAGAAATACAGAAACTATTCCATAGTTGTCTGTCTTCACATCATTGTTCAAAGCTCCAGGAAACTTTACAGAATTTAGGACAACTGAAACTCCCATGAGTGAGGAAAGTGTCACCATGGGGTCCTCACTAATATAACATCTCTTCGCTAATGAGGGGACAACCCATGGTTACTGCCACAGGGGGCAATGGATGTCAACCTCTACATTATTTCTGAAGCTGGCACTGGGTTTCAGTACAGTGAAATTCATAACTGAGGTATACTCTAGACTATGCTTCTATGGCTTCCATTAAGGGTGCAGTGGCCAGGGCTTAACTAATGACTGAGACCTCTTGGAGTGTAATGGGAAGCTCATAGCAAGGAGGAACTCTATAGGGGATGTTATGCACAGAAGTGAATGGCTGATCTTTTACAAGTTAAATGTATGACACAGAATTGTTAATGAAAATCTGAACTTGTATTAATATGTCATGGTTGAGATATGGTGCTCACTAGTGTAGTTCTCCCACTGAGACTCTCCAAACCGTGTGCCAGTCGCTTGCTCCCCTCCCTCTCCCTCCTCCTCCCTTCTACTCCTGCAGGTGGCTGGAGCGGAGGATTGGAGGCACCAAAGATGAAAATCCCAGGTTGAGATAAGAACAATTTGCTGGAAACAGCAATGAGATAAGAAAGTGAACAGTAACAGCAACAATATTAGTAACAAAAGCACAAAAGAGGGGAACAATTTACACTTGATTGCTCAGAAGAACCAATGTTACCAGACTGCTCCCTCCGCCGTCTTAGTCAACCAGCAGGACCCTCCTCTCCCCAGAAGAGACTCCTTTCCTCTTGCCCCCAGCAATGAGCTCAGGTGGTATATAATATCCTCTGGGTCCTAGACATGCCCCCTCCTGACTACTGCAAAAATTAACCCTGTCCTGACTGGAACAAAGACAATATTTTGATAGCACAAATGTATTATGTATCTTGCCCTTTAATCTTTAATTACTGTAATGACATTTAAAGGAAACAGAAGTCAGCTGCTAGATATTTTAGTGCAGCTGTATTCACAGAATCACAGGATAATTTGGATTGGAAAGGACCTCGGGAGATCATCTAATCCAACCCCCTTGCTAAAGCGGGTTTACCTAGCGCAGGGTGCACAAGATTGTGGCCAGGTGGGTTTTGAACGTTTCCAGAGAAGGAGACTCTGGACCAAGCTATCCCCATTAAAATGGTTTTGTTTGAAAAGATCCTAAAATGAAAATTTGCAACTAACAAATTATATTTTGTCAGCTAGCTGAACTTTTTCTATAGCAATAATAAGTCATTTACCAGAAAAAGCCATTAAAATGAATATGTTTCTCTATCCACCCCAACCCTCCTCTGCTCCTTTTCTACATTTGCAGTGATGTCAGAAGGCAATAATAACCTGTTTTTCTTCTCTTTACAAGCCTGGCGTCTGCGCAACCTAATCTGCACTGTCCTTGGAGAAGAGACATATTGTTGAGTGCTTCTGCTGCTAATATTCAGAGAAAGGTTTTTGGACATCACTCATGTTGATCAGTGACAATCCCAACTGATGGTTGGTCTGGCTGTTTTCTTGAAGCAGAAATATTTAAGACTCCAAAACCACTCCAGGGAAGACTCTAATATTAATTCAAGACATGGAACAGATGGTTAAGAAAAAATTCTACTAACTGAATTACATCCTGATCCTGTATTTATTTCACAGCCAAAACTCAATTTCAACAGGAGTTTTTCTAGGTTCTGGTTTATCACTGGATTTAATTTACATTCACACCTTCTAGTATGAAAGTTTGATGATAATAGGCCTTCTCTAAAGGGGGAGTAAAACTTAAAACATCCAAAGAACCTAGCAGATACATATTCAAACTTTTCTTATGTTCTTCATTTATGCTTTTTTTGGAAGATACATATTCTATTTGTTCTTTTTCCTGATCAACAATTCTGTCAACTATGTACCAATTTCCTATTTTTCATTGCTTCATTTTCCTTTCTTCTTTCCTTCCTCCTTTTGTCTTTTCTCCAGACAATGATTTGGCCTCCAGCCACTGACTTTTTGCTTTATTGCAAAGAAAATATTTCTATCTGCTTGTAACAGTGAGATCTAAGTTCTTCACTGTTCCCTTCTTTTCTCCTGCAAAATGCTGTCACAAGTGCATTAACAACTATCCAGAGTTAATTTCATTTTTTGTGTCCCACTTGCTGGAGTAAAAAGGGAAAAATAGAAATGTAGTGAAACTCTCTATATTCTAATGCAGTAAATTCGTGTAGTTACATATTTCTGTCTTTTTTTCCTTATGGCAATATTCTTCTTCTCAAAAGACATGCAGTCAGCGGCCGTCTTGTGTTAATATGTGATGTGCCAGAAAGTGATACTGAGCTGCAAATCATGGTTTCATAAAACAACGCTATGTATAACTCTGGACTACCTCAGGACATATAATAGACTGTTAAATATGCTACATGCTTGCTGAAAAGAAGAAATTGCACTTAGACTGCTAGAGGGGTGTAGCCTGTATGGCTAGCAGAGTGGTTTAAAAGTGGCTTAAATATGCAGCTGGTTAAAATATTAATGACATCTGAACCTGAGCCTTTGAACAGTACAAGGACTACCATAGCGATTCTTCTAAAGGCAACCCAAATGCCTAGTGTCTTTATCCTTCCTTTAAAATGTATTCCTCTTTTAGTTTAGCTGATACTGCTGGCATGACTTAATTTCAGTTGCATGCCTAGAATCTGTGTAAAATGTTCCTGTAATTGATTAAGAATATTTTGAGCTGGATTTGCAAGAGTGAGTCAAAAGCAGCTGCTGTGACTGCGGGGACACTGGGATACCCATTTGTAGAGTGGACTCTGATGATAAAAAGCAATAAAAAATGCCCATGTACAAGCCATTGTGCTCTGCCTCTGACCAGTGACGTTCTTGTGGAAATGATATACTGTCTGTCCATGGCATTTCACCAAGGTAGAGGAAGTGGACTATCCCTGTCCAGGTTGGCCTTACTGGTCACTACTAGGGTTTGCTTTATGGAGATGGAGGATGGGTCAAGAGGAGAAGCTACAGATCTCCTCTGTCATTACCTGCCTCCTATGAGGATAAAGCAGTTGATGGTGTAGTTTAGCTAGCAAAACTGGGAGAGGCTGGACATGTAACATAGTCCTAGAAAAATTTCAGGAAGCTCTTTGGAAACGTAAATTACTTTCTATTTTTTTTCCCAGCTACTTTATTGATATAGAGTAAGGGCACAAGAAGAGAAAGAATGCAACATGTAGCACAGATGTTAGGAGTTCATTTAGTTGCCTAAACTGTTAAGCTTTTGTTCTCACTTACCTGCCTCTGGGTAAGCAGCACATCAGGACAAAGAGAAGTATGAAGTGGAAAACCAAGGTTTTGTTCTGGTGAAGAAGAGATAATCTTCTAGACTAGAGAGAATACTTTGTTGCCTGTGTGGTTCCTTCATGTGGCCATGGTTTTTTTCTTCTCAAAATTACATGCTAAGCTCAAAATGAAATTCATCCCTCTGTCTCTTTATTCAGTGAGAATATAAAAGAAACATGCTATGATGGAAAGTCTTCAGTACCTTTAATTTAATTTCTTTTATAATTTCTTTCCATACTCTCAGCTGGAATTTTTTTTAAAGAGGAAAAATGTGACCTTGCTAATTGCTACAATTAGAGCTACTGCTGCTAAAGCAATTATCCATATAAATTAAACAAGCAAACAAGAAAAAAATTGCAACAACCCCCAAGTGGATTAACATTTCAATTTTGGAAAGGCAAGAAATAAAATTCACACAAAGGCTGCTACTCTATCTTAAGGCAGCACCTTTGTATGAAGATTCTGGCAGTGTCTGACAATATTCACTGTCACTATACACATATGGTCAGTGTTGAGATCAAAAGCCAAACTCCTATTCATTTTATGAAGAAAAGTGTATTCTCTGCCTTAATTTGATATATCTTTTATCACAGTTTATTTCAGTTTTTAGTTATCATGTGAGAATAAATAGACTGGAACTTCCTTTACTAATGATTTAAGATCTCAAATTTATTTTATTTTGTTGGTATAAGTGATGCTGATAGTTAATATTATTGAATGTGGCTAAAGTTGAACATTTTTTAAGCTGGGTGTGACATTTGCTTTATTCCAGTCCTTGAGCACCAATACTAGTGCTAAGGAAACTTCCCCATCTGACCATCTAAGAGCCACTCCCACACTCGCACCACCTGAGCTGGGACTGAAGCCCCTTTGCAGCCACACACCCCACACTCACACAGTCAGATCAGGTTTCCTTACTGGCTCAGCGCCAGGTTTCCCATAGCAGAGTCTCTGATGTCCCAGTTCTTAAAATAATTTAATCTTGGTGCAATAACTAGATAACAAAATAACAACTCCAGCTGGGTACCTCTGAGGAGAGACCCCGAACAAAGGAAACCCTGGGATTTTATATCCTTATAGTCTAAAGATGGGAAAGTCTGGGGTTTGTGAGAGGTGAAATAACGTTTTGCTGCAGCCCAAACAGATTATTGAGTAAAAGAATGAAAGTTGTTGGTTCTGTATCCTATTTGTTGTTATCTGTGGTTTGGATGTGTTTTATTTGGGTTGTTGGGTGGTGTTGAGAACTGGGGGAAGGGCAGGATTGAAGACATGACCAAAAAACCAAGAAGGATGAAAGGGGAGGAGACAGAAGAGTAGATGGTCGGGATAGAGTGTAAGTTACTGAGTACCCATCCAACGGGAAAGGGNAGATAACAAAATAACAACTCCAGCTGGGTACCTCTGAGGAGAGACCCCGAACAAAGGAAACCCTGGGATTTTATATCCTTATAGTCTAAAGATGGGAAAGTCTGGGGTTTGTGAGAGGTGAAATAACGTTTTGCTGCAGCCCAAACAGATTATTGAGTAAAAGAATGAAAGTTGTTGGTTCTGTATCCTATTTGTTGTTATCTGTGGTTTGGATGTGTTTTATTTGGGTTGTTGGGTGGTGTTGAGAACTGGGGGAAGGGCAGGATTGAAGACATGACCAAAAAACCAAGAAGGATGAAAGGGGAGGAGACAGAAGAGTAGATGGTCGGGATAGAGTGTAAGTTACTGAGTACCCATCCAACGGGAAAGGGACAGGGACCACCCCCTGCCACAAAAGGGTAGAAAAAGTTGCCATTTTGTTGAGGGGTGTGTGTGTTCACCTCTCGAGGGGAGAGACACACACTCAGATGACTCATTTAATAAATAGGTTTTTGCTTTGATGACTTTGTCCTCATTTAAATCTAGACAGTAAGCTTATCTCACAGGTTCATGGGCTCCTGCAGTGCCTCCATGTCCAGTGCCTGTGCTCTTTGCTGTGAAAGAGTCAGTAATTCATGGCCTCTTGCACTGGGCTCCCATCCCAAGTCAAACTGTAGCTCCCACTGCAGCTGTACCCTGAGCTACCTGCACTGAATATGTTCCTCCACACCAGTCACCATGATTATTGAAAGATTATCAAGAATGGCCTTGCACTGAAATCCAACAGCTCCCTCAGCACTCGTGTGTGCATCCTATCAGGCCCCACGTGTTTATGTATGTCCAGTGTTTTTCAAGCTCTCTCCAACTTAGTCCTCTTCTGTGAAGGCTAAATCGTTCTTGCTCCAGACTTTGCCTGTGGTCTGAGGGGCCTAGGATTCCTGAAGGTTTTTTTTACCTGTAAAGACCAAGTCAAAGAAGATGAATACCTTGGCCTATTTAATATTCCCTGCCCCATTTAGTAGCAGGTCCATGTTTTCCCTAGTCTTCCTTTTGCTGTTTATGTAGTTTTGAACAACATTCTTCTTTCCCTTTGCATCCCATACTCCCTTCACGCTGGCCTTGAATTTCCGATCCGCATCTCTACAAGGTGTGACAGCAACTCTATATGCCTCCTGGCCCACCTTGTTGGTGCTTCCACATATTGTACAGTTTTTTATGTCCAAGTTCAATCAAGAGGTCCTTGCTCATCCATATAGGACTCCTGTCACCTTTGCTTAATTTCCTACTTGATGGGATAGACCATTTCTGAACTTGGAGAACAGGATCCTTAAATATCAGTGTCAAGGGTTAACCTGG